>JANHGO010000069.1:23947130-23958470 GCA_024606505.1 Aquila spilogaster
TTATCTCCCTTTCGTTGCCCCTGGACTTGTCCATCTGTTCCCTTCAGACAAAGGATTTTTCAGTCCTTGACTAAGGCATGCCTGAACTTATCCATCTTCAGCAAACTTTGAGGCAAAAATCATGGCAAAAATCATGGCCTCTTACACCTAGGTAACCTGATCTAGTGCGTGGCATCTCGTCCACAGCAGAGGGGCTGGAATTTGATAATCTTTAAGATCCCTTCCAACACAAGCTATTCTGTGATTCTATGAAAACAGAAATTTTAATTAATTGTTGTGCTTGTTCAAAATAAAATCCATTGCAGAGAAGAATCCTGGAACTTACTGCTACCTTAGTTAAATAAGACATTAAATTATTCATCAGTTGCATTACTAATGCTTAGAGTCCCCATTTAGTTCAAGGAAATTGGAAATGTGAACTTTGAGCAGAAATTTGGCATGACTAATGGAAGAAGCTGTTTGTAGGACCTATTGCTTTGAAAGAAAGAAAGAAAGAAAGAAAAGACAAAAAATAATTTAATCTCTGTGGGTTACAAAAAAAATAAAGTGTATTATTCCATATTTAATATAGCATTAACAAGCACCAATGAGGGTTAATGAAAATTCAATTTGCTCTTTGTTTCAGAATTTTGAGTATTCTTCATCTCATCTAACAAAGATTTGACCCACTAACTTTTTACATGTGCTTGGATGAGATCTGAATAAATATTTAAGATTTTCAGTTCCTAATGTTAAGAAGAAGTTAAGGGAGTCTTCCTATTTTATCATGCTCCATTTTCCATTGATCCAAATCTAGTTATGTTAATTTGCAAAGTATTCTATTACTACATAATATCATATAAAATATTTGATATAAATTACTCAAGCAGGAATATCTATTATAGATTCTAAAGCATAGTGTGTGAAGTTTCAGATGTTTTAAATGAATAAATTTGCTCAAAGATTTCTATGAACATCTGAACATTTTAGTGATTTATTGTGCCCTTGGAAGGACAAAACTGTAATTTGGTTGAAACAATGTCTTTTTCTTTAAAAAAAAAAAATTATAATGGAGCATAATATTAATCATGTTATACTCAACGATTGTTAGCTTTGTTGGTATTTTGCCTATCAACAATCTTTGAGCCTTCAAAGAGATGACAAATTATATACCATTGATTGTGGTTGTTGCCATTTGTAACTGACATATTACAAAGGTAGAATTAATCATTTGATTGATTGAGATTTGTTTTAACAATGGAATTCCAAACTGGTTTGTCTCTATTTTCCTTAGAATTATTTTGTTTTAATTTATAAACAGGTTTCATACCAGTAGAGATCATTTACAATTTAACACTGACTCTTCTCAACCTTTCTTTTCATCTGTATTCCATTCTCTTTTCCTAAATAATCATCCTTTTCTTTGTTCTCTTAATTGCATGAAACTGAAACTAAACATAAAACAGTGAATATAGTGAACGGTCCATAAAAATTGAGACATTACCAAGAAAGTTTTTACTTCCCCAAGGCTTAGTTGAGAATTCTGTCTTTCAGTGTCTGACATTTTAACTCTTTCCAATAGCTATTCATTCCATAGTTATACCATATCAAATCCTTCCCATGGAAAACAGAGAAACTTGTTCTTTGTCTGATAAACAACAGAGTAATTGATTATTCTTTTGAATAGACTTTCTCTCTCAGGACCAAATCTAATGAGATTACTTAAAAATATTCATACGAAGACATATAGGCAGAGATTCAGTGGTAATAAGTATTGTGTGGGGATTCAGATAGCTAGAAGTCAGAACAGAAAAACAAAAGAAAGAGGAAGAAAAAAACAGTGGATTGTCTCCACCTGGAAACTACTGCAGGTGTCCAAAAATCCTTTCTCACAGCTTATATAAATAAAGATCAAATACACCTGCTTTGTTCAAAACATGACTGAGGCACAAATTTCAGGGGCAAATTGACTGTGTTGCCTAATAAATAAACTGAAGCATCTGTTCCAATTCCAGTATCAATGAAGGTACCAGAAAGATAAATTGTTTTCTTTGATTTCCTCAAACAGTTGATGTTTAGGTTTACCATTTCAGGTCTGCATTTGCAACATTGGTTTATGACAGGACACTGAATGCACATCAATTTGGCTTCCCCCTTTAGGTTTTCCCAGTGCTCTGTACAGGCCTGGCACAAGTAATGTAAGAATGATGGGCAGATCCTTAACAAAGTTTCAGAATTAGAAATAGGCAGACTTTCCACTGCTTTTTTATTCAGGTAGATTTGCATAAACAGATTTTTCTAGGGCTACTTGTTATTTCACATTAATTGAACTTACCTTACCAACAAATCAGAATATCACATAGCATCTGAAAAGCAGTGAATTTTCTATCTTTTATTTAAAAGCAAATTAAAAAAAATCACCAGGCATATTCTGAATGAAGACATTCAGCTCACAGTTTGGCCTCCAATCTGATTATCATTCAGCTGCTGTAGTTGAGAAAAAGAACTTGAGTTTTCATTCTGTGCAGGTTAAGAAGAAGGAGATTACTGAGTATATTTAAAAATCAGCTGATATCTTATGCTAGAATTTACCCAGCAGACTTCAGTAATACAGCACAGGAGAGTTGGATTTGGAAAAGACCTTTGAGACTCAGCCTAGGGCCTCCGGAAATATAGTAGGGCTTGAAACTGAAGCATAAATTGGACTGGGGGGCAGGGAGGGACTTTAATCAGATGTAAGCAGCAGAGAAATTTAAATTCTGTATAACTGTAGATGGTGTTTTGGATACAAATTGAAGCTTGTTTTGTAAGAGGTAGTATTATCACTTGGAATTGAATGTTTTTGATGCTTTTATCTAACTCAGTACTGTTGATTCAGAAAATATATCAGTTCCATATTGATAATTCAATGTAAATATACAGTTTGATGAGGAGAAAATACACAGTAAAACTGAGGATCTGCAATCAAAATCATAGAATTATTGAATCATAGAATGACTTAGGTTGGAAGGGACCTTAAAGACCATCAAGCTCCAACCCCCTGCTGTGAGCAGGGTTGCCACCCACCAGATGAGATTGCCTAGGGCCCTATCCAACCTAGCCTTGAGATCTTCCAGGGATGGGGCATCCACAGCTTCTCTGGGCAGCCTTTGTGTGCCAGTGCCTCACTACAATCTGAGTAAAGAATTTCTTCCTACCATCTAATTTAAATTTCCCCTTTTAGTTTAAAGCCATTTCCCCTTGTATTTTCACTGTCAGACTGTGTAAAAAGTCAGTCTCTCTTCTGCTCATATGTTCCCTTCAAGTATTGGAAGGCTGTAATGAGGTCTCCCTGAACCCTTCTCCTCTCCAAGCTAAACAAGCCCAACTGCCTCAACCTTTCTTCACAGAATCACAGGATCACAAAATCACCAAGGTTGGAAAAGACCTACAAGATCATCCAGTCCAACCATTCGCCTGTCACCAAGAGTTCTCACTAAACCATGTTCCTCAACACAACGTCTAAATGTTCCTTGAACAGCTCCAGGGTTGGTGACTCCACCACCTTCCTGGGCAGCCCATTCCAGTGCCTGACCACTCTTTCGCAGAAGCAGTATTTTTTAACGTGCCGCCTGAATCTCCCCTGGTGCAAGTTGAGGCTGTTCCCTCTAGTCCCAGAAGAGGTGCTCCAGCTCTTTGATCATCTTCATGATCTTACTATGGACTCACTTCAACAGCTCCACATCCTTCTTGTGATGTTGGCCCCAGGTATGCATGCAGTACTCCAGATGAGTTTTCGCAAGGGCAGAATAGAAGGGGACGATCACCACCCTCACCCTTGTGCAACCCTTTTTTTGACACAGCTTAGGATACAGTTGGCCTTCTGGGCCCCACTGCTGGCTTATGTCCAGCTTTTCGTCCACCTGGATGCCAAGGCCTTCTCCTCAGGGGTACTCCCAGTGAATTCTTTTCCTAGTCTGTACACATATTTGGGTTGCCCCAGCCCAAGTGCAACACTTTGCACTTGGCCTTTTTGAACCTCATTAAGTTCTTGTGGACCTGTCAAGGTCCCTCTGGATGGGGTCCCTTCCTTCTGTTGTGTAATCTGCACCACACATCTTAGTGTCATCAGTATACTTGCTGAGGGCACACTTGATCTCGCTGTCTATGACACTGATAAAGATGTTGAAGAGCATTGATCCCAAGGTGGACCCCTGAGAGACACCACTCATCACCTGGACGTAGAGCTGTTGACTACAACTCTCTGGCTGTGACCATCCAACCAATTCTTTATCCTCTGAATAGTCTAGCCTTCAAATCCATATCTCTCCAACATATGGATAAGAATGTGGTGCAGGATCATGTTAAAAGCTTTGCAAAAGTCCAGGTAGATGATATCAGCTGTCCTTCCTTTGTTCACTGAAACTGTCACCCTGAAGGGCTCCAGATTGGTCTAGCATGATCTGCCCTTGGTGAAATTTTGGTGAAACCTTGGTGCTTTGTATTCTAAGAAGGCAGCAACATAAATAAATCATGAAATCTTCTGTTTATTATGTAACTTTGGAAATGGGTAGGGGGTATGTAAACAGAATTGGATCTAATATGGAAATACAGAATTGAACTGCAGAATAATTCAGATTTGGAAGGATATTTGATGGTTTCCTGGTCCTGCTGCTTACTCAGAGGAGGGCCAGACTCAAAGCCACATTAAGTTACTCAGAAGATTTCTAAGTTGCTGTTTAATGTCTTCAAAGAAGATGATTTCACAACTTCTTCAGCTGTTTGATCAGCTTTGTTATGCTGCTTTTTCCCAGTATTTTTTCCTTAATATTGAAATGGTATCTCCCTTGCAGCAGCTTTTAGCTGTTTTCTCTTGTCCTTTTAGCTGCTCACCTTCAAGAAGAGCCTGGCTTCATTTTCTCTGTGACTACTCAGTGGGTGGTAGAAGACAACAATAAGATCACTCGTCACTGTCCTCTAAGATGAAAAGATTCAGCTTAGCCACTCCTTTGTAGCCCTTGACTGGATTTATTCCAGTATATCCCCAGTTTTCCTTGCACTGGGGAGTGTCAAACTAGACATAACACTCTTGTTGAGGTTTCACACGTGCTAAATAGAGGGGAATAATCACTCTCCTCTAGCATTTTTGCTACAGTTTTGCAGTTATAGCACAGAATTCAGTTAACCTTCAATGCTCTAGGGGCAAACATAAAAAATATACCAGCCAAATTCTAAAATGTAAACTCAGGAACAGAAATATTTCTTTCACTAACACATTTTTTTTTTCTTCTATACTGTAGTAATCTTCATATTTTGCTAGGATCTTGGATATAACAATTAGTCTTTTCTAAATCTAGATTGTCTTAAAGACATAGTATATGTAAGGTACTGATCAGAAGTGGTTAGGTGTTGGAAATTAATTTCCAAGAATGGTTTGTATTCTAAATTATATTTAATCAAGCTTCATTAACTTTTTTTTTTTTTCCAGTTATCATACCATTCATATGTGGTTAGGCTTAAGTTGATTAAGAAGAAAGAAATAGCCAATGAAATTCCAATATGCAAGGGGAGAAAATCATATATGGAGAAACTGAATTATGATTATTCCCACTCCATCCTGAAGGAACACTGGAAAGGTCAATTTAGTGGCAGAGGTTTTCTCCACAGAATGGAATCATGAAAGCTATAGGCAGTCACCTAATGGAGACAGAAGGCAGAGTGAAAGAGTCATCTTCTATCAGGGGACATATGAAGTGGAAAATATTATCACACATTCAGTGAGTTCTAAAAAATAATGAAATGACAGCAAGAAAATAAAATTAAATAAAATGTAGGATAGTAGGAATTGTAAGTAATTTGTGGCCAAGAAAGATCGTTTAAAAATTGTTACTTGTCTCCACTTGATTAGCAAAATGTTTGGAAACTATGCTTTAGATCTTTAACGTTAAAAGATTCAGTCCCGCATAAAAGAAAACATTTCCTATAATTGTAAGGTATTTATTCCAATATTATAAAGAATTGATTTTCTTAAGCATGGGACTTTTTGCTTGAACTTCAGAACTAATTAGTAATGATAATGAATACTAATCTTTATCCCTTCCTACAGAATTCAGTACCATTTTATACACAGAGCAATAAAAAAAGCAGTATCTTTTCTTAGAAGATGTGCTGGGAAATTCTAGAAAAAAAATGCCAGTTCTTTTTAGTAATGCCTTTAGAGAGAAAAGATAAGGTCTAGCAGATGGAGGGGTTGCTCTGCAAAATTCTTGTAATAAATCAAAAACCTTGGAGTTGTGCAAAGCCTTTGGCAACACAGTTTCCATATTTCCTGCATGAGCTTGTAGATGCAGTCAGTGTTACCAGAGAAGTTGACAAAGATGCATCACACACAGTTAACCTTGTAGGTATGATTGGAATGAACTCTGCTTAGCACTTCGCTGTAGCTCCATCACCTCCAGAGAATTACAAGGAACTAAACCTTTTTCTTCTATAGAAATATAAGAAATATCTGGTTATTTTATGACACTGCTAAGTGATATGCACATCAATTTAAAATTGTGTTTCATTTTCCATCCTTCGTGGTGCTTTGAAATTCAAGGACAAAAAGGAAACTGGTTTGCTGCCAGTAACAGAGCAGCTTAAGAAATTTTCTGAAATGGGCACCTATAAAATTCCCATTGCAATAAATGGAGCTCCTTTCTAGACTCACAACTTTTTTTCTCAGTAAAAAATGCTAACCTCTGTTACCTTCACAATATGTAATCATGCCTCACCACTAGCACTTTTCTTGTTATGAGCTAGGGTAGAAAGATTTGGTTATAAAATAATAATGAGTTATGAAATGTTTTAAAACAATTTGTCTAATTAGTTCCAAGGAATATCCTTTCTATGTAGCATTGAATTTACTACCTACAGAGACACATTCTACCTTATCATGTAATTTATGATTGTAGCTTGATGGAAATATTGAGAGGTATTACTTAAGGAAGTGCTGCTATTTACCTATAGACTTTGAGATGCAGATGGAGCAGACATATCAGTCCTCTTACAAAAGATCTCTGACAAAGTGTTAACTGAGATCTGATGAAAAGGTATTAGAGAACAAACATAGGATATGTATCTTCCAGAAAAAGCCATCTAGAAAAAGAAGTCTAGGATAGTGATGCAAAATGTTGTGACAATAGCTTAGGAATTAGAGCCAGGATTATAAATATGCCTGCCTTCCACTCCCAGTTCCCTGCTCTTATGTCTTGGAGAAGTCATTATTGTTTTTCATTATCAAGGATGTATAACTCTGTACACTAAATCAAGTACAGTCTGAAAGCTTTATCTTTCTGAGAAACTGGTTACCAAACAACATTGTATTGATTAGAAGTCTATTTTTTGGCACAGTAGTTATGAAATGTGCTTGGTTTGTGAATAGGATGAAATGTTGTAAGCAATCTCCTACATTTCATATGCTTGTGTTCAAGACAGTACTACTGAGGGTTGGCATTCTTAAAAGAACTATTGTACTTTCTTGCATGGGTGGAGGTCACATTTCGTAAATTGATTCCTGTGTATAGTAAGATGATTTGTGATAGAACTTTCTATATAAATGTAAATAGCTCTGTTGTTGTTATCATTATCTCTGTAAGGCATCTGTGAGGAAGTAAAGATAAAACAGAATAAATCCACTCATCTTCTAGATTTTGCTAAGCTATCTTTCTCAGAAAAAGCATAAATGCAGGCATAGACCATATGTGGACCAAAGAAGCGTCGGAGGAGAAAATGACAGGAGTCATCAACCACGCAATGTCAATCTCATACACATTTTTGTGAATGCATGTCCCATTCAGTCTGTTAGTTTAGATGGAAGAGGTAGAAATGAAGGGTTAGCTGTGTTCTGAAATATCACTTGAAAGGTACTATTTCAACCACAAACTTATTTATATGAATGTTAGCCACATAAAACACACAGCATCAAAATTCAGACTTAGCAGTGAAAATTGCTGGATAGTCACAATCATGAATGCAGGAGGTAAACAATATGACAGCTGCTCCCAAAAGAGTGAACAGTAAATTTTATACTAGTTCCAAGAGTAATCTAATAGTTTAGTTGATTATGATGTATATCTGGCACTTTTTATACTTCAGATTGATTTTGGGTATAGAAACGTTATCTCAGAGTCCACTAACTAAAGAAATATTTTAATTTTACTGTAAGTCTGATATTTAATTTAATGTAGAAATCATTTAAATTTCCAATAATTATTATAACCATGATTTAATAGCTTGTAAAATTTCTTTAAGAATGTAATATATGTTTTTAAGCTTAAAGAATTGATGGTAAAAATATTAAAGTTCCCTTCAGTTGGAAATGTTTTTGATTTATGTTAGAAATTTTAGTTCTTTTTCTGCTTTTTTTTTTTTGTTTTCCTTTCCCCCCCCAACTCAGCAAAAACCTTTTCCTTGAAATCTGCAACATCCATTTTGACAGTAATACATTTACTTGGGCCTCTACTTCCTCTGGTGCAACTATACTTGATGTTCATCTTGTTCAGTGTGATGTTTCAGTCAGAAAGAGCAGAATATCAGCATGATAAGCACTAAAATCTATACAAAAGATTATTTCACAAAGAACATGGGATTTCTGGGTGATCTTGTCAGCTTTGGTATTGAGATGTCACTTGAACTTTTCATTTCACTTTTCCCTTTGTTAACTGGATAACTTTACAGTCAAGAACAAGCCTGCCACAGTTACAGACCTCATGCAGCTATGCTCTTCTTCATTTGTTTGAGTGTACTACCTTGTGCATGAGCATTTATGTTAAGTTCAAACTCTTATGGCTCCAGTGAGTTAGGATAAGTTGCCCATTGATAAGCTTTTTCTCCAGTAGATTCTCTGGACTTCTTTAACTGTAAGATTTTGTATTCAGAGGGAAGATGATAGCCGGATAGGTTAAGTGAAAGCATAATGAAAGAATAAAAATTTTGAGCAAAGGAATTAGATCGACATACATGTCAATATTACCTAAAATGTTATTGGTTGTTTTTAGAGACTTAAACAACCCTTCCAGCTTCAGTAACTCCTGGGCTCTAGGGTCTGGGAGGCAGTCTGGTTTCCTGCTTAAATGATTGTGCAATTTACAACCAGACCAGCTGATTTCTCTTGAACCTCTAATAAGATAGTCCAGTAAAGTCAGCAGAGGATCAGAGAAAACAAATAAATAACTTCTGATTAGTCCTAATTTGTGTAATGTCTATTTACCTCAAGTCATTGAATCATTATTTTGCCTTTGTCTCTGCTCCCTAATAACCTTCTTGACATTTTAATCAAAGAGCAACCTGGTGATTAGGCTGCACAGAAAACAACTTCATTTCTTTAATTAATATTGCAAAATTAACATCAATAAATTAATATTAATAAAATATGTGTTTATTAATATTAACTAATATAGTTTCTCTTATAATTCATAGCATGTGTGCAATGGAGGACAATATTTTCTTCTTATGAAAACATCTTGCAAATACTGACCCAGGAACTCCTACTTAAATTTTCATATAAACCGACAACCAAAAAAAACAGACAAAACAGCACTAAAAGATCAATTAGGTATTTGCCTACAAACCTAATTTTTGCTGAAATTTTGGATCGAATTTTAATATGCACATCCATGATGCTAGTAGAGTGTCAGTGCATAATGAAAACCAATGTACCTGTCACATTTTTTTACTATAAAGAGAGTTAATCATCAACCATGTAGTCTATGAAAAAACACTAATATGTGGAATGGAAAAAACATCAGCATGGTATATTTATCGTCTTTGCCAGCAACTAAAAAAGAAAACTAATTTATCAATCTGACCTCTTTCTCATGCCATCTTTTTAAAGAATCCATTTTTTACTTCTATAGTAGGGATTCTGTAATGCAGGTATCCTGGTAGATGTTGTGCTCATGCAGAGAAATAACAAGGATGACAAAAACATGATAGGGAAATTTCCTAGAATATCTTGGTTTTGAATGTCATTGTCCATCTGTACTTTATGTTTTCCAGGTATTCTCATCTCTTTATTCACAGTGGATTTCCTCCTGAGCTCAAGGAGGATCAGGGAGCGTGAGCGGGAGATTGACTGGTGGAGTGACTGCCTGGCATGCCAGAGAGAAAGGTACCAGGGAGACACTCCCTGGGAAGTGATGGACCCCATGCTCCTTCACTGTGAGGCAGAAAGGGGGGACCTGAGGGACAGGGAGAGCTGGAAGACTGTCCCGGCTTGGCATCATGGATGAACCCCTTCCCTGCCAACCTCACTTCCCCATGTCCCTCTAAGTAATAGATTTGAGGCACTGGAAACTGAAGGGGGGAGTGAGCAAGGGGGCACAGGAGCGTTTGCCTAAGACACTGCCAAGGGTGAGGCGGCCGACTGCATCTCCAGACTGCCTCTGCCAAGAAAGATAGAAGAGTTATTGTAGGTGATTCCCTCCTCAAGGTAATGGAGGGCCCCATTTGCAGACAAGACCCAACTCATAGGGAAGTATGTTGCTTCCCTGGGGCCTGGGTCAAGGACACTACTGGAAAACTCCCATATCTGGTTCGTCCCTCTGATTACTATTAGAAGAAATTGAGCAGAGGAGGTGGGCAACTGGCATGGCTGAGCAAGGACCTGCAGCTTAAACTGAGGGAAAAGTGAGAGATGTACAGGAAGTGGAAGCAGGGTTATGTAGCCTGGGAAGAATAAAGGGATGTCATCTGCATGTACAGAGGTAAGATCAGGAAAGCCAAGGCACAGATGGAGCCAAACTTGGCAAGGGATGTGAAAAACAACAAGAAGGGGTTCTACAGGTAAATAGGCAGGAAGAGACAGACCAAGGAGAGTGTTCCCCCTCTGATAAATGATGACGAAGAACTGGCTTCCTCAGACATGGATAAAGCTGAGGTGCTCAATAAGTGCTTTGCCTCAGTCTTCACTGTAGGTCAGGCTCCCTGTGTCTGCCAGGACCCTGATCCTCTAGGTGTGGGTGAGAGCAGTGGATTCTGTCCTATTGTAACAGTGAAACAAGTCCAAGACTTCCTCGTGAAACTGAATGTGCTTAAGTCCATGGAACTGGATGATATGTATCCCAGGGTTCTGAGAGATGGCTGATGTGGTTGTCAAGCTGCTCTCCATCATATTTGAAAAATCATGGCTGTCGGGTGAAATCCCCAGTGACTGAAAAAAGGGAAACAGTGCTCCCATTTTTAAGAAAGGGAGAAAAGATGATCTGGGGAATTACAGGCCAGTGAGCCTCACCTCTGTGCCTGGGAAGATCATGGAGCAAATCATCCATGTTAAGGCACATACGAGATGAAGAGGTGATCCAAGACAGCCAGCATGGCTTCACCAAGGGCAGATCTTGCCTG
>JANHGO010000069.1:23958570-23970703 GCA_024606505.1 Aquila spilogaster
TGAACGCAGTACTCCAGGTGGGATCTCACCAGAGCAGAGTAGAGGGGGCGAATCACCTCCCTCAACCTGCTGGCCACACTTCTTTTGATGCAGGCCAGCATACCACAAGGTTCCATTTGTTGCCTTGGTCTTTAATTCTTTTACCCATAAGCTTTCAACCTGGTCATAGCTATTCTTCAGAGACAGCTCTTCACAGTCTATCCATTTCTTGATGTAGAAGGCAACCCCTCTGCACCTCCTTCTTTGCCTGTCCATTCTGAACAGCCTGTAGCCATTGATAGCTGCACTTCAGTCATAGGATTCATCCCACCAAGTTTCAGTGATGGCAACTAGGTCGCAGCTTTCTAACAGCGTGATAGCTTCCAGCTCCTTCTGTTTGTTGCCCATGCTTCATGCACTGCTGTAAGGGCACTTCAGCTGGGCTGTCGGCTGTGTCACCTTAGAGGAACATCCCTTAACTCCTTTGACATATTTCACTGGTGTTTCCCTCTTGGCTCCTATTACCTCAGGAGCCCCTGGCTCAACTCCATAAGACTTCAAGTGTGCTCCACTGTACCCAGCACATCTCAGCAACAGGCTGAGGGCTCTTGCTAGAACCTTGTCCCTCTAAACTTAGTGTGTTGTCCCACAGCTTGTCACATGCAAGCCTGATATTATCTCCCTCCCCCTTCAAGTCTTGTTTAAAGCTCTGTCAGTGAGCCCTACTAGCTTGTGAGCAAAGACCCTCTTCCCCCTTTGAGAAAGGTGAATCCTATCCAATGCCAGCAGGCCTGGTGCTGTGTAGACCATCCCATTATTGAAGAACCCAAAACTGTGGTGGTAACATCAGCCACCGAGCCATGTATTAATAGACTGAGTCCATCCGTTTCTTCCAATGTCTCAGCCTGCAACTGGAAGGATAGAGGAAAAAACTGTCTGTGCTCCAGGTTCTCTTACCAACCATCCCAAGGCCCTGAAGTCTCTTTGATTGCTCTTGGACTATGTGTTGTGGCTTCATCACCACCCACATGGAAGAGCAATAATGGGTAATAGTCTGAGGGCTGTACAAGGCTAGGAAATTTCCTAGTGATGTCCTTAACCCAGGCCTCAGGAAGGCAGAAGACTTCCTTAAGAGAAGGGTCTGTCTGGCATATTGGACCTTCTGTTCCCCTCAGAAAGGAGTCACCTACAACTGTAACTCGTCTTTTATTCCTCGTGGATGTGGTTGTGATATGGATGATAGGCCTTTCTGACCTTGGCAACACCTCTGGTGTAGATGGACCATCATCCACATCATCCATTGACTGGCCTTCCACATCCAAAGCCTCATACCTGTTGTATAGAGGCACCTGAGAAGGCAAGGTGGGCAAGGAGGGGGTCCACCTGCCACCCTGAACATGGACTTGCTTCCATTCACTCCTTTCCTTTAAGCTACTGCCTTCAGCCTGGTGGGGGGAATGATATAGGATCCCCTTGATCTTGATTTTTTTCTGGTGGCCATTCCTGTTTCCATCTCAGGGAGGACAGAGCATGGTTCCACCAGTCTATCTCTTTCTCAGATTCCCTGATGCTCCTTAACCTTTCTACTTCCTCTTGTACCTCTGCCACCAGACTGAAAAGATCATCCACTCGGTCACATCTCACACAACTGTTCTTACTATTGCCATCCGTTACCAGTGAAAGGCTCTGGCACACCCTGCAACCTGAGACCTGAATGGCTGCATGTTTTTGTGGGAGCTCTGTCTGGGTTGCCACATCTGTTCTGGCCAGTGCAGAGGACATAGTTTTCTGCTGGGTGGATACCATAGCTAACCTCCTTCTGAGAGGGTGATGACCACCAATTGAACTCACTTCTTGAGCTCGTAGGGTGATGACGCCCTTCCTGCGTGCCCTTCTGCATGAACTGCCATGCAAACTGCCGCACCATGTGCTGGCTTACGCACCGCGCTCTGTTCTCAGTGCTCGTTGCTAGCATTTCCTAGGCTGCTTTTTTATAAGTGAGGGGATGGCCATGGTTGCTCTGGCAACACCCAGGCCTTGTCAGCATCTCCCATGAGAGCTGCCGGCTCCTGGCAGGTCTCTCCACTGCCCTGGCATTTCCCTGTCTCAGGAAAACCCCTGTGCACTGAGATCTGCAGCTCCGCTGCAGATCATGCTGACTCCAGCACAGCTTACCAAGGTGACCAGCCATCCAACAAGACAGACCCGTTAGCAAATCATAAAGTCTTCCCTGTATTATGTGACCATGGCAATGGGCAGGAGGTCTCTAAACAGAATTGGACCTAATACGGAAATATCGAATAGAACTGGAGAACAATTGAGATTGGAATGTACAACTGGTGGTTATCTGGTCCCACTCCTTGCTCAAAGGATAGCCAGGTCCAAAGTAACTTTAAGTTACTTCAGGCATTCCTCAAATGTTGTTTGATATCTTCAAAGGCAAAGGTTCCGCAACTTCTTCCAGAGTTTGATCACTCTCTTTGTGATGAATTTTTTCCCCACTATCTAATTGCTGCAACTTTTAGCTGTTTCCTCTTGTCCTTTTACTGTTTACCTCCAAGAAGAGTGTCTCCATTTTCTCTGTAACTACTCACTGAGTGGTTGAAGACAGCAATTAGATCGCTCCTCAGTCTCCTCCAGGATGAACAGACCAGCTGTCTCAGCCTCTCCTCATGTGTCGTGTGCCCCAGCCCCCTCAATAGTCTGGTGCTCCTTAACTGAACTTGCTCCAGTATGTCCATGTCTTTCTTGTATTGGGGAGCCCCAAAGTGGGCACAGCACCCCCGATGTGGTCTCACAAGTGCTAAATAGAGGGGTATAATCAGTTTGCTCTAGCTGCTTGCTATGCTTTTGGTGACATGGCCTAGAATATGGTTAGCCTTCATTGTTCCAAGTGCAAATATAAAAAATATGTTAACCAAATTTTAAAATCTCATCACAATAGCAGAAATATCACTTATACTTACATAACTTCCTCCATAATGTAGTAATCTTCATATTTTGTGAAGAAATTGGGGATAAGAACGAGTCTTTTCTAAATCTGGATTGTCTTGAAGATGTATTGTATGATTCAGGTGCTGATCAGAAATGGTTAGGTGCTGGAAATTAATTTCCAATGATGGTGTTTTGTATTCTAATTTATATTTAATCAGGCTTCATTAGCTACTTATTTAATTTCCAATTATAATATGAGTCATGAGTGGTTCAGGGCCAGTTCATTAAGAAGAAAGAAGTAGCCAACAAAATTCTAATATTCAAGTGGGGAAAAAGCACATCTAGAAAGAAAGTGAATTATGACGCTTCTCACTCCAGCTTCGGAGTACACTGGAAAGGTGAAATTAGTGATGGAGGTTTCCTCACACAATGGGGTCACCACAGGTATTTGTTGTCACCTAATAGAGACAGAAGGCTGCATGGATGACTCACTCTCTACCAGCAGACATGTCAAACAGGAAATATCACCCATTCAGTGAGTCCTAAAATATAATGAAATGACAATCAAGAAGGAAAAAAAAGGAAACTTAAAATGAAGAATAGTATTGTAAGTACTTTTTTGTCTAGAAATAGATTGTTTAAAAAAAAAGTCTTTATTCTTGTCCTTGCAAGATTAATAAAATGCTTGAAAACCATGCTTTAGACCTTTAGCATTAAAAGATCTGCTCCTGAATAAGAGAAAGCATTTTGTATAGCTGTAAGAACAGCACATTTATTCCAATATAAAAAAGAATAGGTTTTCTTAAGCATGGAACTTTTTACTTGAACTTCAGAACTAGTTGATAATGAATACTAATCTTTAGTCCTTCCCAAAGAATGCGGTACCCTCCTATATGTGGAACAATAAAAACAGTACAGTGTCTTAGAAATTGTGCTGGGACATTTTAAAGCAAACTGCCATTTCTATTCAGAAATGCTTTTAGAAGGAAAAAACAGATTCAGCAGATGGAGGGACTGCTTTGCAAAATGCTTATAGTAAATCAAAAGCCTTGGAGCTGTGCAAACCCTTTGGCAACACAGGGTTTCCGAATTTCCTCTATGAGCTTGTAGATGCAATTGATGTTACCAGAGAAGTTGACAAAGATGCATCACACACAGTTAATCTTGTAGGTATGATTGGAATGAAGTCTGCGTAGTGCTTTGTTGTAGCCCCATCACCTCCTGAGAATTACAGGGAGCTAAACCTTTTCTTCCATAGCAATATAAGAAATACCCTGTTATTTTATGACATTGCTAAGTGATATGCACATCATTTTCAAACTGTTTCATTTTCTGTCTTTTGTGGTGCTGTGAGATTCAAGGACAAAAAGGATACTCTGGTTTGCTGCCAACAACTGAGCAGCTTAAGAAACTTTCTGAAACAGGCACCTATACAATTCCCATTGCAATAAATTGTGCTCCTTTCTAGAGTCATCTTTCTTTTCCTGACAAACAAAGCTAACCTCTGCTATCTCTGAAATATGTCATCATGCCACCCTGCTATCATGTTTCTTTTTATGCGCTAGGGTAGAAAGACTTGTTTATAAAACAGTAAAGAGTTCAGAAGTGTCCTAAAATAATTTGTCTTATTAGTTCTAAGGAGTATGCTTCCCATGTAGCATTGACTTTACTACCCACAAAGACACCTTCTACCTGATCATGTAATACATGTTTGTAGCTTGATGGAAATAGAGAGATGTATTATTTAAGACAATGTTACTATTTATCTAAATACTCTCAAATGCAGATGGAGCAGACACATAAGTTCTATTACAAAGTATCTCTGATGAAGTGGTATCAGCTACCTGTTGAAGAGGTATCAAATCAGACAAATGATACTCATGCTCCAGAGCAAGTAGTCCAGAGTAATGATGCAAAAAAACCAATAACAGCTTAGGAATTAGAACCAGGGTTGTAAGTATGCCTGATTTTCACTCCCAGTTCCACGCTCAAATGTCTTGAAGAAGTCATGGGTGTTTTCCATTATCAATGCTGTATGCTAACTTTGCATACTAAATTAGGCACCATACATTTTCAAGGATTTGAGTGCCACAACTGACAGCAGTGAGAGGGCTGAAAGCTTTATCTTTCTGAGAAACTGGTTGCCAAACCACATTGTATTGATTAGAAGTCTGTCTTTTGGCACACAAGTTTTGAAATGTGGTGCTCAGTTTGCAAATAGGATGAAAGGTTACAAGCACTCTCCTGCAACTCGTACTTTAATATTCAAGACAGTAATACTGAGAGTGTGCATTGTTAAAAGAACTGTTGTATTTCAATCCATGGGTGGAGGTCACATTTGGTGGATTGATTCCTGTGTATAGTTTGTAAGGTGCTTTGTGGTAGAAGTTTCTGTATAAATGTGAATTGCTCTATTGTTGTTGGTATTATCGTTATCTCCACAGGCATCTGCAATAAGTGAAGAGAAAATAGCATAAATACATCCCTCTTCTATATTTTGTAAAACTATCTTTCTCAGAACAAAGATGTGCAGGCCTAGCCCACATGTGTGGACATAAGTAGTGTCTGAGGAGCAAGCAAGCGAAGTCATCAATGACACACTGTCAACCTCATAAAACATTTGTGAATACCTCTCCCATTCAGTCTGCCAGTTTAGATGGAGCAGGTAGAAATAAGGTGTTAGCTATGTTCTGAAATATCACTTGGAAGGTGCTATTTCAATCATGAACCTATTTATATCAATGTTTGTCACATAAAGCACACACCAGCAAAATTCAGGCTTAGTACTGAAAATTGTTCGGTAGTCATAATCATGAACACAGCAGGAAAACAGTGTGACAACTCCCCAAAACAGTGAATAAGAAGTTTTACACTGATTCCAAGTGTAATGTAACAGTTTAGCAGATGATGATTTTGATAATTTGGTACTTCTTATATTTCAAATTGGTTTTTGTTATAAAAACAGCACCTCAGATTCCACTAGCTTCAGACAGACTAATTTTACTCCATTTTGTCTCTGTACTTTATGTCTGGTATTTTAATTAATGCAGATACTGTGTTTTAATTAACTTTCCTATAACTATATTAACTATGACTTAAATGCTCTTAAAATTGCTTTAAAGGTGTAATAATTTTGCTACCTTGTGGAGTCCTTGAAGAATTGACTGCAAAAACATGAAAGCTTCACTTCAATTAGAAATATTTTCAGCTTCCACAAGGAATATTAGTTCTTTTCCTGTTGTTTTGTTTTTCACAATTTACTCAGAAAATGCTTTTACTCTTACAAACTTTTTTTCTTGACAGCTGCAGCATCTGTTTTGACTCCAGCAGTATATCTAATTGGGCCTCTACCTCCTTCAGTGCAACTACACTTGATGCTCATCCTTCTCCTACGTGATGTTTTAGTCAGTCAGAGCAAAGTCTATCAACAGGATAAGCAGTAAAACCTATAGGAAAGATTATATCACAAAGAACATGGGATTTCTGGGTTATCTTGTCAGCTCCAGTATTGAACTAGCATTTGGAGAATTCATTTCATTTTTCCCTTTGTTAAGTGTGGATAACTTTACAATCGACGTCAAGTATGCCACAGTTACAGACCTAATACCTCTATACCCTGCCTCATTTGTCTGGGTATACTCCCTTGTGCACGAAGGCTTATGCAAAAAGCAAACTTTTATGGCTCCACTGGGCTAGGATAAACTGTCCATTGATCAGCTTTTCTCCAGTTGATTCTCTGTAAGAGAATGTCTTCCCTGCAAGGTTTTGTATCTGGGGGCAGCAGAGTAGCCAGACATCTTCTTAAGTGAAAGCATAATGTAAGAAGAAAAAGATTTTTGAGCAAAAAATCATCTATGTACACTACAATATTATCTAAAATCTTATTAGCCTTTTTTAGAGACCTATGCAAACCTTCCAGCTTCACTCATTCCTGGGTCCTGAGGTCTGAGAGTCAGTCTGGCTCTTTGCTTAAATGGTTGTGCAATTTACAACCAGTCTAGCTGTAGAATTTCTCTGGACCTTTTAACAAGCTAGTCAAGTGAACTCAGCAGAGCATCAGAGCTAGAGAATATAAATTAATAGCTTTTGATTAGTCCTGGAGTTTTGGTAGATGGCTATTTATCTCGTGCCATTTGTTTGCCTTTGTCCTTTGCTTCTTGACATTTTAACCAAATAAAGAGCATCCTAGTGATTAGGCTGTGCATGAAACAACTCCATTTCTGCCTATATTAATATTACTAAATCTGTTTATTCTTATAATTTGTAGCATGTGAGCAATGGGAGTGAAATCTTCTGTGCTTATAGAAACATCTGGCAAACATTGACCCTGGAAGCCCTATTTCTATTGTGAGAAAAAAAAAAAACCAAACTCTAAAAACTCAGTTAAGTGAGGTATTTGGCTACATGTCTAATTTTTTAAGCTATGATTAAATAAATTGAACATTTAGGGCTAAATAAAAAATATTTTTATGTATTTTGAAACAAACATTAAGATGCACCTCAACAATACTATTAGAGTGTCAATGCCTAATGAAAACCAATATACCTGCTACATTTTTGTTACTAAAAAATGGAGTTAAGAGTTAACCATGAAGCCTATGAGAAAGCACTAACAGGTAGAATGGAAAAAGCATCAGCATGGGATATTTATTGTATTCTCCAGCAACAAAAGAAGAAAATTAATTTACGAGTCTGACCTCTTTCTTATGTCATCTTATTAAGGACTCCATAATTTGCTGCTATAATAAGCATTCTGTGGTGCTGGTATCCTGCTGGGGGCTGTACTCATTCAAGGAAAGAATGTAAAGAATAAAAATGTGATATGGAAATTTCCCAGTATCTTGTTTTTGAATGTCATGGTCTATCTGTATGGTAGTGTATGTTTTCCAGGGACTGCCATCTTTTCTTCCAGCATGCAGAATTAAATATTGTACACAATCTAAAAATGCAAAGAAAAAGTATTTGTCCAATATTAGCAAGTATGAAGTACTAAAATTAATATGTCCTGTCCATCTGTAGGCATTCCAAGCAACTTCTAATAACCTGAAATATGTATCCAGGTATATTTATTAAGATTTAAAATTTGTGGAAGGAAGGAGTAAATATATTTAACTACCTTGTTAGGTTTCCCCGCATTATTAACTTATGGTGGAAGCAGAGCTGTATTATTCCTTTTCTGCATCCACCTTACAAGCAATTAGGAATGTGGACTGTTATTTCACTAAATGCATTTGTGTATGTTTATAAAGAAATTAAACAAGTTTGTTAGCAAACATCCAAATAAAACTACTAAGATTGTTTAATAAAAATAGGGGGAAAAAGATTTCCACATACTTCTTAAATGAATGCTAGAAAGAAAAATGTTTAACTAAATAGAGTTTTCCCAAAACCTGGTAGAACCATAACTAAAACCATCTGAAATCAGCCTGAAAAATATGCTGTGTAGGCCAGACAGAGAAGGAACATTTACAAAATAATAGAAGTATTATCATAAGAATCTTCCAGAAACTTCTGCTTAAAGAAAAATTCTTTCCTGTAGCAAAATAGTATTAATTTCTTTTTTTTAAAATTAACATTAAAATGTCATATTTTGCACAAAATGTATACAGCCTTTTGTTCTCCTGAAGAAGCTAAATACTGTGAAGATATAAATATAATTTGCAGCTTAAGAAATATATGGTGCCTTGAATAAGTAAATAAAGACACATTCATAGACATATGGGAATGAAGCATTACAAATTAGAGTTTTCTTGTTAGGTACTAAAATATATAGAAGACATTTTTATGTAAACTGTGCCAAGCATGCCTCTACAGAGCCAATTTATATTTTTGAGCCAAATGTGGCAGAAAGATGGCTGTTGTATTGTCAGAAGTGTGTCTGTTATTACAGAGATGAACACAAGATAGGCAGAAGATGCCTATGCTATAGAGAATGCAACTGGGATATTGGTAGTCTGTAACTGGAAAGGCTTGGCTGGAACAGGCAGGCTGGCTGGGCTGGAAGTTTTCCACATGAGCTATGTGTAATGGCTGTACAAATCAGTGCTTCATTCCACCTTATTTGCTGCTATCAAATATTATACTTTTTTACTTCAGGAAGGAATACAGGGCACAGCTCTCTGTAGGGCTAGTAGTAGCCCATTGAGTCGTAGTAGCTCACAGCAGTTGAACACTCTTTCTCAGTCTGTGGTGGTGTGATATTTTCCTCCACGTTCTGCTGACAGAGTCCTTCCAGCAAACATTGCTCCCGTTATGCTCCTTTGGAAGTTTTTGCCATGTCCCTTTCCCTTGTCTTCTAGTACAGCTGTGGCTCTTACAGTCACAACACAGCTCCAGGATCTCAGGGAGGGCTTACACCATTGAAGGCACAACTCTGCATTCTCTGATCTTACAGCTGAAAAAACAATAATACTGTCTCAGATATTCTTCTGAATATTGTGCTCTGAGGGGAGGGGGAAATATCTCTAATTCCTTTTAAGGAAAAAAATAAAATTCAGTCTTCTAAAGTTGTGGTTTTTTTCTGGTTTGGAGTGGGTTGCATTTTTTTGGGGGGGGGGGGGGGATTATTTTTTTTTTTTTTTTTTTTTTTTTTAAATAAACTTAAATCCAAAGAGACATATGTCTTTAAGTCTGGTTTCTGAGATCAATCATTTTCTGCCAAAATGCTCCCTTGTTCAAAGTTGGTTAGCATCAGATGCTTCTGAAAATAGACCTGTGCTGACCAATTATTGCTGTTATATAAGCTTTAGTACTTCTTTAAAGACTGAGCCTGTCAGGAATGTAATTTGACAAGCTGAATCATACCAGCTCATATATGATGGATTTCAAAATAAATAGCATCTGACCATCTGTACACAGCAGAAGAGCACATCTTTATGGAATTCCTCATGTGTTCACTTTTTTTGTGAATGTATTATTTCCTACTGTATTTCAAGAGATTTAGTTTGACAGAGATACATCTTCTCTGTTATGACTTTTAAAGTGCAGAATGGCTGAATTACAAAAATTCTTTCCTAACAGCACAGATTTGTGGTGGATTATGAAGAATCACAATAAGTAATTATTGGCTATCTTGTCCTGATGGACAGGGATTTTTAAACACAGTATTTTCCTCTAATCTGTACTGCAGCAGTGGACCAAAGTATGGAAATGGTTTCTCTTGAATCTGGAAATTCAAGTAATATTTTTACAAACAGAATTATTTTAGTGATTCTCCATTAGATATAAAATATGTCCAATTTAGACCTTTTTTCCCCCACTAAGATGATTTGATTTCTATGGCTGTATAATATCCAATAAAAGCTTAGGTAAGTTGAATCCCAATTTCAAATAAAAAAGAACCTGATGTTCCCTGTACAATTCAGGGGGACAGACTTTGCAATGATCTGGCAGCATTTCTAAATGTCACAGGAACCACGACAGGTTTATTCATATATTCTGGGAATCAGTGTGTAGTAGGATCTGATTAATCCTATAATAGACCTCTATCTCTAGGCTCTCACATGGTTCAATGGGAGATGTGGAATAGCTACTGGAAAAACCTTTGCATGAAAGAGCCACACAATGAGTTTCTAACCTTTGGTTGAATATCTCTGACTTCATTTAAACTGTTTTTTCATGACTACTCTTTCTCCTCACACTGATTACTTTAAGATATTTTTCCTCAAATTAATGAGCTTCTAAAAGATTTGCATACTTCTTAATGTGCATGTGGATACATTCTCAATATATGAAAATAAATAGTAAACATCTTCTGAACTGTTCCTGGAATTGAAAAAAATAACTACCTAATATAATATATTTCAGATACTTGTACAGTTATCTGCAAATGCACAAACTCCTACTTTTTAAAATAAAGCAGATTTCCCTGTGTGTAGGAGCACCTTTCTCTTTGACAGTGTCCTTCTTACACATTAAAAATTTATCCAGAACTTCACTACAGTCTCCTCTGACTGTTGAACAGTTCTTTATACTCACTTCTTTCTCACTTTTACCTGCTCCAATTTTATTTACATATGGATGAACATTCATGAACTTTTCCTAAGCTCTTAATATTTCACAAATTATTGTTTCACTGCCTCCCAATGAGGTAAGAAAAATCTTTGCATTGTCTTCATGAGATCTGGAGTGGATGGTACTTCTACAGTTTGGAAGAGAAGTATAAATCACCTGGGTAATATCTGTAAGTTTCCTCTACAGTCAATAGAGAGAAACAGGCTTTTCCAGAGTTGCCTAAAATGGGCCATGAGATCACTTCTGTATTTTTTATTGGACATAATATTGCTTTGTTCTAGCTTTCTAGCAGGTTATTGGTTTCTCTGCAGATCAGCAAGATGTAAAGTAAAATGCTATCCATGACAAATTTTAATACCAGTGGTAGGATTATGCAACAAATACCAATTAAATTGCTTGATCTTTCTCTCTCTCATGGCCTTTGACTCTGTCTGTCAAGTTATTTGTTGTGTTATATGTTGGCAGTTTGTTTACATGGTAACAGTATCAAACTGGACAGTAGAACTACTGGAGGGGCTACATCAGTGGACAAGGGAAGAGCTATGGATGTCATCTATCTGGACTTCTGTAAGGCCTTTGACACGGTCCCCCACAACATCCTTCTCTTTAAATTGGGGAGATATGGATTTGATGGATGGACTATTCAGTGGATAAGGAATTGGTTGGATGGTCAAATCCAGCGGGTAGTGGTCAATGGCTAAATGTCCAGATGGAGATCAGTGATGAGTGGTGTCCCTCAGGAGTCCGTACTGGGACAAGTACTGTTTAATATCTACATCAGTGACATAGACAGTGGGATTGACGGCACCCTCAGCAAGTTTGCAGACCACACCAAGCTGAGTGGTGTGGTTGACACGCCTGAGGGATGGGATGCCATCCAGAGGGACCTGGACAAACTCGAGAAGTGGGGCCATGTGAAACTTATGAGGTTCAACAAGGTCAAGTGCAAGGTCCTGCACCTGGGTCAGGGCAACCCATGGTATTAATACAGGCTGGGGGATGAAGGGATTGAGAGCAGCCATGTAGAGAAGGACTTGGGGGTACTGCTGGATGAAAAGCTGGACATAAGCTGGCAATGTGCGCTCACAGCCCAGAAAGCTAACCGAATGCTGGCCTGCATCAAAAGAAGCGTGGCCAGCAGGTTGAGGGAGGTGATTCGCCCCCTCTACTCTGCTCTGGTGAGATCCCACCTGGAGTACTGCGTTCA
>JANHGO010000069.1:23986700-24049852 GCA_024606505.1 Aquila spilogaster
TTCTTCCCAAATCAGCTAAATCCCTCCCTTTTCCTGCCTTTGGTTCCTTCTCCAAACATGCCTTAATAAATCCTGTCAATCCCCAAATGCTCTTTCCCTGGCTCCCATACCATGTCCCACACCCTTCGGCAGGAACTCCCCTTAGTTTAAAAGATGATACAGAGGTCTGGTCCCAATGACTCATCGTGATGGACAATGGTGCTGAGGCTCTGCTCGGACAGTCCTAGGAGGGGCATAGACAGGGTATTTGTTCCTTGGAATTCTGTAATTTGGGTTCCCTGTCTGGCATTGTGCCCTTGTGGTTTATGGACATGAACTTCTGATGGGCTGAGGGCTCTCTAGCAATGGGCCTGGAGGCAGCAAGGGCAGGTTCTCTGCATCCCAGATTTTGAAACCCAGAACCTGTATCTGACACTGTTTATTCACTGGGGCATCCTGCAAAATGCCCTGGGTTCCTGGTTTCTCTCATTGGCCAGATTAGGCACTAATTTGGAAGATATTGTCCCACCCTGCCCTTGCACTTTTGTTGTCTGGTTGACAGGAAAATAGATAACAGAAAACAACAACAAAAAAGCTATGTCTGAAATATCCCCTTTTGGAAGGCAAAACAGCTTGTCTGGAGAGATGTCTCTGTGTCCTTCTTGCCATGCACACCCTATGCCTCACCTGGAAAGTTCCTACACACTTTACATCACATCCTGCTTTTCTTCTGCTAGCATACACCCCGTCTAGATATGTTATCCCCAATCTGGCAGGTGAGGAGGCTAGTAGAGTAATAAGAGAGGAAGCTCGCTGAATTTTATAAGCACTGTTTCCTTCAGCTCTTGTGGCTTTTAAAATCCAAATGACATATGAATGTATAAGGGTGAGTTTGAGTGATGGAATAGAAAGAAGCAGCATAGCCCTAATGGCTCCCATGGAGCTAAGGCAAGATTTAGATACTTTTTGCAGTCTGAGGATTTGATTCCATGCTGATGAGAGCCCTCCAAAATCTTCTTGAGAAACAGGAAGAAACTGAAGTTTCAGCTTTGTGTGATAGGTTTGCTATCTTTTAAGGGTTTGGTTGGGTTGTTTTTTGTTTTGTTTTGTTTTGTTTTGTTTTGTTTTTAATTTTTATTGCCAGATAAGTTTGGACTATTAGAGTTTTTCTGCATGCACATGGGCATGGAAATGGGGGGAAGAAAAGTGTCACTACTTTTCTCTCAAAAACACAAAAAGAAGAGCAGGATAAGTTTAGTCTTTTCCAATTTGGAGAAGATACCACCTATCTTTCTTAATCAGATCTTCAAACAGTCAGAATAGGCAATTAAAGGAAAGTTTTCTCCCCATAAAGAAGGGATATATTTAACATAAACACTGGTAACCCTTCCTTCTGCATTTTAACTCTCCTGCTCAGGAAAGTAAAAGAACCAGTAATAGTGGAACTGTATGAAAAGGAGAGACTATTGGAATAAAAGATGGGATCTTCTTGTAAAGGTTCAATTTACTCCTGCTTCCCAAAAGAACAAGAACAAAAGTGCTTGTTATAAAAGTTGCAGTTTCATCACTGTTTTAATATGGATGGGAGTAGCTTCAGACCATAATTGAGTTGACACAAGACCGGTAGCAAAATCTGCACATTGGGCAGATAGAATCAACATATTTGATCACTCAATTCCCTTTCTGTCTTTTTGAAGCCAAAGTTGTCACCTGATGCCTAATTTTAGAAGTCTGGAATGCAGACATCTACCTCTGAGCCAGTTGTCTAGACTCCTTTTATTAACCATGTTGAGAAACAGGAACTTTTAGAGTGTAATTAATATGACCCAGTTTAAATGTCTTCCTCATGATAAGAGGAATAACATCTCAAAATTGCCTTTTTTGTGTTGACTATAAAGGGACTTCAGACAAGTAGCTCAGATGTGGATGTCTACCTTGTAGACATATAATACAAAGTCAGATGAAACTTCTCCCCAAAACTGTTTAATCAAATCATTTTCACACATGTAGCACATATGTATTTCCTTCTTTAATAACTCAAACCATTTTTTTTTTTAATTAATGTGGTCTGAGTGAAGACAGGGTCTTGACTGTTCATGCTGTGCCAGAAAGTATAAAAGAGAGTCACAGTTTTGATGTAAAATAAACTAACTTGTCAGCAATAATACAAAAGTGTATTTGAAATATGCTAGCCTGGATAAACACACAGGGAAGCTTAATTAAGTATCTCTGATTAATAAGTTTGATGAGGTTTAAAAAAGAAGGAATTGAATAGCAAGTGGAGATTTCAAACTCTCAAAGCTCCAAGTTACAGTTTGTAAGTAGGTCTAGCTAGAATGCCACCCCATGATGGCATAACTACTTTAAAAAATCAAAATAAAAAGTCTGGGCAGAAGCAGATGCCAGAAGCTGAGGATTTGACATGATATTGGGCAGGCTCCCATGTGTGCAAAAACCAGATTATTTTATTTGGAATCTGCCATCTTGTACTCTTCAGCTTAAGACAATATTTGGAACAACGGCATCCAGAAAGAAGACACCAGAAAATAAACACGAACTTTCTCATTATTATGTCTACAAAGACAAATAAGCAAGCCAATTTTTTACTATGTAAATCTGGAGAGTCTGAAACTATAATCCTAAAACTGAACACTTCCATTCATATTTGTTCAGTACAGTTATTAACACTAGAATATTTTCATTTGAGTGCCAATATTGTAAGGGATTATGTTGTTGAGCAGAATATGCAACAAAACTCCCAACTATCATAATCAATGGCTGTGTGTGTACAGAGACCACAGAGGAGACGTTATATTATTTTCAAAAGGTGTGCATGCTGTCCTTTAACTGTATTCTGTTCTGAGGCTTCATGTAACCAGAACTGGGTTGGCAGAGAGAGTTCAACAGTGGCACATGCTTTGCAGCTCTCCATTGTAACACCTTTTGGAAAGTCACATATTTAAGTCCAGTCTCCTCTTTGCTTATGTTTCCTACATATTGGGCTTCTGAAGTCTGCTTCTGTAGAGCACTTAATTTAATGGAGTATGAATTCTCCTGGAGCATTAAGGATTTAAGCTTCAATTATCACAAACTGAATGCTGTTTTTCAAAATCCATTTTCCAATTGGCTGGTTGGAATTTCGATAGTAATATTACCATATTCATGCCTAAATCCCCCACAGAGCATTTATGTAATTGCTAGCCATTTCTTTATCATTCCTAGTTTATACAACAGGGTTCTGTATACATATTAGATATTCAAAATTCACACATTTGGGGGCATATTTTCAAAAAGCCAAGAGCACAGCTCCCACAGAAGTGTCATAATGTTTTTTCTGTGCATCTATTCCAAATCCTTCCTTACATTCTGGGAGAGATATAACCACTTAGAAGCTGGCAGACACTACCAGCGTAGCTGTCCAGCCTTGCCCTATCTAATCATCTCATGATTCCTTTGTGTCAAGTGCCATACATTCCATGGAGGGGCCACCATCCTAATGGCATTCAAGATAAATTGTAGAAAGTATGGAAGAAATTATTACACCAACAGCTGCCAAAACATGTATAATAGGACTATGCAGAAAGCCCAGATCCCAGAGCACTCTTCCTTTACCTTGTCCTCGGAGTTAGGTAGTGAGATCGAAATATTTCTATTCAACATTAAATGGATGCCAAAGGAACAGACACATCTGTCAGAAGACTACCATCTCACAATAACATAATATTTCACTAAAAGATTATTTGAACTCGAAATCTACTATATCATCCACTTGACTGAAGGAGATGAAGATCCACTACAGCCAATACCAGCTTTTAAGGTCCAATAAAGATATCAGACTATGTTCTTACACAGAAGAAATTATAGACTCCAACTCTACATTTAGAAAAAAATAGTTTCACTTTCTTATTAATAGCCATTAATTAACTATAATGTAATTTGCATATCTTAAAGTAAGTACCTTTATTTAAACCGTGCCCTTAATTATTTCAGATATGGAATTCTTCTAAGATTTGCTTTTTAACCCTTTTGACAGCTGCAGTATTTAATATCCAAATAATGAACAGCTCTTTCCTCTGTGGAGTTGAGGTTTTGTTGTCATTTCATAAAAGAATTAGATTTAATTAGATTCTAACTATAATGGGCTTTCCTTTATGAGTAAAGTACCTGACAATGTGCTAACTGTCTGACAATGTATCCAGCCTTAATAGCTTCCACTAGCAGTTTGTTAGCATCTCAAAGGGCCCAATGTTCAACCAGACCCCAGTGTGCAATTCTGAAGAGATTCTCTTGTATGACCAGTAATTGCAAAACATGAAACAAAATTTCACACATTTAGATGCAAACCACACTGCTCTGCTACCAGATATGCAGAATATGAATAGGAATCCTCCCTCTGTGACTGGGAACCATGAACAGATGTTCTTGTTGATGGTCACCTGTAGGTTAAAAGGCCATTCTGTGTTTTACCACTGGGATTCTTCTACAGTTTGTGAGGTCTCCTTCCTTTTAAAAAAAAAAGAAAATCCATTACTGTTGTGAAAAGCCCCATTTCCTGGGGTAGGAGCCCACAATGTTGCTCCAATGTACTTAGGAGCTGGAAATTCTGAACAGTACCTAAAATAGTATTTTTTAAAATAATGTGAAAATTAACCCACATCTTTCTCTTGTGAATACATTATGACTTGGGGAAGACAAATTTGTGGAGAATAGCTTTGTATAGTAGCTTTTAATTCTTCTTCTGTGACCTGTGCAGGCAGTATGATACAGAAGCAGATATTTATAAATCTTCATGAAATCATTTAAGGACAGCTTACCCATGGGACTAGGCATGAAAAGTACTCATCTGAACCATTTTCAGTAAAACTTCTTAGATACCTGATGGCATTTCTGTAATACGAGTTTTCTTAGCAAATTGAAGATGATCATGGATGTTATTATCAATTTAAAAAAAAATAAATTCAGGGTTATGTTCTACTTTTTTTTTATTTTCTCTTGAATTTTCACTGAAGAATGTAGAATATACTCTTTTATCAACTTGAGAATCTTACCAGAATCTGTCAAATATGAATCCAGTTCTAGTTACAGAATTCTGAACTCTAAATTCCAAAATTCTTTTCTCAGCTCTGAGAGGTTTTATTTTATATAACTAAGGAAAAATACTATATGTATGAATGTTATAAAAATTTCAGAAAAGACCCATGCTTATATTTTGATATCAGATTTTTTTTGGAAATTATGAAGAGTCAAGGAATACATACCTGAAGGGAGGGTGCAAAGAAGATGGAGCCAGGCTCTTCTCAGTGATGCCCTATGACAGGACCAGAGGCAATGGGCACAGACTGAAACAGAGGAGGTTCCCTCTCAACACCAGGAAACACTTCTTTACTGTGAGGGTGACTGAGCATTGGCACAGGTTGCCCAGGGAGGTTGTGGAGTCTCCATCCTTGCAGTTATTCAAAAGCTGTCTGGACATGGACCTGGCTGGGCAACCGGCTCTAGATGTCTCTGTTAGAGCAGGAAACTTGGACCAGATGACCTCCAGAGGTCCCTTCCAACTTCAACCAGTCTGTGATTCTGCAATTATGTGAGTATCTGGGACACAGACAGAATCTGTTACAGACATTCTATAGCAAGAACTTGATGACCCGGTAAATTCCAATTTTGATAATATTCTTCTGCTTACTTAAAAAAATACTTTGACTTTCAATCTTAAACAAAAAATCACACTGCAGAAGTAGGTGAAATAACTCCTGTCTGCACAAACATTAATACAAAACTCTACATCCATATACAAACATGAATAAGACGAT
Source organism: Aquila spilogaster (assembly GCA_024606505.1). Classification (NCBI taxonomy): domain Eukaryota; kingdom Metazoa; phylum Chordata; class Aves; order Accipitriformes; family Accipitridae; genus Aquila; species Aquila spilogaster. The sequence continues at coordinate 23,992,490 of JANHGO010000069.1, forward strand.
TCATTAAAAGCTAAAAACAAATCATGAATGTGATAGCATTGTGAAAAAGCAATTATGGTCTTCCAGCCCATATACTGGTAAGACAAGGAAAAGAACAAAATCCTGTTATTCTTGCACAGAACACTATCTTAGCTTGTTTTGTAAGAAAGTGAAAAAAATCTCATAAATTATTATTATCGAGGCATCTGCAGCTGTTAAGTGTTGCATTTTCAGAATTACGTGTCTGTGTTTCTTAGGTTTTCTATTTCTTAAACCACTTTTTTACTCTTCAGTCATTCACTGTTCTTTCTTGATTGCTCTTCTGAAGAATGCACCGCACTGTCCTTAAGCCTGCAAAGAATTGCTGTTTCCTCCCCTTCATTTGAGAAAATCACATACAGTTCTCATAAAACACAGAAAACTTCAGTAGTGGCAGATTTGCATAGTTTTTATGAGACAATTCCTATGACTCTTTCAATGCCAGTTCGAAAGGTCACTGTTGAACTGGATAATGATAATTCGAATCTTTCAAAGTCCAGTTTATGCAATCTTCCTTTTAAGAAGGAATATATTAAATTATTTAAATATATATTTTGAAGACATATTTAAATTTAAAAGCTAAGATTCTTTTGTCACCTGGTATTCTTTCATTTCCACTGAAGTCAATAAAAAAAATTTGACTTCACTAGTCAGAGAATTGGTTACAGTATCAATGACAGGTAGTTGTAAACTGACTGAAGTTACTGGTGCACAAACCTGAAAATACTTTTCTGATTGGTTTGGAATAACAGATCTCCCATAAACAATTTTGAATGTATATTCTGTGTTCTGAAAACATGATGCAGCAAAGATCTTCTGAGATTTTAGCTTCATCTTGCACGTGGCCAGGAAGGAGTAACATATAAGTAACTTACATGGGTACTCAATAGTTCCAATCCAAAGTGATAAGATTTCTGAAATAAAAGCTGTTAAATAGGAAAGAATTAAATATCTTCCTTTCAGAAGGAATTATGTTCAAATTGAGTGTGATACATGGGATCATTTAGCTAAGCACACAGCCTAGCACCTGTACCTAGATCTGGCCTGCCAAAACAATTCATGTGACATAAAGCACAGCATCTCTCTAGAGATACTTCATGAAGGAGACTGGGAAAAGCCAAGTGTACTCTCTGTCATTTTGTTCCTAAAGTGTCACCTCTGCCATGTTACTTAGAAAACCACTGCCATATAACCAAAATACCTCTATCCATTGTCATATGAATGCACATACACCTGTTGTGGCAAACAGTATTCTTATTTTGAGTATGTGATAAACGCATTCACAGTCACAAGAGGACAGAAAAGAACATATACTGCTTGAACTCCTGCATAAGTAACTACCTGACCACCTCAGCCTAATACATGGGCGTTGCAGTTCTAAATCCCATAATCCATTTTCTGAGGTCACATTTCACCGTTCTTTGAACTTTGCTTAAACTTGTAAAAAGTGTGAAGATCAATATGGTCTTCTATACAGTCTTACACTTTCCCATCAATCCACCCATGCAAGTCATCATGAACCTGTAATGTTACCACTACCATCTTTCTTTTCCCCTCAAATTCAACTCACAGCAAGTACCTCTTCACGTCCTGCTTTTCTGCCTTCTAAAAATTCAAAAGCATTGTGGAACTTCTACTAGTAACATCATTGCAATACCATGAATACTCTGCTCCAAGATCATAAAATATTTACTTTTGCAACAAAGAACTCCAAATTGACAGAATTCATTATCTTATTTTTCAAAGACATTGAAGTGTGGTTAAGTGTTCAGAACAGCGGCCCTGCTTGGAGACAATTCAAGTTTTGGATTTCAGTTGCATGAAGGTACGTAATGTGCTACCCTGAGCTAGACATTTAAGACCCAGAATGAGTTGAAAAACAAACACTTGTTTAGCATTCCCCATTCCCCATTAACTATCTCTCTACATATGTCAACATTTCCGTGATTTATGGCCAGAAGTCAGCTAGACTCCTTCCTCCATTTTAAATAGTTTAATCCTGAAGCAACTTTATCAAGTCTCTGTAATTGATTTCAGTGAGACTTTGTCAGTCTGTCTGTAAGAATCAAATATAAAAATAGGAGAAATACTTTTTTTTTCACATATTTTGTTTGCGTGGTGGATTGACTCCAGCCAACAAACACCTAATCAGCTGCTCATTCACTCCACTCTCCTGCAGGGTGGGGAGAAAATAGAAGGAAGGCAAGAAGACTCGTGGATCAAGATAATGGTAGTTTAATAGGGAAGCAAGGACTGTGCACACAAGCAAAGCAAAAAGAGGAATTCATTCGCTACTGTCCACGGCAAGCAGATATTGAGCTACTTCCAGAAAGCAGGGCCTCAGCATGCATAACAATTGCTTGGGAAGACAAATGCCATAACCACAAACATCTCCCTTTCCTCCTCCTTTCCCTGAGCTTTTCCTGCTGAGCGTGAGATCATATGGTATGGAATATCCCTTTGGCCAGTTTGGGTCAGCTGTCCTGGCTGTGTATCCTCCCAACCTCTTGTCCATCCGCAACATTACTCACTGGGAGTGAGAAGCAGGGCAGCTTGGGAGACAGAAAACCCTGATGCTGTGCAAGTACTGTTCAGCAGCACCCAAAACATTGGAGTGTCATCAACACTGTTTTAGTCACAAATACAAAGCACAGTACCACATGGGCTGCTGTGAAAATATTAACTCCGTCTCAGCCAGACCCAGTACAGTCTGGCCTTTGGAAGCATTTGCTTTCTTAAGTTTTCAGATGGGTCAAATCAGACTCAACATCACAGTGCCAGACCCTTTCATCCCAAGTCCTTTTTCTTTTCTCCCCAAAAAAGGACAACTATTTTCATCATGAATATTGTCCAAAAAAATGACAATCAGGTTTTCCTTCTGAAATTTTTCAGAGCTAAAGTGAAAAGGAATAATGTTAAAACAATGTTTGTCTCTACCATAAAATGTGGTATTTTAAAACTATTCTAAATGACACAAGTAGATTGCCTAGATGTGAAATAACTCCAGATTTTCATTTCCAAGCATTTGGTACAGTAGATAATGTCACTTATATAGGTGTCAAAGAATTAATGAGTTTGGTTTTAGTTTCAATGCTCGTTTCTATTTTATAGCCTCTCAAGTTTTTGAAATTTGTTTTCCTCAGTAATAATTTTACTGTTAACAAGATCAAAAATACTTGATAACTTAGTTGAAAGACAAATCTTTTGAATAAATAAAAAAGTTCAACCAGAGTCTTCCTGACACTTTAAGCATGAAACTATAAAATTTAAAAATTTTGTGTCAATATTTTAGTCTTAAAATGTTTAAAGAAAGTATTTTCACTTAATTCTTAACAATATTTTTTGTATAAAAGTTGTCTTAAATTAAAGATAAAAATTAAAAATAAGATTTTTAAAAGTGAGGAAAAAGATTAGACAACATAGAAAAACATTTTATTTCTAACTGAAATAAATGTTTTCCTTTAATAAAAAATTTGATTTTCTTTGTTTTATTTAGTTTTGGTTCTAAAGCAAAATTCTGCTTTTGCCCAAAATAAATAAAAATCCATATCTTCCTAATTGCAATCTAAAAAATTATAATCAGTCTGTAGGAACAAATTAGAATGTGTGAGTCCTTTTATAGGTTAGAGAATAGCAATTTGGGTAGTGGGATCTATTTTCAGCTCCCTGGTCTGTCTGAGGGAGATAAAGCAAGAATCCAAGCCTGATTGTGCCTACAATACTGATGAGAACCTAACTGCAAACTTCAGATCTTCTTTGGTGATAGCAATTCAAACAGGTAGAGTATTGTTCACATCCTGAAGAGTAGCTTGCAATTTTTCATTAGACTAGAAACCAAAACCAAAACCAATCCAAATTCAGTACTGTTTTTGCATTGAGACTTGTATTTATATATGTATAAAAGAGTATTTAATTTTTATTAGAGTAGTCAGCATATACTAGTATCAATCAAAACTGAAGAAAATATTTTCAGTATCTATACCCTGAAACCTCCAACTCTTTTGTAACTCAGTAATCAGTACAGTCAAACATCAACATCCTGAGTCCTGTTCCTTGCAGTAAAAAAATGGTTTTTACATGAAAGCATCAAGCAAGTAGGAAGAAGGTTTTGAAAGCTTTAACCTGGTTACTGTTGCTTAGGAAACCAGAAGCTCAATATTAACAGATATTCATCACAGAAGTACCACATTAACTAGTGCAGGACAAGGTGGCCTCACACAACATTTTCAGCAAGACAGACACTTGGATACTGACTATGTATAATCCTTTTGGATGTTACTGCCAGTCAATTGAATCTTCAGGAATAATACAGTAGTTAGTGTTGCTATACTACCTGAATAATAATGTGGGAGATGATATAGTAAGTATCTTACTGATTTCAGTGTTAGTGAAAATAATGGCACTTGAGGTGCATTTGTGTTGTGGGTTAACCCTGGTAGACAGCTAAGCACCAAACAGCCGCTTGCTCACCCCTCCACAGTGGGATCAAGGAGAGAATTGGAAAAGTGAGAGTGAGAGAAGTTGTGGGTTGAGATAAAGGCAGTTTAATAGCTAAAGTAAAAGCTACACACGCAAACAAAGCAAAACAAGGAATTCATTCAGCACCTCCCATCATCAGGCAGGTGCTTAGTCATTTCCCAGGAAAGCAGGGCTTCATCATGCGTAACGGTTACTTGGGAAGACGACAACCATAACTCCAAACATCTCCCCTTGCTCCTTCTTCCCTCAGCTGTATATGCTGAGCATGATGTCATATCGTCTGGAATACCCCTTTCTTCAGCTGGGGTCAGCTGTCCCGGCTGTGTCCCCTCCCAACTTCTTGTGCAGCCCCAGCCTCCTCGCTGACGGGGCAGTGTGAGAAGCAGAGAAGACCTTGATGCTGTGTAAGTACTGCTAAGCAATAATGAAAACATCTCTATGTTATCAACACTGCTTTGGTCACAAATCTAAAATATGATAGCATGTGAGAAAATATGAAGAAAATTAACTCTATCCCAGTCGAAACTAGTAAAATTTGGCAGAGAAAATGATTTTTCCATTTCAGTGTTTGACATAATGCATCCTGTTAAAGGTCCAAAGCATAAGTCAACACAGATCAGCTTGCTAGTTTGGGATGAATCATGTTCTTATTTCTCAGGACTCTAAATCAGTTATCTTAAATCAGAAGCTTTGGCCATTTCCTAAATGTATGCTTCTTTTTCTGAATGTGTAGAATACCCATGGTGAAATATAGATCTGAAGAGTTTTACTATTATAACCTCCCCTGAATTACTTAAAAATACAAATGGAGAGAAAGAATACCTAACAGATAAAACTTTCACAAGCAAATTAATCACAATTCATTAAAAGATATTTCTCATAGTGCAAAGAGCACGTGTTTAAAGTCATTATAGAAAGAAGTTTGAAAACACAAGTATGGGTTCATTTAGTAGATCCCTACCTGTACACTAAGTGAAAATGCATGGTGTCAGTGCAAGGAGCTTTATTCCAATTATATATAGCTAGCTGGCACTGGGAATGTTTTTCTGTGCTCTCTGAAAAATGGGGGGTGGGGTGGGTGAGGGGAGGGGGAGTTCAGTGTATTATTTCTGCAAAATCATACTTAATTTCCTTCTAAAGCTGGTTCCAGTGTCCTCTTCCTACAACTTCACTAGGATTATTTATATAAGTAGTATTTGTTTGTTTGTTTGTTTGATTTATTTCAGTGAATGTAAGACAATTATTATATATTTGGTTGATGGGATGTGAGTACTTCATGTTCAGATCTGTTTCTAGCTCCTGTTAGAAGATGTAATAAAACCAAGGCACAACTTGATGATAGAGGCTTGCCTTATACAAGTAAGGCTATTATGCAGGCTGCTTTAGAAGTACCAGATTATTCCATAAATCTTAAAAATAAGCATAGGTTGAAAATCTACACAAATGAGCTATGAAGCTATTAATTTCTAAAATAACCTTTTCAAATTCTACACAGATTACTGGGGACCATGCTCACAAGCATTGCAATCTGATAGTTTCTGAGAGGTTAAGCACCATTTTCAGCCGGCTGTGTCCTTATCATATGGGTAAACAGTACTACAGACAACCTAAGAGAGTATTTTCCTGTTACAATTCTCACTTGAGAAGCCAAGAAACTTTTCTGGAATAATATCTTTTCAAAACTCCAAACTGCTACTATATGCATTCTTTGTTGTCCACTGAGGGTGACTTAGTATCCTGTCTTCTCTCACTCAGGTTGGGGCTGCTTGGTTTGCCCTGTTGTCCATGTCCTATCTACCTATTAGGACATAAACTGCCTGTTAGGACTCATGCTTATTCTCTGAATTTTAATTACCTGTCCCCACTCCTCTGCTTTGCTTCATTTATTCTTAATCCCTCTTCTTTTTTATTTTCACACTGACAAAACACCACTGGTAGAAACTTGGGCAGGCTAGCTGGTCTGTTTTCATAAATATATCGAGAAAAACACCTTGGTTTTCAGGTGTGTCATCTACTAGTAAATAAAACCCAAACAACCCAAACATCTATTTCCAAGAGAATAGAGTAACATAGTATCTTTTCTTTGTTCCTGTTAGACTGTAACAGATGAAATTTTCTAAAACAATGTGCTGTATAGCAGATATACTCAGCAGATGGGAAATTGCGACAAAATGGTTAAAGTCTGGCAAAGTTGAAAACAGATACTTATAATAAAAAATGTCAAGCAACCAAAATTCTCCACTCCTATTTACCTTAGCCCACTACCTTTACTTTAATATATAAATTTATGTAATTTGAGGAACAAATGCATGGTTTCCTGCATTAAAGGTTTTGTGATTCCTTACGGGAAAAATAAAACCAAATATATCAATTAACATGGTTGTCATAAGAGACATTTATGCTACTTGACAAGGCATAATTTATTGACTAAAACTCCAAAATAGAAGTGCCATAGTCTGGTTTGAGCAACATTATCTGCTGTTCCATCTTGTCTGAAAACAAGGGTGATATTTTTCTTAGTGACAATGGGGAGGCAGCTACATTTCTTAATTTAGAATGTCTTGTTACTTGGTGGTGTCATTCCTCTGCAGGCTACAAGGGGTTCAAGGAAATTAAGGAGAAATTAAGGCTCATTTGCACAGGGAAATGAATGTGCTGTAAGATGGACTCTCAATGCACAGTGCACCATCAGTTCTGTTTCTCAGTCCCCAGATGGAAGATCTAAAATGTGCCTATTACAGAAGTCCTTAAAGCACTCTGAATTTTGTAGGTACCTCTGAGATCCCTATCACATCAGCAGTCTGCACAAATGTTCTGATGAGGTGACCAAATGTCTTAAAGTAAGAATATCATGGCACTTTTCAAGAAGGATCTCACTCACATTTTCTAACTGATATCACCCTAATGAATGTAGCTGTGATATCTGGAAGCACATGATGGAAAATAAATATACTCAAGAAGCATTAGATGCATCTGAGTTTTCCTCTAAAAACACCATGTGAAACACTCCAAAGTTGGCCCTTGGTAATACTGAAGGTAGAAATGTGGATAGCAATTACCCTAGACTTAGGACTGCCCTGCAGCGTCTCTGTACTGTTTCCTATGGAGCAAACTTGAATTTTCTGAGAAATATATGGTAAAACAGGTTTCTGATACAGAACATTGAAGTAACCCCCTATTTGTTAAAAGTAAATCTGTGTAATGCAGAATTACAGACAACAAACTTTTGCTATTCTCACAATGGTTTTCATAATTAATCCCCCTTTTCTGATAAGGCAGTATCTTACCCAGTAGCTATTTCATAGCTGTCTACCTGTGATAACAGCTGACCTGCTGTACTGTGATGTTAGCTATAGAAATACTATTTTGCTTGAATGGTACTCAAAACATTTGAAGACTAGAGAAATTCCCTCAGTGTAATTAATAGATAAGACCTGTACTATCTATCCTTGAGGCTGAATGTTAAAAATCTCACATAAGCTACATAATATCCCTTTGGAGAGAAAAAGATGCAGTAAAATTTCCTCCTCTCTGACTCCTCTTTGTGTTTACTGCAGAGACCCTCTAATGAGCATCTTTGAGGATACTGTTTTGTCATTTTTCACCCAGACACACTCCAGGTTACAGCTTCTCTGGGTAACCTGTTCCACTGTTTGACTAGTCATTGTGCAGACTCGTTCCTAATATCATATTGGAATTTCTCTTGCTGCAACTTGTGTCTGCTGGCCCCTCTTGCACTGCCAAGAAAAGTCTGGCCTGCTCTTCTTCATATCCTTACAGAAGGTAGCTGTAGGTAGCAATAAGATCCCCTCTTCGCCTTCTTTTAAGATTAAATAAATCCAGTTCCCACAGCCCTTGTACACTGTGCCCCATCCTCTTAACCTTCTTAGTAGCTGTCCATTGAACTCACACCAGTATGTCAATAACTTTCTTGTACTGAGGAATCCAAACCTAGACACAGTATTTTAGATGTGGTCTCACAAGCCTGTTGGTCACATTCATGCTAATACAGCCCACTATGTGGTTGGTCATCTTCACTATAGCAACATACTGATGATTCATAATTCTTTTCCACCAGATTCTTTTCTGGAGAGCCATTCCCTAGCCAGTTAGTTGCCAGACAATACTGTTACATGAGGTTATTCATCCCAGATGCAGAACTTGGCATTTGCCTTGTTGAACATCATGAGGGTTTTATCTACTCATTTCTCCACCTGTCAAGATGCCTTTAAATAGTAGTCCTGCCTTCCAGTCTGTTGACCTTCTCCCCCACCTCCTTAGTCTGGTGTCATTCACAAACAATTCCAGAAAGATTTACTCCAGTCTTCCTAGGGAGTGAACCCTATGGTTTCCCAGATCCTCCTTCTTGCCCTTCTGGAAGATGAATGTGATGTTTGCCTTTTCTCAGTCCTATGAATCTCTCCTGTTTGACATGACTTTTTGAAGATGATGAAGAACAGTCTCATAATTGTATCAGCCAGTTTCCTTAGCATCCTCAGGTGCATCCCTTCTTGTCCCACAGCTTTTTAATATGTGCAGTTTGGTTAAGTGTTCCCTAAGCCTGTTTTCTTCTAGTGTGGGTGGTGCATCCCTCACACTGACTCTGACAGTTCACTTATGGTCCTGAGATGCCTGAGACTAAGCCTTAATTGTTAAAAATGGAGGCAAAGGCGACCATTTTTCATGTGCTTTGTCACTAAGTTCAATGCCTCACATTTTCCTTAGGGTTTTTCTTGCTGACAAGGTACTTTTAGAAGCCCTTCTTTGGCTTTCCCATCTCTCCCTAGTTTCAGCTGCAGCTGAACTTTGCCTTTCTTAACTCCTTCCCTGCATGCACACGTTCTTCCTAAGGAGAACACCCTTGTTTCCTCCTTCCGCATACTTTGTTTTTTGAACTTAGCTCAATCATGAATTAGCCATTCATCAGTATGAGCCTTCTGCCATGGTTGCTTGACTTTCTGCACATCAAAATCGATGATTCTTGTGCTTTGAGGAGCCTTTCCTGAATATCATCCAGCTTTCCTGAGCACCTTTGCTCTTCAGAGGAGTTTCCAATGAGGTCCTGCCAAGCACATCCTTGAATAAGCTGAAATCTTCTCTCCTGCAGTCCATGTTTGTGATGTTACTATTCATCTTGCTCACTTCTCTTAGGATCTTAAACTCCCTTATCTTGGGAGCATTGGTCCCTGCTGTCAGATCTGCTGTTGACCTTAATACACTTAATAAGAAAGAATCAGTCCTTCCTTAATCATAAATAGCATGTGCAATAGCCTTCCCCTGCCAGCTCACAGATCACTTACTTGTGTCAAGAAATAATGTTTGATGCTCTCTAGAAATCTACATTGCTTGTCCCCCCAGCATTGTCCTTCCAGCATATGTCAGGATGGCAAAGTCCTCCATGAGAATCATGGCCTGCAACAGTGAGGCTTCCTGCAGATGTCAGTACTTCCTCTTCTTGATTAAGCACTCTGTAGCAGAAGTGTATGACAATGTCACAAACCCCATGCTGGTATATCCTCTAATCCTTACCCGCAAGCTCTCAGCTGCTTGTTATTCACTACAAAGAACAGCTCCATTTACTTAATCTATTGCTTTGTATAGAGAATGACTCCTCCACATCATCTTCCTGACCAGCCCTTCCAAAAGGGAAAGGCTGAGAAAATGATACATTCAAAGAGACTGACACATGGACCTTTCTATATACCATTCAAAGGGATCAACATCTCTCCATTCAAGTCATATTCTCTAGCCAAATATGATTCCATATTTTATTTCTATTTGTATACTGGTGAGTATAGGATGAACTTCTTATATTATGCAAAGATAAGCCTAATGGTATACTGTTATGTTTTCACACTGTTGTGACATATGTAAAAATTTCCACTCTTCAGAACTTAGTTCTTTGTGCACTGTGAATGGAAAAGCCTCACATCAGGACTGAGAAAATTCACGAGTTCAATTAGACTGGTGCCTTAGAAGGCATGCAAGATGACACAACAATATTAGGTAGCCATGTTAAAGAAGAATATGACTATCTTTACAATAAATATTAAGTGCATTTTTTCTCCTCCCTTGGTTCCCCACAGAACACTCAGTCTTTCTGGCAAAATGATGGCTCATGTTTGTCTTCTGCATCAGCAAAGCCAAAGCACAGACAGTAAATACGGGGAAAGATACAATTAGAGATTTGACATGTAAGACGTCACCATTGATATTTTAAGCTCAGAGGAGTAGACAATACCTCCTTTACACCAGTATCTCTCACTTGTCTTGCTTGCCAGCCGTGTATTCTAAGCTGCCAGTTTCATCTCAGAAAGAGCACTGCAAAATCTTTCCTACTCCAATAGTCCTACTATTAATGGTTACCTGTAATATTATCTTCTCTTTCCACAGAAGTAGAGGACAGCGGTTGCTCTTAATACCTATTACACAACTAGCAGAAGTATCTCTACTCTTGAAATTGAAATTTTCTCATGTCTCATTCTCTCTTTTGTAAGAATTATCCATACCACTTCAGACAGGGTCAGCGTGATTTGAATAAGAGCAAAGCTGCAGCACAGAGTTTAGAAATGCTTGCATAAGACAAATGTTAAATACACTCCGGCATGGGGGGTGGGGGGGTGGGGGAGGAGTTAAGGCTGCAGTATTTTATTGCAGTTCACTGAGAACAGTTTCAGTGCTTAAATAAATTTCTGTCTCAAGATTAATTAAATTATGATTACACTAATCTATTCCACTCAGGTCTTTACTGTGAGTCCACGGATGTTTCAGGGACAATTTACATGTTTGTGTAAAAGTACAACATTAGAGTGTAAAAGTTATGTGTAAGTTTTCTCTTTCTCTTGCAGCAAAGAATAGGTAATTGTTGATAAAATTTTGACAAGAGTTAATGAAATTTGTATGAGTTTCTAATTCAAAGTATATTAATGTGTCACAGTGGAAGTGCTCTTTAAATATTAAAATCCTGAAAATGTATTCAAAAGCGTATGGTACATGTAAAAATAATTTTATCATCCACAGTTAACAAGGAGGTTGTGTGCTATGGCACTCTAATTGTAATGTGTATGGTACTTTTCAACCCTACAAGAGATTTAGGCCCAATCTGCTATCATAGGAGACAATTCCCACTAAAAGCCAACTGCAAAACACAGCTTCTGAAGGGAAAGCCACAGGGAACAGCAGCAGGGAGAACTAAACAGCAGTGTGGCAATACTGAACCACTGTTGTGATGGTTTCCTGAGGTCTTGCAGTACTTGTGCCTTTTCCTTTTTTGGGTTGACAAATCTAGTTATTCTCCTGACATCCAAAAGAGAAAACCAGCGAGTGCGTGGGACAACTAGGGGAATGGTCTTTTAATTGATTAATGGGAAATGCTGAACCATTTGTGAGCAGTACTAAAAGTTACAATTTATAGAACGTAATAAAAATTTTTGAAGTTTCAGTAAGAATGGAACAGAAAAAAGATTATTCTTCTCCATCCTTACAAGTATCATAATCAAATTTGTTAGATCTTATTTACATACCTTTGAAACTGCTTAGATGTTTCTGTATTGTGCTATAAAGGATATTCCTCATCAGAAAGAGTTTGAAAATTGAGTGAACTCTATATGGGATTAAAACCAGTTTGCACATAGTTCAGCATGCTTATTTATAAACTTAAGACCACTGTTGAAGAGATTTTTATAGAGATAGAGATGAACAGAAGAGGACAAAGTTGCAAAGTCAATGGGTGGGCTGTGAAGCTATGAGTATGTTTGGGCACATTCCATTCTGATTATTTTAGTTGGGAAAAAAGTGGAGGACTCATATTCTATCCCACAGTGTTTTGGGGAGTTTGGTGATAGGTTCTACCCGAGCAGAAAATATATTCCAGGCATACAGCCAAGACAGAGAATGGCAGAAGAGACAACCAAGGGGAAAATGAAAAGAGACTGTCAGAGTGCAGAGTCCAAGAGAGGGGAATTTAATTAGTAGCAAGCTATTATGTAAACATTTAGATGGAATTGGTGAATATTCAAAATTAAGTTTCTCATCAAAAAGTGAATAGGAAGTGACAGTTAGGCTACCAACAGCTGCTGAACGGGCAGCTAGAGATAAGAAAAAAGCATCTAGATAGAGAAGATAAGCATTAAAATAGAAGTTAAAAAACAATAACCAGTACAGGAACTATAATTGGTTTCTTAATATTATTTTACTGCCTTTCTGCTGGGACCTGTTTTCCTTGGTGGAAAGAGATAGTGAAACTAGCAGTCTCCAAAATGTTCTTTATTAAAGAAAAAATTTAAAATGTGTGCAGAAGAGACATTACAAAACTTGTGATCAGATGCAGAAAAGCACAAGTCCATTCCAATTTAGCAAGCCTGATAAGCTCACGGTTGAAGTAAAGTAGGTATTTAACTTCTTTCAATAACTGGGGTGTCTGTACAAATTTAGCATTTTTAAAGATATTTGGCTTTCAAGCACTTGGGGCATGGATTCACTGGAGCCTCCTACACATGCCAGCCTACCACTTTATTATTATAGTAAACAGTTCTATCAAATGCTTATGTCTCATTGAGAAATTCTTCACCTAAACTGCAGTTCAACCTTAAATTTTCTAAAATATACATTGTATGAATTAACAACAGTAACAATACAGATGTACATAAAGAACAAATGTGCAGTACCAATCACAGAAGAAATATTCAATCTTGCAGCAGATTGATTTATTCATGGGGGACAATGAGAAAAATCTCCCTGCCTTCTCTCAAATTCTCTCTTCAGTGACCCTCCATGTTCCAGAATTTCCTAGCAAGAGAATGCATTATCCCCCTCCTATTTATATTTCTCCTGGCTTATATTATAATTTTCTAAATATATCATGTCATGTTATTTATCTTGGTACCCAGATGCAGGAGGTTTGCCTAGTCTACTGACTCTGGGATTCTTGCGAATAAATCACTGTTTCAAGAGTGCATGCTGCAAGGCCAGGGTTAACTAACACACCAAACATTTTTCAATTATACAGTGTCTCAATAACATTGTTATGCAGAGTAAAGCAGAGTAATTTGATTTCCAGAATTAAAGGAGTAGATTATTGCTTTTCCACAGCTGGCCTTCCATAAATCTAGAGGGAAAGAAAATCTATTAGAACAATCAAGATTTGAATAGACAATGAAAATATCTAAGAACTAAAAATATTGCAGTTTTTATATGACTAACGTTGCTTCAGTTTGCTAGTCAAAGGTTCCTCACAAACTATGAAGAAACTCAATAATATAAAAAAGCCTTCATGTTAAAGTAAGCATCCCTAAATAACAATGCCATTCCATGCTATTTCCAAGGTATACATACATAAGTCTTCAAATGATAGAATCACACAATCTCAGAAGAGTTGAAGTTGGCAGGGACCTCTAGAGACCATCTCATTGTATCCCCAGGCTCAAAGCAGTGCCCACCAGAACAGGTGGCACAGCACATTGTCCAGTCAGGTTTCAAGTACCTCCAAGAAAGGAGACCACAACCTCTCCTGGAAATCTGTTCCAGTGGTTGGAAAAACTCACAGTAGAAAAACACAGTACCTTACAGTGAAAAAGTGTTTTTTTGCCTGTTCAGATAGAATTTCCTGTATTTCGGTTTGTGCCTATTGCCTCTTGTCCTATCATTGGGAACCAGTCAGAAGAGTCTGACCCCATCTCCTTCCTGACCCCCATCAAGTGTTTATACACATTGTCAAGACCCTTTGAGTCTTTTGTTCTCCAGGCTGAACAGTCCCAGCTCGCCTAGCCTCTCCTTGTACGGCAACTGCTCCAGTCCCATCATCACCCTCGTGGCCCTCGGCTAAACTTGCTCCTGCATGTCCATGTCTTCCCATATACTGAGGAGCCCAGCACTGGACGTAGCACCCCAGATATGTCTCAACAGTGATGATCAGAAGGGAAGGATCAACTCTGTTGACCTGCTGGCAACACTCTGCCTGTTACATCCTAGAAGGCTGGTGGCCTTTGCCACAAGGGCACATTACCGGTTCATGTTCAACTTGGTTTCCACTAGGACCAGTTGGTCAGCCCCCTAGCCTGTACTGGTGTGGGGGGTTATTCCTCCCCAGGTGCAGAACTGCATGTTTCCCTTTGTTGAACTTTGTGAAATTCCTCTCTGTCCAATTCTCCAGCTTATCCAGGTCACTCTGAATGGCAGCAAGATCTTCTAATGAATCAGCCACACTCCCTACTCCCCATTTTGTATCATCTGTGAACTTGATGAGGGTGCACTCTGTCCAATCATCCAGCTCATTAGTGAAGATTTTAAACAGTTTTGGCCCTGCTTTTAACCCCTGGGGTGCACCATGAGTGACTGACCTCCAGCTGCACTTTGTGTTGATCACAATCCTTTGAGCCTGGCAGGTCAGCCAGTTTCCAATCCACCTCACTGTCTACTTAACCAGACCATACACAAATACTTCTTATATTTTTACAATTTGTAAGAGGAACAAGAGGAACTGAACTAATAAAGAATTTACACATCCTTAGATTTGTACCTTATGTCACTATGCAAATTTTTAAAATTTTATTCCACTACCCCATATGCTTGCCATTTCCTAACCCACCCATTTCCTTGTAATATCTGGAGAGCAAGGATGGTTTCAGCCACCCTGCCCTCTTTACTTCCAGTTTTTCAGCCAGTTTTGCTCAGTTCGTATGGGGAATATGGTTCTCTGTTTACAGCTTCTTTAATTCTTTGCTTTATAATTACTCAATAAGGGAGTTCTTTTGCTACTTTAAATCAAGATATATAAAGATTGTTTGTGGGTTACATTGTGAATTACATATGCCAAAATGTGTATCATGAGAAGAGTTATAATTTAAATTACCCTGGTTTCAAGACTATAATTTAGCAATTTCTGGCACAAAGTCACTAGGCTTTTAACATCCTGAATAAATAATACAGCATCCTTCCTTTAAAATTACTCATCTGCCTAAAACATTCAACTACCAGGAAGAACAAGCACACTACTTGCTCTGTTCCTTAGATAATCAGATATCTTTCTATCAGAAAGAAAATTATCTGCATAACCACCGAACTCAATAAAACTAAAACCATACCCTAGCCAGGATCCTTTCATTGTTTACACTTACCATCCCACCCTACACAAAATTTTTCTCTGTCCTCTTCTCCTTATTCCTTGGCAACTATTAATTTCCTACTCACTATATTGACATACAGACATCAAAGAGTTTTCACATTACTAAAACCCCTTACAGGTGGTTGTTCATGTGCTTATGAGTAAAACATGAGATACAAACAGCAGGAACAATTGCCAGATGGAATTCTTTGTTTCTGTTAATTTCTTTTTCTGGCCAATTAAGAAAATATAGCTAGCCCAAGGATGAAGCAAATATTTTTGATCTACCAGCTACCAAAGAAAAGAGGAGTGAATTATCATTATGCTTATAGGTTTGGATAGATTTTAAACACATGTGTTAGCATATCATAAGATAATTTCCAGGCAGCAAGTTAGAATGCCTCTTTAAATCACTGGCATTGCTTGTGCACTGCACTGCAATGCTGGGAAGTGTCACATGAGTGTAGAGTACTGAAACCATAGGAAAATACTGAATAAGCTTTATGCAGGAATCAATAACCACAAACATCAACAGAGTACATGCTGCAACTTCTTGGGCACATTAATTACTTCTAACAATTGGATAAGGAAAGAAATTTTAAAAGGATACAGAATAGGAATGGATTTCAATTTTTAGCGCCAAGCAACTAATGTGAAAAAAAAAGGAACTTCAGCTATGCAAGTGGTAAATTTTAGTAAGATAGGATTCAAGAAGGACAAAAGACCACCAAGCATCCTTGCAGAAGATTTACTTTTTTACTTACATTTGGGACCAATATTGTAGAATTATGTGCAGAGAAGAAGCCGTAACAGGAATTGCAAAAGGTTTTGAAGATCAAATGTAAAAAATGTCAGTGTATGCTTAGGACCATGGAAGACAGACTATCTAAGAGCTTTTTGGAAAGCTATTGTGTTCAAACTTGTGGCTAACTAGAAAGAATAAATACAGGTAAAGTGATCAATTAAATTGGCAATTAAAATGAATTGCTAATACTGGGAAGAAAATTCTTGTCAGAAAGGACCAAAACATGTAGTAGATTCTAAGTCAATGAAACAAGAAAATATAGCAATAGTGTTTGGGTTTTTTTAATTTTATTTTTACTCATGGTTCTGTTAAATTATTGTTGCTATATTGAAAAAAACAGAAACATAGGAGGACACAGAGATTTTGAAAGGTTTCTGCAAACATGTTTTTGTGAATGACATTCCTTTCTGTTTGAAAATGCAGACCAGATAAAGCTTTTTAGACAAGTAGGTATTTAGAGGAAGACAGAGTCATATATTTTTAGTAGCAGCTACATGAGATATTTTTCCTGGACTTGGTTTGGAATAGGAACATTAACGTCTTATGATTACTTATTTATTTGTAATTTTACTGAGATACTCCAAATAAGCCACTGTGTTTACAATAATTGTAAATTATATCTGCAATATAATTTCAGCACGATTCAAGATTGTGTGTGTGTGTGTGTGTATTTACCTTTCCTTGGAAGTTTTATTCCCAAGACATAGATAATAAATGGAGCATTTGCTTTCATAATTTGAAGCAATACTACAAAATAAATGAGGTGTTGGTTAATCTATAATATTTGGTCTTCAATTAATCATGACTAATATAAGATAAGAATCTCATTATTTATGTTGATGTCTCCACAAGAAAACCAAGAGAAGTATAACAACAGGATTAGAAGACATCAATTATTTCTTTGGTAAATGCTGTGTTAAACAAAATGTCCTTTGCAGGCTAAGACATTTATGATTAAATACAGATTTAAACGAGAACTGAGCTATCAGTGCAGTCTTGCTGTAATCATGTATAGTTAAGAATCTGCCAGTATTTTAACCCTCTTTATAGAGTAAACTATCTATGTAAAACTGCTCTGTGGGTTGGAACTTGGCTTTACTCTTATCAAATCAGCGGCAATTTTGTGAAAAAAAGACAATTTTCACTGAGATCCTGATATCAGTTCCATCAGAAACAATAGCAAATTTCTGTTGTCTTAAGGTGTATTGGATTGAGATATTAAAGAGATGTGAAATTCTAGTGTTAATTGGACCCTCTTTCCACTGAGGTCAATCAGAATTGTATATGCATCAAGTAAAGAATTAGGCCCACATGGAGTGCTTTGGAAAATCATACCATTCCTTCATCATTCATCTAGTTAACTGTGTAATGAACTAACATAAGGGTCGAGATTACCTAAATTCTGCTTAAGCTGCAGTAGCATTTTATTTGTTTTCTAATGATATGAGAAGACCGTTTACAATCTGAGAGAGGGAGAAAGGCGAAGAGGACTGGTGAAGAGGAAATAAAGTTGTATGTAGACTAAACTGGAGACAGAAGCTGTAAGATTCTTTCAAGCTTGCGTTACTGTGAGAAAGAAAGCTTTGAAAGAAATCAGAAAATCTATTGGGTCTGACTCTTGGATACACTTTCATGTTGTAGCTCAGATCTCATTGCCTAGAAGATGCATAAGCCCAAGTTACACCTGTCCTTCACCAGAAGGTCAATCAGGACACTCAATGTAGTATTTTACTTATGTAACAGATAAATATAAAGAAGCATGTCATACAAATAGTTTAGAATGGTTATCACTTAGTTTATGAATTTGATATGAAAAGTCACAATTTTACCTGTCATAGATGCATTTTTAAGTTGTACACAGTATTTTACATATAAAATGTGTGCTTGATTAATTGTCCTCTTGTTCCTCACATGGAACTTAAAAGATGTGTGCAGTATAGAATCATAGAAAAAATGAATCATTTAGGTTGGAAAAGACCTTTAAGATCATCAAGTCCAACCATTAACCTAACACTGCCAAGTCCACCACCAAACCATGTCCCTAAGTGCCACATCTACACAACTTTTACCTCCAGGGATGGTGACTCAGCCACTTCCCTGGGCAGCCTGTTCCAATGCTTCACAACCCTTGCAGTGAGGAAATTTTTACTAATACCCCATCTAAACCGCCCCTGGCACAACTTGAGGCCATTTCCTCTTGTCCTACCCCTTGTTACTTGGGAGAAGAGACCAACACCCACCTCACTACAACCTCCTTTCAGGTAGTTGTAGAGAGCGCTAAGGTCTCCCCTCAGCCTCCTTTTCTCCAGGCTAAACAACCCCAGTTCCCTCAGCCGCTCCTCATAGGACTTGCGCTCCAGACCCTTCACCAGCTTCGTTGCCCTTCTCTGGACACGCTCCAGCACCTCAATGTCTTTCCTGTAGTGAGGGGCCTAAAACTGAACACAGTGCTCGAGGTGCGGCCTCAGCAGTGCCGAGTACAGGGGGATGATCACTTCCCTTGTCCTCCTGGCCACGCTATTTCTGATACAAGCCAGGATGCTGTTGGCCTTCTTGGCCACCTGAGCACACTGCTGGCTCATATTCAGCCGGCTGTTGACCAACACCCCCAGGTCCTTTTCCACCACACAGCTTTCCAGCCACTCTTCCCCAAGCCTGTAGCGTTGCATGGGGTTGCTGTGACCAAAATGCAGGACCCAGCACTCAGCCTTGTTCAACCTCATACAATTGGCCTTGGCCCATCAATCCAGCCTGTCCCGATCCCTCTGTAGAGCCTTCCTACCCTCAAGCAGACCAACACTCCTGCCCAGCTTGATATCATTTGCAAACTTACTAAGGGTGCACTCCATCCCTTCGTGCAGATCACTGATGAAGATATTAAACAGAACTGGTCCCAGTACTGAGCCCTGGGGAACACCACTACAAAACATTACTGTTTTGACTGGAAAAGTGAAAATATTTTGCTGAAAATCTGGCAAGAAATTGCTAGATTTTGAGTGAAAGTAGTAAGGATCTGAGCAATCTGGAAGACCACACAGCAATGTCCTACTTCTCCAGAAGGCTGTTGATTCAATTGGTCATGAACTTCTATGAGGGTGACAAGATTAAGATTTTTGTCAGGTTATAAGCAAGCAGATTTAAAAAAAAAAAACAAACCAAACCCAAACAAAACCAAACCCCACAACCAAACAAATCTTAAATCATTGGCTTTCTCCTCACATCTACTGCGCTCTCTTTATTTTACTTCTCTCTATTTGCTATAAATACTCCCCCACCCCTTTCAAAATATGTTTTTTTCTTTCAGAAAACAAAGGTTTTACTGAGATAAGAAAAGAGGGCAGAGAATATTTCACATGTTGCTGTTGCAACTCAAGATTTCATAATACTGGTCCCTCACAGATTTTCATGTCAATTCTCTTGCTTTATTCTTTTGAAGTAATGGCAATCAAGAAATCTGCCTTTCATGATTTAAGCACATTTCCAAGGTTTAATAAAAAGACAGAAAATAGAGCTGCAAATCTTGCTTTGATCAAAGTCAAACCTGAATTTAAAAAAGTATTTGATTTTAGAACCCCCTCCTTATTTAAGAATATTTTTCTTAAGCTGGTGGTGTACATACACGTGTCTGTAGAAGAGATAAGATTTCACATAGATTTGATAATTTCAGTGTTTTTTTTTAATTTATATATAAATGTTGTTGTTCACACAATTGCATGTACTTAATGAAATAACAAGAAACATATTTTAGCTGAAAACATAAAGCAATTTTAAGGTGCTCTCTGCATTGTTTAAAAAATTCACATCTTAATAAGAAAAATCATATGACACGAAAATAAAGAAGTGACTTATCTAATTTTTTATTTTTATATCAGCCTGTTAGATCAATCTGGATTATATATATAATTATTTTGAAAAAAAAGGCAATAATATTATTTGAAGAAGGGGCCCTAAACCCTAAATTGGAGTAATTTAAAAGCTAGTAACTTTTGATATTCAATTTTGTCAGATTATGTCCCTTTTTTATACATAATGTACCTGTCCAAAGTTAAATGGCAGCTGTCTATAGCATCTCTTCATGAGTACACAGCCACTGCTGTATTAAAC
The DNA here is from genome assembly GCA_024606505.1 of Aquila spilogaster. NCBI lineage: Eukaryota > Metazoa > Chordata > Aves > Accipitriformes > Accipitridae > Aquila > Aquila spilogaster. The sequence continues at coordinate 24,012,997 of JANHGO010000069.1, forward strand.
CATTGTCTCAAAACTTTTTTCACTCAGAAAGCAGTACTTGTAGCATTCATTTGTAAAATATTCCTAATTTCTTCCAGTCTTCTATTTTTTTTTTATTTTGCAACAACTGTTAAAAAATGAGTTTGATTTTAGAAAGTTCATACATCTCTAACAGAACTTTGTTGCTGCTGCTTTTTTTTTTTTTTACCTGAACTGATAAGAACACACTGGCAACAAAAGAGTTTTCACCTAAAAGCAATTCCTTATTTCAAGCTCTGTGCAGCATTTTTAGAATTCTTGTTTACTCTTATTAAAGGATTCAAAGAATTAAGAAATCACTAACACTATAAAAGTATGTCTACATTTAAAGTTGGACTACAACATACAAAAAAAAAAATTCACTTTACAGTATTTACTCAAAAGTTCCAAAATTTCAGACTATTGTTTTCAATCATCAACACTTAGAAACTATTTGAAGTAATGCTTCCTTATTAAGTTTTATAAGTGTTTTATGTGAGACTAAAAAGATCAGAGCTATTAGTTCCGTGAAGATGTTTTATTGTGTGCAGTGAAGTAGACATGTTACAAATGTGGGAACACATATTGCATACAATGAAATAGATTAATATCCTTTTATCTAACATCTAAGAATTTTCTCAGGGCTATGTATGTTAAACTTAACAGAAAAATGATTGGCTTTATTTTGCAACTTTGTTGAGCAAATTTTGAAAGGCATGTGAAAAGCTTCCTCCAAAAGCCCTTTATAGGAGAAACAAAGTATTCAAGAGGATATTAATTTTGAGACTGTTGTAGGTAAAGCAACAAAGACACTGGTTGTATATTATATTTTCAGTTCTAAATATAGAGAATGCCATGGCAACGTTATCTACTTGTATGGAAAAAAGAACACATAAAGCATTTAATTGTGCAACTATGAAAGGTGAACCAACATCCTTTTTATAAAACTGTTATAAAGTATACACTAAGCTATTTTTAATTTTTTGGGGGGGAAAAAAGCAAAAACCCCCAAACCCCCTTGTAAATTGATGATAGAAATAAGATTTAATAGTGAATTCCTCATAGTGCAATACCACTGTACCATACTACCATTTTCTACATGAATCTGAAGAACACAGGGCAATAAAGAACTGAACACTTACATTTCAGGTGTATTCCTGTTTTATTGTACACGGCTGGGAAAGCAGCACATAGGGGTTGTGTGTTTTGTCCCAGCATTCTATTCAAAGTAAACGTAAAGCATCCAGGAAATGGAAATGGGACTTTTTTGCAAAACAAACTGCTAGTCTTGCTAACCTTGCACTTTCCTTTATTTTCTCTCTAAACCTGGAAATTTCACATTCCTGACCACATAGTGAAAAACTTGCAGTGTAGCAAACACTTCCAAAAACTGTAGGAATTGTCTGAAAACCTCAGACCTAACCATTAGTGTAAATTCTTGCAGAAGGCAAGGTCTCAGAGACATCTTCTCAGGTTTGTGCTGGAATGCCTGGGTTTCAACACCCTGATACATAGCTAACCGAAAGTCAGTATAGAAGCCTCCTTCTCTGTTAAAAGCACGGGGAATTAAGGTAATTTTCAGTCCTACAGCTACTACCTAATTTGGAGGTAATCAGGACTGATCAGTACAAAGTCTAAAGCACTCTGTTGAATCTAGATCTGCATACTTAACCACTCAGAGAAGGGAAATCCCTAGGCATAATCAAAGCTTTAAGCAACATACGTACTATTGTTGGAGCAGAGCTAGGAAGTCCAAGCCTGCTCGCATGCTCCCTGGCAAAGTTTAGTCTCATGCTAACTAGAAGAGACAACTCCAGAAATATTTTGGACGGCAACTCACACCAGAGACCTTTTCCAGTATATATTATGGACAAGATTGAACCACAGCTTTTTTCCTGGCCATATTATGCAGTTTTCCAAGACAATCCAAGTAGGTATTGCATCCTTAATATCCATCATGACACTCCTCGGGGCATGCACTTTATGGCCACCTGCTATGCAAATGTTAGTCACAGCCCTCACAGTATTTCAAACACAAAACATACAAAATAATAATTACATCATAGGTCTGCAGAGTCATACAGAGCAATGCTACCCCCACAGTGCACTCTAATGTGTATTCAGAGAACAGAGTATGTTTTACTGAGTGTCACTATGGATGTAATCAAAGGTGCATAGGAAACATCTGGATCAAAAAAGGGAAGCATCTTGTAAATTAGAAAAATCACAAACACTGTCTTTGACTGCTAAACTCTACCATTTTTGTTTGAGGCACTTAGATGTTTTTATTGAATCTGGACTAACATTCCTGTGCTCCTGTGGAGATGAAAGCCACAATGACAGAGCGGGCACAATGCAATCCATGTCTACAGGGCCTTGTGGAAAAGGAAAGCCCACTCAGCAAGCCCACAGGCAGGCTACCAGGTTGCTATGCCCTTTCAACTCCCAACTTCACTAATGCCTGGGGACACCAAAGCCTCTCGAAAGCTACGTGTTTTTTTTTCCTGCAGTAACTCTGTGATTAAGGCATAGGCAGAAGATTGGAGGAAGTGATTAGTACCCTCTATTCAGCACTTTTCAGACTGCATCCAGATTACTGTGTCCTGTTTGGAACTCCCCAACACAAGACAGACATTGGTAAACTGGAACAAGGTGAACAGAAGGCCTTCATCATGGTCAGGGGCTGGAGTACTTTCCCTGTGAAAAAAGACAAAGTGAGCTGGGCTTGTTCAGCCTGGAGAAGAGATAGCTTGGTGGCAAGGCAGGGAAACCTACTGCCAAAAAAATTCACCAAGAGACCAATCAGGCTGTCCAGAGAGGTTATGCAGTCTCTCTCCATCCTTGGAGGTTTTCTAAGATGAGACTGGATACAGCCATGGGCCACCTGGTCCGAATTCAGAGCTTTAAGGAAGAGGTTGGACTAGAGATTTCCTGACGTGCCTTCCAACCTGAATGAGTCTATGTGTCTGCCCGTTTCATGTAATATTATTGAGTGGTAACCCTTGGCTATCCTTAATAGCTCTCAGATGCCTGTAAAAGGCACTTTATTTTCCAATAAGTAATTATTAAATAGAATTTTTAATACAAAAAAATATCATATGTTAGGTGCATTGTGTTTTGGGGTTTTTTTTGGTCAACATAAGGAGTTAGATTACTTTCTAGAGTATGAAAAATAGCACTTAAGTGTCTTTATTCTGTTTGTGGCAATCTTCCATTCCTTTCCTAATAATTAATGAACTCTTTGACCAACCACAGACAAATCTGACAGTAATAATGTTCTCAAAATGCTGAGAAGGATTGTAATTATAGGCAGCAGAGTAAAGGGAAACCCAAATTAGTGTCATCATAATGGGAAAGGATGCAGTAACTGTCTTTTCCGGTTTACCTGTTGGTCAATCAGAATGAAGTGCTGGCCAGACTGTGAAGTCACAAAACAATTAAACACCTAATAAGTAGACGGGGGGACATAAGATATTGTAAGGAGAAAAAGTAACATGGGACCTCTTGGAGGATATAGGGAAACTGCGCATGGATGAGGATCTGTAAGAAACCATATGTCCTGGTTTCAGCTGGAATAAAGTTAATTTCTTCCTAGTAGCTGGTATAGTGCTGTGTTTTGGATTTAGGATGAGAATGATGTTGATAACACACTGATGTTTTAGTTGTTGCTAAGCAGTGTTTATACTAAGTCAAGGACTTTTCAGCTTCTCATGCTGCCCTGCCAGCAGAGGTTGGGAGGGCACAAGAAGCTGGGAGGGGGCACAGCAAGGGCAGCTGACCCAAACAAACCAAAGGGGTATTCCATACCATACGATGTCATGCCCAGTATATAAAATGGAGGGAGTTCATCGGGGGACACTGCAGCTCGAGGATTGGCTGGGCACCAGTCAGTGGGGTAGTGAGCAATTGCATTGTGTATATTATACAACTGTATTGTTTTGTCTATTCTATTATTATTATTATTATTATTATTATTATTATTATTATTTTCCCTTCCTTTTCTGTCCTATTAAACTATCTTTATCTCAACCCACAAGCTTTACATTTTTTTTTTATTATTATTCTCTTCCCCATCCCACTGGGGAGTGGGGAAGTGGGCGAGCAGCTGCGTGGTGCTTACTTGCTGGCTGGGGTTATACCATGACACCATAGTATATTAGTTCCAGCATTCAGGGAAGTACTGCAAGTTTTTAGGTTCTTTTTTTTTTTTTTCCTGCCATAAAGAGAGAGATTTCTGGCTTGCAAAAGAAACAGAGTAATGGGCAAGTTCAAATTATGTCACACAGAACTGATAAGCTTGGTAAAGAATTTGATAAATATGAGAATTTTGCCTAATTATGAGAAACAGCTTTATGCTCCAAGCATAAAGGTGCTTGGTAAAAGGCAATGACATCCTTTGTAACACACAGTTCAAGACGTAAATAATTACAGTGACGGAAAACACCAAGAGCTTATTCTGCTACTATATGAGGAAGATAAGCTTTTTCCCATTCTATTCTTCATGCTAAGTTGGAGGAAGCACTCCTTCATATGTACAAGTGCTTGTGAGGACCAGCTGGCCTTAGGACCAGTTTTGCTTCTTGGCTTCAGCTGTAAAAATAGAATCAAAGCATTCTCTGCAAACCAAATTATGACTAAACTCCAGTGCAGGAATAACTCTTCATTTCCTGTTATAGAAATTTCTGAATCAACGCACACAGCATCAACAAGAGAGCTGAAATAAGGCTTTGTGATTTGCAGATACCAAATATTTCCAAGAAGTTCTGCAGACAAAAAAGTAAAATGTGGGAAAGACAGACCAAATCTTTTCCCTTGAGAGGACTGAAGTGGAGATGTCTGAATGTGGTCTATACTTCTAGATTTGGACATACCTGCTATCAGTGACAGCTGAAGTGGAGACGTTTTTCGACATTAAAGATGTAAGTTGGGTTGCCTGAAGACAAGAAGGTAGTGAGTGTGCAGATTCTCATCTTACTTATCTGAAATACTTTTACTTCACTGGAGCTGTTCAGTCATACAGTTCAAATGGTATCAAAATCCCACTGCAAGCAATAAAGGGAAATCCTTTTCTCTTGCAATATGGACAAATCTGGCAAGAAGAAGAGGAGTTCTTGGAACACTTTCCTTCCTTGTATTCTGAACACTAGCCTCAAATGACAGCAAAGTAAATTTTGCATATGGTTAGGCTCAGTGAGAAAAGAGTTAGGATGTCAAGCCTGACCTGAAGTGAAAGTTTAAACCAGGTTTTTGTGAGATTCAGAAATGATCCACTGTAACTTGCTATAAGCTATGTTACAGATATAAGTATTCTACTTTCCAACACCTCTAGATAACGGAAAATATAAGTAGTGTTCATATTATATTTACAGGAATACAAATTGAGTGAGTTTGGAATATTACTTCATTTATTTCTCTTGAAATCACATGCTTAAATCTTTTAATACATTAAAAAAAATACAAGGAACTACATAAAATATCCTATCATGTTGGCATATTGTTAAGATTGAGCATATTTGAGTTGGTGCACTGTTCTCTGGGAAGTAAGGAAAGAAGCACATAGCATTTTAATATATGTTAGAAATGTTTTTAACTACACTGTGAAATAAGGTAAAAAATGTTTGAGTAAAATGAGGAGCTGAAATTGTTTCTTTATCGAAAGTTGGGTTTGACCAAAACTATATGTGCATGCATACCTCCTTCGGCAAGTAGATCTGAGTAGGAATAAATACAAGAATAAATCTCAATTTTTTTTATCTTTCTTTATGGTATTTTAAACTTCCAGTTTGCACCTGCTTTATAACTAAACCTCCCTTCCAAAACCTGGCAGTACATTGTGCCTCACTAACTTCTGCTACCTCTTTCTCTCTTGCCTTTCCTTTCCTGGACTCAGACCAGTGGGTGCTCATTGTCTTTTCATGCCAATGCTTTTCACTCTGAACTGTCATTAGTTGCTTTTTAGTCTAATGTCAGCTTCAGCAGTTCCAGCACTGAAACCAAGCCCATAAACCCAACTGTAGTTGACTGATGGTTTTTAGAACAACTTAAGCAGTATTTTATTATAGTCCCCAGCCCTTCAAGTTGCAAGAAGATGAGCCAGATAGATCTGAGGTGATCCAGCACAGATATACCATGAGTTTGGAAGTTGGGCTTGTGTTTGAACTTCACCAGATAGGAATTACTGGTCTCAAACCCGCCCCCCTCCCCCCTCCCCCTTTCTTTTTTTTTTGTGTTTATTAGAAACAAAGCAATCAAGAATGAATTTGTGGCAGAACCATGAAAGCACATAACAAAACATTTTATTCTTTCTCAGAAATGAGAATAGTTTTATTTGACCTGGTTGAACACTTCATCAGCTGTTCAGTTTTGGGTTTGGATCGTTACAAGCACATATGCTTCCAACCATTTAGCCTGTCACAGAGGAGATTTTGTCCTTTTGCCTCCCAACTCTTAGGGCTTCCTACCTTTAAATTATACTTCTTCAGAAAACTGCATTTAATCTGGCTCAGAAAGAAAATAAATAAATGCAAACCCAGAGAAAGAATAAGTTTATTCTAGAATAATAAAAAGAAGTTACAAGATCAGACTAGGAAACTGGACTAATATTGCCTGCAGAATGAGATGTTAAGACTTAGTTCAAGTGCATTAAATCTTTAACTTCGTCAATGATTTCAACTCCAGGTACTATTTTCTGCTGACTACATATGGTTCAAAATAAGGGGACAGAAATTAAATTAAGGAAGATGAACATTGAGGAAAAGACCCACCTATGCCAAGTGAGATTTATTCAAGAAAAATTAGTATCTTGAGGGAATAGAATATTGAAATAGAATAGAGTTTGGACAAGCTCAGTAATCTATGATTAAACTTCCCCAAATGTATTTGTTTGTAAGCACTGAGGAAATAGAACTTAATTCCATCTTCAACGGAGAAAGATGTTGAGTATTTATTTGATGCAAATTTTATATTTTTCAACTGCACTGTTCAGTACTCTGGTTACAGAACTTAAGTATTACTTAGGCTTGAGCTAAGCAATTAATTCATAGCTAGCAATTTATTTGATGAATTCTACTCTCTTCTATGCATGAATTTTCTATGAGCAGACTATGATTTTTCTCTAATTTATTCAGTATTTGAAATTATTATCCAAAAAATTTATTTCATTAATTCTTGGTTGGTAAATAGCTTGGAAGGAGATCATTTCAAATGACGTATGTTTAGCATGTGGCCTAAATAAAACATTTCCCATACAGGTCAATCTTCTTTACTACCTAAAGATCTCTAATTCTTGTCAGCAGAGGTAAAGATATGAATTCAAATAGCTTTAGATGGTGCACACCCAGAGAAATCTGTTGTTTTCACTTTTCGCTGAACCTACTGATTTAGCTCAGCCAAACAAAGAGATCTTTGGAATTTTGATAGTAATTCAATTCCTTTTTGTTGTGAAATAGCTAGGGGAGACTGGGAATTTTATGGGAAATTTATGGAACCCACAAAGCTGACTTGAAACATAACAAAATGTATCTCCAGCATAATGAGTTCTTGTAAAGTTCTCCAAAGCATCTCTTGTCCATGCACTTTATTGTATCCTTTCTTAACAATACAACACAAAATTTAAATCATTTTATAATGATATGATATTAAAATCTCTCTCTGTATAGCCTTAAATATTTTATCTGTTTGCAGACTTTTTTAGTTAAACTTCTTTTCATTTGAACATCAAGAAACTGAATACTTTTAATTATGGCTATTTTCTCCTGGCTTTTTCACATGTGAAAACATGAAACAGCAATTGCTTCCATAAAGGGGTACCTTGCTTTGTCAGAGTCCTTATTCCAGTTCTCTAACTGCCCTAAGTTTTCCTTCTCTGCATTTGCAACACAACATGGATCTTGTTGAGAAAAAACAGGTCAGAATTGGTCTTATGTCTCAAGAGAAAGGACCCCAGACCAGCTGTGTCCCCTTGAGACCTCTAATCTAGTGCACAATGCACACAGAAAAAACAATTGCAAAAGTGAGTTCTGTGCAAAATACAGTGGCCATCTTTTTTTTTTTTTTTAAATCAAAATCTTGGAGGTGTAACACACAAATCTAAATCTCTGCAGGTTGAAAAGGTCTTTCACAGCTTGCTGAAAAAAAAGGAAAAAAGCAACAACGGCACTTTCAACCATGTTTCAGAAGGAGTAATTTTTTTTTTTTTTTTTTATAAATGATAAATCAGGTCACTCTCTTCAATAAAAGATTCTAAGTTCTGTATTTCAGTATGTCTGAGATTTTTTTTTCTGCGGTATTAATGGCCTAGCCAAGTCTACTTTCTGCTCAGAGTGCTACTTTCTGCAACTTTGATTAGAATTGCTTTTAATGAGGGGGTATTGAGACTCATGTTTTGATAAAACAATTAAAAGCTAAATATTGTGAAACTAAGCACTAAAGCACCCAAGGCACTCAGTGGATCTAGCTCCTGATCTAGAAGTGTTGATTCCATCCCTGTAAAAGATATATTAAAGATCTTTTGTGGATTATATGATAATAATAAAAAGTTCAAATATTAAGTTGTATTTTTTATGTATATGTTGATACGTAATACGTATTAACTTGAAACGGTAAAGAAAATTATTTAACAACTTCACCCATATCTTCTGCATCATTCCCTCCTCCTTAGACATGTCATCCTGCGAAAGAAGCAGGCGGATGTTTTTGGTGTCATCCCACAGTTTGAACAAAAACATTAAAGTTTGTTCACTGATCCAATAAATCCTCATACTGTGTTATTCATAAAGGCTACACCACTATTTCTCCCACCCCTTCCCCCCCATGGGAAATCATGGAACTCAACTACTGTGTACATATCAATATTTTTCAACTTCCCTCTCAGCACAGCACTGTGGTGAAATCAACATGGCAGATAATCCCCCACTGTATCAAAGCTCTTTAGGATGCTGCAGATTAATGTTCAACATCTTCAACAGTTGCTCACGGTAACATTTTACTCACTCTTTCTGCACTCAAACTCTTGCAAAGCATTTTCTGACTTGGCTCTGTGTTATAGACGCAACTGTCACAAACAGCAAAACTGAATGAGAGGCTATTTTGAACAAAAAGGGGAGTGAAAGAGTCAAGAGGTTGTCTTTTTCTGATGATTGAAGCATATCTTCATGAAAGACCTGAATGGGATTTCTGTAAAACTCCATTATTCGCTTCAGTGCAATAATACAATCACTGTACAGCATGAAGTCAGCAATCAATAGTTTAGCATACAGTCTTGATGAATTGTTTCTTCCTGCTTCCAATTTATATCCTAAAGAGGAGTCTAGCCTGTAGAGTTCACTGTGTTCAACTAATACACCAATTAGCTGCTGTGACAAGGTTCTGCACTATCAAAAATCAAAGATTTCCAGAGAAAATAATCTTCTAGCTTAGAAAGTTAGTCAGGGAGGAAGTCAGTGAAAGACCCCAAGGATATGTACGCATAATATTAATCTCAATGTAGATTAAACACATTAAATAAGTACAAAAAGAGTATAGCCTCTGGACAGGACAGACAGCAGTATCTTTTAAAGCAAGCTACTGAAATAAAAAATAAGGACTTAAAATGTTTAAGTTATTAATATTAAACACTGCACACACTGATCTTTTTTAAAAAAGAGATTTTTACCTCCCACAATTTTAGTTGAGGGGGTGGTCTGAGTTACTAGAGGAATGATAAGGTCTGCTGGATTTCTTTCTTTACTTATATTTTTGTTAATAATTCTGTTAGTATAATATTTTTAAATGTGATCACTCTAGATTTTTAAATACTATTATGCTGAAACAAGAAAAACAAATGCAGAAGTTGCAGTTCTTGTTTGTAGTGGGTTGACCTTGGCTGGCTGCCAGAAACCTGCCCAGCTGCTCTCTCACTCACCATCCTCAAAAGGACAGGGAGGGAAAATAAGGTGGAAAACCTCATAGGTCAAGATAAAAACAGAGAGATTGCTCACCAATTACTATCACGGGCAAAACAGATCAACTTTGGGAAAATTAATTTAAGGTATTGTCAATTAAAATATTTAGATAGTGAGAAACATACAAAAACTAGAACACATTCCCACCTTCCTTCGAGGTCTTTTTCACTCAGCCTCACTCCTTTATTCCAGCTCCTCTACTTCCCTACCGCTGAGTGATGCAGGGGGATGGAGAATAGGAACTGCGGTCAGTCCATAACAGTTCCTCTCTGCCACTCATTCATCCTCACAGTTTGCCCCTGCACCAGCAGGGGTCCTCTCCATGGGCTGCAGTCCTTCAGGATAAGCCTGCTTGGGCGTGGTTGCTCCATGAGATGAAGGAAATATCCACCTGCTTCAGCGTGTGGTCCTCCATGGACTGCAGGAAGCACATCCTCCCCCTCCTTCTTCACTGACCTTGGTGTTCACAGGGTTGTTTCTCACACTTTTTCCTCCTCACTCTTCACTGCCATCTGGTGTTTTTGCTCTTAAATATGTTTTCCCAGAGGCACAATCAGCTTGGCTGATGGGCTCAGTCATGTCCTGTCGTGGGTCCGTTGTGGAGCTGTCTTGATCTGGTCATGTCCAGCATGGGACAGCCCCTGGTCTCTTCTCGCAGAGGCCACTCCTGTAGCCCGCTCCACTGCCAACACCCGGGCATAGACACCCAGAACGGTGCAGAGAGGCATTCATACTGCCTAACCACCTGCGCCTACCAAAAGAGGAAAATAATACTCTAGAGCTGATGCTGAAGTCAAGAAAGGTCGGTATGAAATGCCAAAGGCATTACAGAGTACTCAAACTAAGCTTTTCTGACCAGCCTTCTGAAGAGCATTTGCCTCACTCACCCTATGGTATATAGAAAAAGGTCTGCAACAAATTACCAGCATACAGGAAATCAGAGCTGTGTTCATGGGTTGCTACTCTTAAATTGGGAGAAACCTTTCTCCTTTCCTGTGTTTGCCAGACTTCCTCAGTTTTGTGGTATTTATTTTCTGATGCATGCTAATGCTGAAAAAAAGGGTGGTTAACAGAAGCAGAGCATGACACTTCATACAATTGTGGGATCACACTGAAAAAACTAGAACATTCCTAATACAGACGGCTTGGGCTGAAAGTTGACTCAGAGCAGTGCCCACAATAAAATTCATGGGATTAGCCACTCACTTCTGTTCCTATGGTCTGAAATCTGACCAGGCTAATGTATAAATATGTTTGGTTTTGGTGCCTTCATTGTGTCTTTCATTCCTGTAAGTTTTGGAGTTGACTGAAGAGAACTGTTTCACATACTGGCTTTTGACTTCGTGTATACCAAACTGATAAATATTTGGCAGATTACCAAAGGAGTGGAATTTGCTTTTCATGAAAATTGAAATAAATCTCTGGCAGATGGCATATCTAATGGTGCAATGAAGGAAAACCATTTGTGGGGAAATATGAGTCCAAAGATTTCCCCTCGTTAACCAGTCCACAAAACTGGGGAAGAAGGGCTGCTTTACTTGCTTAAGAATTTCCTGTACATTTGGCACATCCAGGACTGGAAAACATGTTTTGACAGTGATACGGTTAAGACTTCTCAAAAGAGTCTGGACACTTTACAAAATCATTGTCTTTCCTCGATAGAAAATGGAAGGTCAAGTGTTATCATTCTTCTTATATGTCAGTTTAAGCCCTTGGATGGTTTGCAGTAAATTTCCTTTTCCTCCTCCTTAGTTGCTTGAAGCATAAGACTTTTTTTTTCTGGAAGATGTGGTGCTGGCTCATATGGACCAACATAAGACTTTATTTTGAAAGGAGAAGTACTTTCGATTATGCTTGAAGCAGAAGCTGTACTTGTAGTTTCCAATAGAACAAAATGGGTGATTTATTTCAGATAGTAGGTCAAGGACTCATACTTTACATATTCAAGACATAACCGGTTTCCATAATTTTCCCTCAGTTCCTCAGAGATTATGTCTGTATTAGTTTTCTATTATTTAAAGTTTGCTTACTGTAAACTTAAGGCACCCAAAGCTTTTTATTCTATGAGAACCCAAAATACCAGGGTCAAATATTCTGTAACTGTGACAGAGAGAACAAGGTCACCACTTTCTTTTTTATCTTCAGGTTTCCAACATAACAGCCTGTTTTTCCAATGCCTTGACCTGCTTTGCACTTGTTCAAAGTAGGATTAAAAGCACTGGATAGAGTAATTTTATACAAGTGTGTATGACCCTAGAAAGTGCAAAGCAAAATGCAAAGTCAGTAACAAAGTTTGAGCTTTATGACTCACCCATGTTAACAGATAACGTTTAAACAAACTCTAGCTCAGACATTATCCAAAGAATTTCTAAACTTTACTAAATAGATTTTATATTTATGAACTGAAACCAATACAAACCCCTGCTGTCGGTGCACTAACCCATGGATCAGTATAATTTGATAATTTACTTGTTCAACCTAAACAGTTTAACTGTTGCTGAAATTGATTTAATTCAACATAAATTTAAAATTCTTTCCCTTAAATCTACTTATAAGGTTCCTACCAATTTAACTAGATCAGTTCCTGAATAGATTTTGTTAGGCTGGTATAACTCTTTAATACAGACATGCTCAGAGATCTATGTGCAGTAGAAATTTGAGGAAAGTAGTATTGAGAAATATGTTTTGCACTGAATTATAATTCAGTTATCTATATATATTTCTTGTGAATTTCACCCCTGGCTCACACGAGATGACAAAGTGGATATTTGTTCAGATTAGAATTATATTTATGATTCTTTACAATTCCAAGAGATGGATTTAACTCCTAAATAAATCACTGGGGTACTTTTAAAGGCAGGGAAATGGATTGGGCCCTAGGTGTTTTATAGAATATATAAAAATTAAATTACATGTGAAATTACAAGTGAAATGAGTCCACAGATGTCTGAAAAACAGAAGGTTATCCAACAATCCCCCAAGTTTACTGATAACCTTGTCGAAGGCACTTATTGCTCTTTGGGAAAAAAATTCAGCTATGCCTGCCAGTCTGGGTTCAGCACATTGCTAAGGTTGTATTTAAAAGCCCTTAGTGTAGATGAGAAGGGAAAGGTGAGGCAATATCTCATGCTGCTCTCAGGACAAGTTTGAAGGGCGTTCACATCCCTAGAGATACAACATGTTAATTTGCATGTACACAATAGCAAATCCATCCTATCTCTCAACCAGGTGTAGAAGAGGGAGCCTTGGGATTTGTGGCTGTCATAAGGCTTGGCTTGATTCACCATAGGTTGACAGTGTAATACATTATAATATGATGTTTGGATGAAAACATTTTGTGAATGCAAAATTTTGAGTCCTAAGAGAAAACTAATGATAAGACATTGCAGAATGAATGAGTTCTTCAGAAATCAAAATAGCATTAGTATATGCTGTAACATTATGAAAGATACTTGAGAAATCTGTATTTTTATAGCATGCTCTTCATGTTGAAGTGGTTAAATCAATCAAAATAATATCTCTGTATGGCTGAATTGCTCCTTCTCATGCCTGAAATTGTTTGGGATCACTCAAGCTTTAGGAGAACTCCTTTTTCTCATTTCCATGTAAGTAAAACCAGGATGAACAGGAATAACGGCAGAGACCTATAATATTCACCCCATGCCCTTTCCCAGCTGACTACTTCCTTTGAAACCATTCCCAGCGCTGCTGGCTATGCCCTTTAAACAAACTCTGAAAAAAGAAGGTAATGTCTACACTTCCTCAAGAGCTACTGCCCTCTATGTGCCTTTTATTCCAATAAAGATACAAGATAAATATAAAAGAAGGGAAAAACAGTCAGAAAGATAGAGCTTTGCTTTCTACCTCAGCATCTGCAAGTGCTCCTTGTTTATTTTTCAAAATACTTTTCTTGCTTCACCTGGAAACAATTACCCAGAAATAAAAGCTAAATAAAATGTTAATAGGTCACAGAAACTGTTAGAAGCCAGTGTCTTCTCCTTCAAAATAGCTGCTGTCCAGTGCTTTGCTATTGAAGTCTGCTGTGTGTATGGTTCGCATGTTTGAATGCCCCGCTGGCTCACAAGAGCAGAGCAGCAGGTTGAGCAGAAGGAGAGTATGACTTACATAAAGGCACAAGCCAAACAAAGGTGCTTGGTCTAATTTTTAGCTTGCAAGAACTCAAAATGTTTCTTTTAAATATATAGATTAAGTTTCTGGAAGTATAAAGAACTCATTGCATTTTAAGAAGTGGTAGAAAAGTTCACTATTTCTTAACAAATTGTTGCTGTTATTATTATTGTTGTTGTTTTTGTTGTTGTTATTATTAATCTGTGGGTAAAGGATATGTTTACAAAATATTATAAAGATTAAGTAAAACACAGCATAGACCTGTACTTTGAATAATGGACACTGCCATTTGCATATCTGCAATGGATTTCCATCCATTTGTAGCCTCAGAAACTTCTACGGGGATTATAATATCTAAAGATGAGTAAGATAGTTACTTGAAAAGTTTTGACTTTTTCAAGGAAACACATATGCAGAAAAAGTATTGCAGCCTATTACAAAAATCACACAAACTGAACACTAAATTACTTCCTTCTTTGTTTATGTTTGGCCAATTTTCCACCACCTTTGTGTTAAAGAATTCAGTTGTATAAACACTTGCAGTATTCTTTTAAAATTTTCAACTTATGTAGGTCCTGTTAACTATATTTACTCTTTCTATTTTCATGTAATGAAGATTCTTTAAAAGGTTAATTGGTATTATCCTTGAACAATGTACTACATAATTTTCTAAACTAAGCTCTCAAAATAAAATTTACTACCTATGAAAGTCTCTCAGCTTTGCTTTTTTATGTGTCTGTTTCTCTGAATTGCTAATGATGAAATAGAACATGGGCAATACTAATGCTACTGGCTGGTATCATTATCTATATACATTTCATCTGTTTAAAATTTTTGGTTTATGCCAAGGAAAATGAATTTTTAGGGATTGCAGACCCATGCAAATGTGTGTATGTGCACATACACACTTGTATACCACTTGTTTCATTGTCCCTAAAATCCACTATATGCATAAAATAGACATTTCAGTAAAACTCTGGGTATACTTATGCACATTATAACTGTTCATAATTGCATAGCAACAGCAGAGATAAAAATCAGATCTTTCTTCCTCCAAAGCTTCCATAGTTTTAGTTAAAAATTTGAATTTAGGTGTTGGTTGCTACTTATCAGAGAGGTATTACTTCCAAGTTATACAATACAGAACTAAGGTATTCTTCCTTCCAAAGGAGGGCAGCGTCCTACACACAAAGCACCCATATATGATCTTCCAGCTGAGCAAAATTAATCCTCACATAGTCTGAAAATACTAACACACTGACATTTTAAAACTTTGTGCTTACAGAAGTGTTGCATGTGTTGGACTTTTCAGCCTTTTATACCAATAACACTACTAAATTTCTGAGGCCCTTATACCAGATTGGAAAGTTACCATACAAACTACTACATAAACTAAAACATAATAAACTAAAGAAAAATCTCCACTATGGGTTATATGCCAAGCTCAACTATTCACAATACTTACATCAAGCCCAGAGGAACACCTCGCATAGACATTACTGAAGATATTAAAGTACTGATTGTTGTAGTTAAGTTTCAGAACCTAATACTGCAGGCAAAAACACAAAGCAAAGCAAAATGGTTTCAAAATGGAGTTGAGAATAAGAGCAGGAATTAATACCAGAATGTCAAAACGTTTCCATACGAATTATAATAACTGGAAAAGGAATCTTTAAACCTAGGAAATTAATGATTTGAAGTTTAAGAAAAGCCCCAACATCTTAAGAAAGATATGTACAATCATTACTCTGATTTGACCTTAGCTCTGCTTTGTTATGGTGTCACAGAATAACAACATCACAGACAATACAGTGTCTTCTCCTGTACTCTTATTTGATTTTTAAAGGCAGGTATTATTCCCTTATGGAATAACACAGGCTGTCTCATCTACTGCTTTATTTCCCCAGCACTGGTTTTCTTTAGAAATGCAGTACCGGGGGGATGCTTCCCAAATTAATGTGTAGACACAAGCACTTTAAAATGCAGCTACTATTCTGTTAGTTGTCCACTAATAAAACTTTTCAACATACAGGACCAATTTTCTTCACATCATTAAAAGCAACAGAATGTTTTTATATGCAAACTACATGATGAGTAATCTATATGCAAGGTAATCCTCAAGGTCAGTTGATTGCATTAATTTTCTGTAGCAACACAAAGGTAACCACTTCAGGTTTAGCTGTGTTCTTGTTTCTAAATGTACTTTCTATGCTCACAGACATTAAACATAATGAATGTCAATAGCTAGCTTTATAGCTTTATTGCAATCTACTTTTTAGGAATGTTGTTTATGCAAAGAATGATAATAATTTGAACTCTCTGCAAAAGTCATCAGATTTTATTAATTCATAGGTAATACTACTCAGGAAAAACAACAGGCAGACAGCACAGGGGTTTTGTTTCTTTCAGTTTTTAATTTGTTCTAGTTTGTGAACTAATTGCTGAATTCACTTGCAAATACTTAAAAGGTTTGTTCTGTCCTCAAAGTGTGAATGGGGAATTTTAGGGAAGACCTGATATGTTCTGTAAAACCTGAATGCTGAGTCTTTTGTTTAGGTTTAGACTACTGTTTAGCACAGTACCACCACCTTTATGTACAAATCAAAATGTCAAAGAAAGATAGTTTTTACTTATAACACAGTCACTTTACAATGAATAGCATTTTCCTCTCTGTAAATGAAATGACATGTCTTCACCTGGTCTTGGTCCTATTTGTACTTTTTGCTTGTTCAGTAATTTACCCAAACATACATTTTCTACAAGTTAAATCACCTGGTTTACTCTTCAAGCCATTTTTTCTCATTCCAGGCATGTTTCTATTTACACAATATTTGAAGAAATACAGTAACAGGCTAAGGAATACACAGGGAGTAACTGTTTAACTTTGGGTGGGTTTGTATTCTCATGTTGAAGCATTAGTTTGCAGACAAGGGAAAAGATTAGTTTATGTAACTTGGCTTTGAACTCTTGAAACCAGAAAACACAGGATTCCTGTGTATGTGTGAAGGTGTGTACTCCTGTAATACCCATGGGAAGATTTTAAGCAAGTGAAAGCCAGTATGTTAGTCTTCAGAGAAATACCTATTTATTTTCCTGCTGCTCAAATACCTGCTACTTTGTCTTTCTTATCATAGTTTTCTGTCCCACAGAGCACAACGTCATCCTTAACAAACCACTTAGTTAACAGCATGTACCAGTTTAAAATCAATCAGGTCTATGTCTGACCATGCTCCCTTCCCTTCTTCTACAGCTTCTCACAGGCAAAGGTCTAGCTGAATGTTGGCAGCAGCTGGCAGGGAACGAGGAACAAGTTTCTTTAATGATGAAACCGAGACACCAGTTTAAAACAGATGAAGAAGTTCCCTCTGTGGGTTTGAAACTTAAGAACTACAGCAAAGGATGCAGATCTACAGGCACATTAGCTGAAGGGGAATGACCTTTGGCAGCATACTCAAAGGAAGTTCTCTCACAACAGGGCCTCTTTCATTAGTGATACATCACTGTCGGAGGACAAAAGTGTTCAAGATGACATTCCTGTAAGCCTCCTTATGTTCACAAAAGGCAGCATTAGTCATTGCTATTTTCTGTTTAGTGCTGTGTCAGAAACAATGACCGTTCCTCCTTACAGGTGTTCCCACCTTCTCCTTGTACTGCGGCTATCTGAATTTATTCTGCTTGTAGGTTTCACAGAAGAAATGATACTTGAAAGTACTGCAGTGGGCAGACAGTCTGGATGGCCAAAAAGGCAAGGAATTGCTGGTTCAGCGGTACAAGGAGGAAGCTATGTGGGGAAGTAGTAGAAGATGGACAGAAGTGAGTCTGAATGAAACCCAAGACAGCTGGTTTTTACAAGAAGTCAAAAGAAACAGAGTATTCATCCAAGATCTTGGGCATCTACATATGCCTACCTACTTTGTTTCACATCTGCATTTAGATCTGCATTTCCCATATCCTGGTTAAGTATTGTAATCATTAGCTGTCATAAACTGGATTTTACACATAGTTTGAATAAGATTCCACCTCTACCCTGAAGACCTAGTTTGGTTCTGAAAATGTGATGCATTAACCCACTATTTGAACCCTCATTTTTCAAAGGTCATCTGTGTCTGTGTCTGGTACTAAATACTAATGCATGATTCCAACTCAGATGAAAACATGTAAGGCTGTAATTCCTGACATTGACTTGTATTAAGCAGGGACAGACTTGTCAGAGGACTACTTACACCTCTTATTTGTACTGCCCAAGGTTATACATGCTCCCACATAATACAACAAGCTTGCAGTCTCACAGCCGAATATGCATCTGTCTGGGAGCTGAAATAAGTAAGCAGAATGAATCAGTTCGCTAAAACCCAAATTTTTCAATTTTTAACACCAAGAGTTAATGCACTGAAGTTTTTGTCAAAAGAAAGTTGAAATAAATGATCTTGCATTTTGTATTTCATTTCTATGTCAGAGTAGAGACAATTTGGGTGGGGAAGGGCAACCGGAACTGGAACAGGCTGAGAAAAGCTGGGATATGAAGTTGGATTTTGCACCAAATTAATCAAGACTGGAACTGGTTGCAGATATGTTCACACAGGAAGTCCAGATGAACAGAAGGCTGGCAAGGTAGTCTCCTTGGGGTCATTGCCCTTACAGAGCCCAAAATGTCTGTGTACTATTATTCTTCAGCTGTTAGCAAAAGGCTCAAACATTCATGTTTCTTTCTGCATTGGCCCACGCTAATGTCAATAACCTACTATTGTCACTGGAGTTATGCCATTTATCTCAGGCAGCAGAAGCCTAAAAGTTAAAGTTTTCAGTCCTGATGTGGACAAAAGTAAATATATGATGTATTATGATGGCATTCCCTTTTTCTTCAGTTTGTTCTTTAAAGTAGTAGGAAAATGGATGTTATATTCAGTATTAGAATGCATTATTTACAATGCAAAGATGTCCTCAAAAGTTAGACAATGCCTGGTTACAATCATTGTGCATTTTCACGTCTTGTCCCAGCGTATTTTGTGGTAACACTGATTTATGCGTCCATGTCAACCCTCTTCTGTGAAATTCCTGAACCATTTGTTCCATGAATGTGCTGAACCTGTGCCAGGGTTGACTTTGCATGAGTAGAAAATTCTTTACTCTCTGTAGAATCCATACAACTTTTGTTGTCAGAGGTTGGAATGTGTATAACAATGCACAGGACTGCAGGATCTGAAAGAAAGGTTTCATGATTAGGTCTGTCAAATGTCGCTGACACCAAAGTTTCTGTAACAGATAATGTCCCTTCTTTTCTTAAGAACGTTACAGGGATGAAATAATGTTTATGAAACAAGCACATACAAAGAACCCAGGAAGAGGCTTTTTCTGAATCAAAACATAATTCTGCAGTCAGCGGGGTTTGGACAGTGCACAGTAAATGGGCTATGAAACCTCTAAGCAAACAAAGAGGAGAAAACAAAATATTGACTACTTGCTCATTAAGGAAGCAGTTATTCTGTGCAGTGAGTGTAGGGGGATTCTGTGAAAAATACAGTTTGCCATTCTGCAATTTAGGTCTGTATCATAATGCATTTGCATACAGCAGCCAAATTAAGCTGGTACAAACAATCTTAATTTAGGCAATTGGTATTTTTCTGATTGATATTGTACTTTTAATTAAATTTTAAACTACATATTTTTATGTATAAATGGTGTTTGCAGCTGGCTGATATACAGTTGTACAGCAGCTTACCACTTAAAATACATATTGTGGAGCTTCCACAAAGGAGGCAATGGTGTGAATCAAAGTTATTCCTGGACTTCTAATTTTTTTATAGGCACTTCTAACTTGCTAATTAGACTGTTTGCCTGTCTGGTGTGGCAATATCCTCTGCTCAGAATAAGGTTGAAGACTGCAGACAGAAGAGAAGCTATAATAGGCCCTGAAACTCATTTCCTTAAAATATATGCATTTCCAATTTTTCCATTGACTGTTCATAAACTTGAGAAGCCTAGGAGACATCTAGGCTTTGAACAACTCTACTTCAGATTCATTTTTAAGTTAAAAGAAAAAGAAACAAACAGAGCAGCTCTGAAACAGAGTAAAGAGTTCCACTTTAGAAAGCTGTGGATGTTTGTGAATAAAAGAACAAGCCTTAAAAACATGTACTCTTAATGAGTGAAGTATCATACAAATTAATAATGAAAGCCAAGATTTTTATAGAGTACAGGGATGTTAAAAGGACCTCTCGCCTGCAGATCCCTATATTCTACTCCTCTTGACGGTTGCAGGGACTTGTGTTTCCAGTACAGCTTGACACCTGAAGACCACAAATTGCAGTGCCAAGATGGGGATGAATAACAGGGAATTGGTTGGACTTGCATCCTTTTGTTTCAAAGACAGACACCTGCAGATTTTCAGCCATTACCTTGAGGGTGATGAAACCAATATTTTTTTTGAAAATCAAGAGTGAGATAAACAGAAGGATGGAGAAACTTCATTCATGAGTGACTGTTTAATGTTAATGTTTGTACAACTAATTGTAACATGTGAAATCTCTATTCCTGTGAATAACCACTATCTTTTAAAATGAGGCAGCCATGAGAGTTCCAGCCCATCACACCCAGTAGACTGGTGTTTAAGGTGCTGTATTGGTAATAAATGCCAATTTCCTGCAACTTACTGGACCAGAAAGAAGAAT
Organism: Aquila spilogaster; assembly: GCA_024606505.1. Taxonomy (NCBI): domain Eukaryota; kingdom Metazoa; phylum Chordata; class Aves; order Accipitriformes; family Accipitridae; genus Aquila; species Aquila spilogaster. Next base: position 24,033,731 of record JANHGO010000069.1, read on the forward strand.
TTAAAAATAGGGTTTGCCCTTTCTAAATATGTTGTGACCACTGAGCTATGTGAGTAATCAACAGAAATCCACCAAAACCCCAGTGCTACTTACTTTGGTGATGACAGAATTTAGGTTCTAAGTAATACATCATGAGGGAAAAAAAAACCCTGGCAGATCGGTTAAGTTTTTTTAATGTTTTGCGGTTAGGGCAGTCACCTGCAATAAAGTACACCATGTGATATTATGCACCTCCCATAACTGAATCGAAACATGCAATTATATCATGGTTTTACTTTCTACATACAACTGAAGGGCATAAATAGTGCTTTACCTCTACAGCACATTCACCTGCAAGGCAGAATATAAGTTCAATTGGAAGATGATCCTCTTCTCTCTAGTATTACCTCTCACCTTTTGTAATTTATCTTTGACTGAAGTTTCACCGATTAGCAATTAAATGCTTACATTTTATTTTCCAAAGATGTTTCTTTATAAATATTATTTTTATGCCTGCTGAAAAAATGACTTCCATTCCATGTCTGCTTTATTTCTTTTCAGTTAAATACTGAAAAAAAAATATTATTCCATTACTAGTTTGCCTTCATTTCTAAGTGACAATTTAAGTCAAATTAGCAAAATGTTACAGGGATGGTGGATCTGATACACTTTAAAATCTGAATGGAAATCATCCAGCTTCACCAAAATCAGTTGTTTATATACAGATGTAAATCCTATGTAGGGTAGTAACTTCTTTAAACATCTTGGCATCTTTAAACTCAGTTTAGCTATGCAATTTTAGCATTTTTATATTCTCGGAATACTTGATGTGTCACATTGCACATTTGCTATATTTCTTAGCTGTCCTTTCACAGATGAAAAGTAGTAATTTGATTACTCATAATTATTAATAACACATTTTATTAACCAAAATGGACAGAGGATGTCTTTCAAGAGGTGAGGAATGCTATTAAGAACAGCATCATAGACAAGTCACCCACAAGGGACTATTTCTCAGGCAGATATGCATCTGCCTGGAAGGCAGTCATCGGCTCAGATACCTCCTGGAGTAGAAATTGCTGAGGCCGGGAGGCAGGTCACCATGCCCAAGGGTCTCTGAGGGAGAAGGCTGACCAGTCTGCCTAGGGGGTTGCTAATTACTGAGGAAATAACATCCTATATTGCTAAATGTTTCTCTCTGCCCTCAGGGAAAGTCGGCACCAGGGGTGTGTCAGAGATAAATGGCTGTTAAGATCTGCCTGCAGAGGGATTTAGCATGTGGAGGTCAATCTCAAGCAAGTGATTTTGAGATGAGGTGATTTTTTTATTTCCCTTTTGAGAAGGCCATCCGGCAGGCTAATGTCTGAAGAGATACCGTGTTGCTGTTTGCTAACTCAGCAGGAATGGTGGATTATTACACGGTTAAGTACAGCCATTTTACTCACATTTAAGGACAGCTCACACCAAAGATAAGAGTGGGAAAAATTAATTTCCTCCTCTGGTAACTTAAGCTATGATATAAAAAATAATAATCAGGGCTTGATTTATAGAAAACTTGCAATGCACAAGTGAAAAATAAATCAATAAAATATCTTTCCTAACAAAATATGCAGTTTATTACAACACTGGGTACTATATTGCTTTTCCCTGAATAGAAGGTGGTTCTCTGTACTTTGTATCAGCATATTTCTATCTTACAATAAATTGTGTCTATAAATTATTTATACTGTATCTTGTCAAGAGAGAAATGTACATTGGAAGCAAGCTATATATGTGTATATATAGAGAGAATACGCATATATATTCGTACTGCTAAAGTAAGAGGAGTAACAGATGACAAAATGGGTCCATAAGGTAAGTTTTCTGTACAGTTAGTCAAAGAAAAAAGGACTAACATAAAAACAATTAAAATATATTTAACATCAGAAGTTAACTAGTTTTATAATGACAGTTGTCAATGTACACATAATTATGACATTCTCTTAGTCTGTTGTAGGAACAGGGTAATAATTTTTTTTCAGAAAACTCTCATGAGGCATCATTAAAATGGGGCTTTTAGTAGAGAACCAACAATAAAACCAAATATATACAGTAGTTCACTTCTCATAGAGAAATTACATAAAATTGCTTGATTATTTGAAGTCAGCAGAAAATTCAGGTGGAAATTTATACTTGTTAGGCAGGCTTTTTAGGTAAAACTCAAGAAGTTACAGAAAGGGCAAGCAAATAAGAATATTAAGTTTGTATGTGAAGTAATATAGATTCTAACTCCATGTCTAGGAAAGCAACAGATCGAATAGTATTGTTGATGACTTGCCTTTGAGCTATATTATTGAGAAATGCAACATTCCGGCATCTTGACCGATTTATCTGTGAGCCATATTCCACTAGGAATACACAGTATTTATTGTAAAATCAGATGCACTATTCTTCATAGTGAATGAATTTTTGTTTACATTCACTGACTGTTTCAGTGAAGTAAAATATCTCTGAAATAAAAATGTTGGGAATACTTAAAACATTGCTCTTCAAGTGTGTCTCACTAAAGGCCTTCTTTTCACTTATCCTCTGTACTTTAGAAACCAATAGTAAAACAGTGAACAATAAGCATTCATGCTATTTCAGCTAAAAGAAAAAATAGTAACTTGAAAAGCTGGACCTATAGGTTTGGATCTATAGCACATTTCTCAGATAGTTACTACTAATAATACATATTCTCCTTTCCATAATGAAAATGAAATGGTAATTTCACTTGAATAACAGATAGTCTGGAGTGCACAGTGGAACATATGAATATTTTACTCATACTCCCTTTTTCTCCTTCATTGTCATAATTACTGAAAGACAGCACTTTAATGCCAATTTTCAAAATTTCTATCAGCAAGTAACATGCTGGAGGACTGGTTTTAAGGAGAACAGGTCAAATAATCTAGTGGAATGTACAGACCTTCACAAATAATATATCTAATTTTTTATTTGTACAGAAACAGTTTTTTCAACACTGATGTTACAGTTCTTGTAACAGTTTTGTTTGTGCAGTTTGGAGCCTGTCTATAAATTGAGGATCATTTCTTGCACATCAAGAAAAATTTGTGACTTTTTTGTATTTCTTCGAGACAGGGTGTTATAAACATAAATGAATCGGTATTCACATGTGCAGTGAATAGAGCAAAGAGACCTTACTTGTTTTACTCCAAGAATGAGAAAGTATTGAAATCAGAAAAAACAGATTTACCATGTGAATTTAAGTGCTAATAATTATGCAAGACTATCATACTGATTGTTGAAGAATCACCACAATGAAAGTGTAGAAAGTCATCATCTATCCTAAAGGACTCCTTTGTGAAGTTTCCATTTTGATCTAGAGTAATAGGCTGAATTTTAATGACAACAATTTAGATTATTCCAGTATCATTATCAGTGAAATGTGGGATTTCCCTAAACTGATTTTGAAGATAGTAATTTCATTATTCCTAGCATTGTGCTTGCAATACAAAAGGAAGAGTGAAAGAGACTGCAAATGACCTTGCCAATGGCAGGCTCATATTTTGCCTTAATGTGTTCATCTTTGAGAACACAACATGTTGTAATAATGAAAGGCCTCCTGTTTGGAACTACTGTGCCTTAGTCTAGCAGAACCTGCAGAACAACTGAAATAACAGCTTTTGCTGAAAATAAAATGTTTATGGGTACAAATCTTCACTTAGGTTTTCACAGAGTTTTTAGGCTGTGAACATGCAAATTACTGTGGGGTTTTTTTTGCTTTATGCCATACATACTGGCTGGTTTTGATGAAGCAGAAGTACATTAATAATGATCCTGTCAACAAAATATTTATCAAACTATTTCTTGGAAGAATATTTTTTGTATCACTCAACCAGATTTAAACAAGTCAAACAGCACTTGGCATTCAATTTTGACAAATGTGCGTAAATTATAAGCCTTGTTTTCTTTATTTAGCCAAGTTTAATAAAGCTATTTTTATTATTTGCTTTCTATTGTTTGTAACTCATCTGAACTAGCATGTGCTGGGAATGTAATTTTATAAGAATTTGACCAAAGCTTTCCAAGAAGTAAGCAATTTTGATTCTTAATCTTACACCTAATTAAAGTCTCCCATTATTTTTGAGGTTTGTTTAAGAACAGGCTCAAAGCAAACCAAACATGTAATTAACATGTTAGTTTCATTTTAAGTTTTATATAAGTGACTCTTAGGAACATTCATCCTTTAGATGTCTCCAGAGGGTTCACTTCAGTGTTACTTGAACAGAAGGGCACTAGCATAAAAAACTCTGGATACTGTATCTGAAATACTGTTTCCAAACTACAGCTTTCAGAGCTGTGATTTGACTTTACTGGGGACAAGATTTCACCTCTGCTTTTTTTTTTTTTTTTTTGTCTCAGAAGTTAGGAAGCTTTTATTTGTCTCTCATTTGTTGTTTTTTCATGATTCAATTAAAATGACTGCCTTGTGTTTCAGTACACCATCCCACTACCAACGCACCAGTTGGAAAATTCCCCATTTTTAGATCTCCAAATTAAAAGGTTAATTGTTTTAGGATATTTCTACTTATTATTGAGGCTAAATTTACTTATGGCTGAAAACACTATGTGGGATATAGAATTTGGTCTCAACAATGTTACAGTACATAGAAAAGTTTCTTTAAGACTACAGAAAGAAAAGGCATGCTCGTTCACCTAGAACTTGCTAGGAGTTATGTGGGCTGAACCTGTAAGACAACAGGCAGGATCCTGTTTCTACACTTCTAGGTAGAAAAACCGTAGAACATAAGTAAATTAATGATATGCAATTCAAGAGGTATTATTGCAACTTCTAAACTTGGTTTGACTCTGTACCTTTCTTGTGCATATGCATATAAATAGGAAACAAAGGAAGGATGGACAACTTAAAATTCATGATCTGAAATTCAACCTCTATGCACTGACAAGCAATTAAAAAACCCTGCAATCTTCAATTGGCTGGTGATCGTATGCATCTCCAGAGACCAACATGAGTTGAAGTCTACACAGTGAATGTATTCTGGCTGCAGATCAGGTACTTTCCAATATTTTGTTATTACCTTTGCTACAAAGTTTTAACCACCTTTTCTTTTAAGTGGCACAGAGAGACTGCACAATGGTTTGATCATTAATTATACACAGCTGACTTGAGAAGAATATAACCATTGTAGGAATCACCCCTGATTTTGGAGGTCTTGGCCCTTAGTGACCAATTTGTGATTATCACATAGATCTCATGCGAGTACAAGCGTATTTTTCAAAGTATGATATAATAGCATATCAAAAACATACTAGTGAGTCTCTTTTCATAATAATAAGGAAACACTTCTCTCCCATTTTATCCTAATTATGTTGTGTTATTGTATTAGGTGTCCATGCTCAGATGCTGCAGCGGGGGCTGCGGGGCGGGCGGCCTCTGTGAGGAGCGGCCGGGGCTGCCCCGTGCCGGACACAGCCGGTTCCAGCCGGATCCAACCCGCCCGCCCCGGGGCACCGCTCAGCCCCGCGGCCAAGGTGGTAGAAAACAGATTTAAGAAAGGGCAAAATACCCTTTCAAAACAGTTATGGACAGACCATAACCCCTCATTCCCCATCCCTCTCACGTAGCTCAGGGACAGGGAGGAGGTAGAGGTGATGAGAAAGGAGTGAAGTTGAGCCTGGGAGGTGGTTTTGGGTTTGTCTTTCACTATCCAAATCTATTTTAATTGGCAATAACTTAAATTAATTTTCCCCTAGTTCCTAGCTAAGTCTGTTTTGCCTATGATGGTAACTGTTGAGTGATGTCCTTTTCTTTATCTTGACCCACAAGCTTTTTCATCTTCCATTCTTGCCCTGTCCTGTTGAGGAGAGGGAGTGAGAGAGAGGCTGGTTGTGGTCTGGCAGCCCACCAAAGTCAACCCACCACAATTATCTTCTGCTTTCTTTTAAGATCTAAATGATATTTCTAAATATTATCCTTCACTTATGACTTTTTATCTGTGAGACAATCCCAAATCATTGAAAAAGAACTTAACTAGATATGGATAACGTCATCTATAACCAGTTTTAGTTGTTGTGTGACAAGCATGATGTTTTGATTTTTCTGTGATTTATTCACCAAAAAAACAAAGAATAAACGCCTATGCCTCCCTCCCCTACTCTAATCCCAAAATCACAAATAACGTGTTTACCTTTTTGTTAGCAAACTGACATGAGTTAGATGGAGAAATTTCCTGTTGTAGATCACAGAGCTGTCTCTGCAGCAATGTGATCCTTCTGTGAAAGGAAGTGGGAAAAGCAATGCAGCCACTGACCCTCCAGATATGCTCCTTTGGCTGCACTTAGCCCTGTAACCTACCTGACCGCTGCAAGGTGGAAGTGTTTTGGCTGACCAAAAAACTTTGCAGCTACCAGCTTAGGAGTTTATCTGGCTCCTTTCCTGGTCCTAGGTACAGCTTCTTGCATTCCCATTTCTCTCTCACATGAAAGGAAACTCCCCCTCCTCCCTTTCCTGGCATGTCCTTCTTAAAGAGCCTGTAACCATCCATCACAGCACTGCAGTTGTGTGAGCTATCCTACCACATCTATGTTGCTAATGAGATTGTAGCCCTGCAAATGCTGGCAGATCTCTGATTGCTCCTTTTGTTCCCCATGCTGCATGTGTTAGTGCAGGTGCACTTGAGAAGGGCACCGGCTCATGCTGATTTCCTGAAAAAAGGTGTAAAAGCTTCTCCCATATTACTGTCCTCTTGGCTCTCCCTTATTTGTGTGAATACACAAATTTGTGAGAAAAGGGATGGGCCCTTTTCTGCTCTGTTTTGTTGATTATGAAGTCTGTCTTGTCCACATCAACCTGCACCCTTTGCTTGCCAACCTGGTCCACCGTTTTCTCACTTGACTGAAGGTTGTCATCTCCCCTCACTGTTATTTCTAGTTTAAACCTCTCCTCACCAGGCTGGCAAGCCAGCTGGCAAAGATGCTTTTGCCCTGGCTGGCCAGGTGGGTCTCATCCCTGCTTAGCAGTCTTCAGTCCATGAAGAGGGTCCCATAGTCATAAAAATCAAATTGTTTTGTTTCCTAGTGCTTTTGCTACATAACTTGTAGTACAAGGTAAAGCATCTGCAAAATGATTAGCCTAAATGGTTTTTACTTGCAGCTGAGAGAATCTGCAGCAACAGGTGACATGTTTTTCTTCTCTGTTTTTGCTTCTGTCCAAAATGAGAAGGCAATAATCCCCATTATTTAACACTATCTAGACACATTATTTGATGTATTCCAAAGGGTTTAGTATCTGAAAGGAAGTTTTTCTAGAAGCGTCACTGTGTGCAGCTTGATGAAAAAGTTTATTAAAATGCACTAAGACCATTCGGGATTTTCACACCACTTCACTGTAAGTGGTTCTACTGTACTTGACTACCCTCATTTTCCTCTTATGTAGCATAACCTTTTAACCAATCCACACATAATCACCAAGTAGTCAGAGACTCCTAACATCAGTGGCAGAGCTGATTCAGCATGTCACGTTGCTGAACCTACTGAATCCCTGAGCTGTGCAACAGAGAGATGAAATCTTCCTCAACACTTTCGATAGCATGTCCTTTCAGTGACAGCCACTATGAAGGGGCCAAGGAGCTCACTGTGACAGATGTAACAAGGAGCAGCATCTCTGACATGAGGACATAGGAGAAGACAAGACTACAGAGAAGACAAAGACTGAGGTCAGATCTAAATCTATTAAATTCCATTAGTCACAGCATTCTTCACTTCTTTCTTACCTTGAGGGCTGAGGAGTCTGTGCACCTTATTGTGGTTGGCAGGAAAACTACAGGCAGTTTGTCTAAGTCAGTTAACCATTTGGGATCCTTAGATCTGTGTTAAAATGAAGATGTATTTGATGATTGAAATGATTATGAAGGAATTTTAATTTTAGTAAGAATGATGTCACAAGCATAGACAAAACACTTAGCAATAGTGTAAACAGATTAAAGAGATATAGACATCAGAAACAAGATATAAACCCAAGAAGTAGACATTAGCCCCACTGCAAAATACAGATTAATCACTACTGAAGAACACAAACATCTCCCAGTAGTTTGTTGGTTTGGTCAATCATATTTTAAATACTACAGAAGATATCAAACTATGTTTGTTCCCTATAATATGAAACTGTGAGGAGGAGACAACAGCAGGAAATCTGAATATAGGAAAATGTTAATCAATATAAAAAATAAAATGTTAATAATAAAGATTAACATAATGGGATGCTTCTCTCTAGTGACCATCCTAATACATATCATTCAGGGTTTCTAAAGAGGTGGGTGGTACACCTCCATTTACCTCTGCAGATTGTTTTGAGAGTTAACAATATAAGTCTCTCAGAAAAATCTTGTGGTAGGCAGCAGCAGTATCGTTACTCCATGGACATCTAATGCTGAACACATCTGAACCCTGCAGGTCTCAGGACTACTTGTCTTCTGAAATATGTCATCCTAGAAAAATGAACAACAGAAATAGGTAGTGAAATATTCTGGCTCTCTAACCAAGCAAACAGCAGTGTAGAGCATTTCAGACACAGTCACAGCTTATTCTTTCTGTCTGCATCATTCTATTTTCTTTTCATCTTTAAAAAAAACCCTGAAGAACCTCATGGTGGGCTGTAAGTCCTTCATGTTTTAAAATTGCAACCTGTGAAGAGCTTGCTTTCTTGCAAACTTGTTTGTATTTCTACTATGATTCTCTCTGATAAGTTGTTTTTTAACCCTGTTCCTCATAGTGTTTGGCTGTTCATATACTTTTGTTGAGAATGCATATTTTGCTCATGATATTGCATCAACTTACCTGCTTTATTTGTCTTTGAGAGAAAAGGGAAAAGTGACAGTGAACTAGGGCTAACATTAAGGATAATGAGCTACCAATTACTACTATAGTATGCAACTGCTCAAAACAGGGTAATTAAATGTTCAGTCTTGTTGAATTAATTGAACAGAACAGATAATACATTGTATAGGCATTCTGAAAATCATATAATATGATGTCTTACAGTTGTCCTGGCGTTCGCCTTGATAAACATGGCATATGCTGATATATAACATACCCTGTAATACTCTAAAAAAGATCTACTATGATTAACCATTCATATTAGCAACTTTCAAGAATCAGAGATCTCACTAATTTATTGAATATTTTAACCTACCAGTTTTACTGTTAAAGATTCATCCCAGGTATTAACATTGACTAAGTCTGTTTACTAAAATTACATTCAAACCCTCATTTGAAGTGAAAAGGAAACACATCTAATATGTAAAGCTAAGTAAGATATTTTTAGTGACATTGAAATCTTAACAGTCCAATCAAAGAATTATTATTAGCCCAGATCATACTGTTGCTGAAAAAGAAAATAAAGAAAAGAATAGTATTGTGGAAAGTCTCACTAATAATACAATTACTGTTGGTAGTATTCCTAGTATATAACCCTTTTTCTGCTTTTACATACACACTTCGAGTGTTTCTGAGTGGATCCGAAGACTGTGGTTTCAGACTGGACATAGGGAGAAAGGCTTACAGCAAGCTGTCAGTTTCCCAAGCCCCTCAGTGGGAAGAGCATGATGTTGACAGTTTCTTCCTCTTCTTTTTAGAGGAGGAGATTTTTATACATTGGAGCTGTTTTAAAACATTTTCTATCATACTTATTGTTTCTCTTTCTTCAGTGGTCTGCACCTCCATGTTACATCTAAATTTACTAGATACAGCCTGTCTTAAGTATGTCAGATACTTGTTCTTCATTCTCTTTGTTATCCCTAAAACCAATTTTGCACCATCCCCCAATCTCTATTTCTTCATCTGGTGAATTGTTTACATCTCTGGGGTTTCCATTGTCATCTGTGCATCTCACCTATCCTCTTGTGGTTTTACTCCCTAACACTGTATTCTGTAGCCTCACTTTCAAGGCTTTTGCTTTCATACCATGCCTGTATTCTTCTACACTACATCATTATTCTAGAGTTACAAGTATTTAATTCTATGCTGAATATTTCATACAATGCAGAACAGTTTTCTTACAAAAATATAAAAACATGGTTGTACCACAAAGTTATACAAATATAAGCAAAACCAAAACTAAACAGGCAATAGCCACCTGGTCATTAGAAAATGGCTTTTATATCTAAAGAAGCTAAAACAAAACCCCATGTAGGCCGATGCAACTTCAGACGAAGCCTGACAAGCCTCATTCCTGATCCTATGACCTGTTGCAGGTGATGGCAACACTACATTTACAGGGCTACAGGGCTACATTAGTAGCTACCAAGGACCTTTGCCCTCAGAAAATATTCTTGATATATTATTGGAGACTTCCTTGCCTTCAACGTGTCTGTCAAGTTATTTCTATCTTTGTCTCTTAAATACCTTATACACAGTCCTAGCCTACACCATTTGTTTTCTGAATACTAATAGTGTCTCTTTTCCTTCTCATTGTATCTGAGGTGCGTGAATGACCACATGAAGAAGTAATTTTACCTAATAGCTTCATTCTTGAACAAAGGTTTTTAATAAGTTCATTTTCTGACTACAGTTCATCATGGAGAAAAATCTGCATGAAAATTCTGAAAGAGTAAGTTTCAGGGTAAAGCATTCTCAATTGTGCTCTAGTATTTAGGTATTCAAATGAAAATTGCAATACTTGTTTTAGTTTCTTTCCAGACAGACGATTAGCAGTGTGCTTAAACCATAGTCACACTCAGCCCAACACTGATTGAAGAGAAGCACACTGCTGAGTTAGCAGCACTTCTGTGTAAAGGGAAGATATGCACAGAGAATGTAAATCACATTGGATTTGTGCCAAACTCTAAAGCAAGGTGGTTAGACCCAGAGACTGTGAACTCCTGCCCCTCTCCCTGTCACTCATTCCTGTTCTGAAGTTTCTCTTCTCTGCTGTGAGTTGGTTATACATACACCTATGGGTAGAAAATTCCTCTATCAAATTAGGAAAGTAAAAAAGAAATGAGAAAACAATACTATGTGGTTACCCCACCCAAGCGTACTGGAAGAAGAGATCTGTGAGAAAACTGAGATGAGATGCAATTCAGACTTAATCCTGTCACCAAAAAGATTTAGATGCCACTCCTCATGTAACAGTGCACAGCTTGGATAGATTCTCAATTCTTAGGGTGAGCCACTTTGGGCTTCCATTTGTTAAACTAAAAACCTTTTGAGAAATTTTGAGCAGTGGTAAGTCCATCTGCACCTGATGACACACACAGAATTTCAGTTGCTGTTTTATTACCTTCTTCTCCTTCCCATCTAAATATTTCTTTTACAAAAAGGAAGACAGACATTATTAATTTATAAATCCATTAGTTAAATGAGGGTCCTTCAGGGCTGAAAATCTGTTTATTAAGAACCAGTGACCTTATTTACCACAGGGACTGTGTCCTGTAACACTGGAAACTTGTGGAGTTCATGGGAGAGTTGCATTTGGTGACATACTGTGGGTCCCTGTGGGCAAGGAATACATTAGTTTCAACTATTTTTTTTTAAAAATAGGTTCTGTAGAGCAAAGAATGAAATCATTGAACTTTTCTTTAGTATGAGTCTATAGTTTGTATTTGGTTGTATGTCTGAGATTTTTTAATGAAGGCAGACTTTATCTTGCAGCCATATAACAGTACTGCTTATAATTCATTAAGCCAGCACATATGGTCATATCCATATTCAAAATAAGTAACTGACAGAGGGAGTGGCACATCTGAAGGGAATGTGTTCATCATCCATATAGAGTCTGAAGAGAGGGGAAGAGTGAGTTTTGCCATTATGAGAATACTTGCTAAATAGTTATGGAACTATGGCATTAGAACTTCTGATAAAGAAAATTATTAAGAAAATTCAATCTAGGCAAAAAATAATGAAAGAAAATAGATGAGTTTCTGATGTTCATGAGATACAAAACAAAGATATGAAAATTAACTCTCCTGCCTACAAAGTAGAGCTTCCACACACGTTAATTCAGATCCTATAATTATTTAGAGACTCCTAACCAATTCACATTTTATGTTTTTACTTTATACAACTCATATTCCTGTAGAATATAGCACTATTATAAGACTCCATCACAAAAGCTACATGATTACTCAAGCTGACAATGACAAAAATAATTATCATTAGATTGCTCCAGTATCCCTTCCTAAAGTTCCTAACAAGATTTTAAACAGTAGCAAGAGACTGATTCTTGCAGCCAAATTGAGGGCAGAGCCAGAAATAATTGATGTTACATTGACAATGACAAATAAAAATTTTAAATTACAAGGGAAGATTTAAATTAATTTGAGGAGAAATTGAATGCCCTGGCAGGGGTGATCATATATTGTTGCTAGTCAAAACCAAACTGTCCTAAGAGAGACTATTAAAGGATAACAAAATGAACTTTGTTGTAATTTAAAGGCACCCTACTGAAATTAGTCAACATAGAGAGTTGTGTAACTTTTTACTTTTGTACAGAATTGTGGGAAAAGTTCCCTACATTACTTCTGCCTTCAGCCATTATCTGTACAACATAAAATGAATAACTGCTCCTAGGTTTGGTCATTTCACTCATCTGAATTCCCAAAGCCTTAGTCTGAAGCCAGGAACTGTTTTGCTTTTTCCCTCTCCTGAGACCATGAATTGGGAATCAAATCCTGTTGGCAATCATCTCAAGTGTTTTAGAAAAAATGCTTTTGAGTGCTTCTTACACATAATTATAGCCTGGAGGATAATAGGAGGGTAGATTCTAAACATTTTTGTTATTATTATTATAATTTTGCATTACTTACCATGCAGAAAAGTGTCTTTTTCTAATCTATAATTGCAGAAACATTGACAAATACCTGATGGTAGATATGTATCTGACAGGCATTGTTATCTTATATTTACATTCTTCTTGTTCTGTGTTTTCATTTGGGCTGTCCTGTCGTTGTGTCTCCCCCCACCCCCCATTTCCCCATTCCATTTGATTGTTTTCTGGTTAACGTCAGCATTAGGCAAAAAAACTGCTTTGTTCTTTTTTTTATTTATTCTGTAGTGTTAACATGGAAAGACTTTTCGGTAGACTAGGAATAGTCGGCTCTTCACAACCTTGCAAGCCATGCAGGAAAAATCTTCTCATTTCCAAGGACATATTTCAAGAGCTGATGGAGAGGAAAGCTCTGGGATTTTCCACATCCAGAACGCAATGTCTTCCTAAACCTCCTGTCACTCCAGAGTGGAATAGGAGGAGGCTGGACATGACTCCAGGCCCTTGTGTTATTCACTGTCTTCACTTTCAACAGTCCTTCCTTGCTGCTGAAACAACCAACACACTGCCAGCTGAATGACATGACCCTGACACCAGAGCACCGCTTGAACTCCTCAAGCCAAAGAGCTGCTGAAGTAATCATGGAAACACATGACCTTGTGTAGGCATTTTGGAAATCCACTGGAGCTGGAATAAATCTTGTGTGCACACATGGAAAATATGCAATAAATCATATATAAAATGATATACAGATCAGGAAATTAAGAAACAGATACATGAGGTAAGTTCTAAATAAAGACAAATCTGTTAATATTTTGTTATAAAACTGGATACAAAAAGTTGTTCTGAAGATGTGAAACTTTGTACTATAGCTTATATTTTCAGAACTGGCAGAGGATACAGAAGTCTACAGAAACCAAGGAAGAGAAACAGCTTAATATTTTTTCACTGAAGCCTCTGAAAGTTTTCTGTCTGACTAATGTGGTCATAAGCGTATAATGTATAAATAGATGATGTTTATGAATAAGTTCAATTTTCTTCAATAAGTAAAAAATCTTAAAAAATGTTTTAAAGACAATAAATGTTCATGAAGAAAAATATACTATTTTTTAAACCCTTACTATTTTTATATTATGTTCATCATAAAACATTCAATGCATTAAATCAAGAAAGATTTTTCTTAAACAGATGATATGAAAAATCAATAACAATTGGAAGTAGAAGGATGTCTGAGTCAAGTAAGAGTGAATGAACAGTAGATTTAGCAGGGCAACAATGGATTTCCCATCCTATATGCTTTTTCAGGTAAGGACTTTACATGGGGATTAAAATTAGGATTTTACTGCCCACACACAATACATCAAGAATTTTAAGACTGGAATTTCATTTATAAACATAGGTTAGTGACAATGTGGTCAGATTCAGGTCCTCTACCTCTACGCCGTGATGTATGTTATTGTATATGAGATCAGATTAAGACCCATTAAATCCAGACTTAGGAAAAGGTTAAATGATTTTTGTCTGGATTAATCTCTCACTTGACTCTTGCTCATTAATTGTAAAACATTAGTGATCAGAGGCTTCCAGCATGATGAGCATGATACCACATGCATACATAGTAGGAGACCACACCTGTTCCAATGAGCTTCTGTTACCCAAAGGAGTAACTAATTAGATACAAACCATCTTCAATTTATTACTTATTCAATGTTGCCTATCAAATTAGAGGGCAGAAATGCATGGAATTCACAGGCAAAACACACACATACACTCATATTTATGTCATTCCTGGTCAAAGAGTTGGTCAGGCCAAAAACTCCTTGGAAAATCAGTCTTTTCCACAAAGGCAGTGTCCAACAGCTTTGGCTTGACATACATAGGAAAAGAAATTCCATGGCTACTTCTGTCCTCTGCCTGCTGTCTGAATCCTCTCTGGGGGCAGCTGGCCCTCCACACCCTGGACAGGCTCAGCTGACCCCTCTGGGGCTGTGGCTATGTTTTTGTTGATTTGTGCATTCAAACCTCTCTTTTGCTCTCCCCTAAGTTACACCAGTCCTGGCCAGTTCTCATTAATTCTTCCTTCTTCACACTGAGCAGGTACACGATTTGCCTCTACCTACCTGGCAAAACTTTCAGTGGTAACAAGACATGCAATGGAAGATAATTTGCTGCTGCAGTGGTTAAGGCAATTGCCCAAGGACATGAAGCAGTACAATGGCTAACCCAAGAGGAGATCCCAGAAGGTCTCCTGATTTTAGGTCTAGTGTCACAGCGTCAGAAATCGTAGTGAAAACAAGAGATTGCAGCATTACCTTATATATCTTAATATATAAGATAAGATTATATCTTAATATAAACATTAGTAGAAAGAGGGAAATGTGAAGCAGAACAGATCAGTAAATATTTGAAGAAGATAGGTTATGGATATTTTGCATCAACAGTGAAAGGAAAAATACTCCTCCCCTTCCTTTCTCAAGCTTTTTTACTTCAGAAACAATAAAAAAATGCTGCTTACATATTGTCTGACAAAAGTTTCATTACATATTTAAAAGAAAGTTCACAGAAATTATTTAAAAGAAATGTAGAGCTCTCTAAAGACTTTAGGAAATAGTTGAAAACAGAAGGAAATCTCATAAGCAATCTGTGGCACTGTGCTCCCCCTGCCCTTTTTCTGCTTAAGCAATAGCCACCAGTGGTGGTTGTGATGGCTGCATCCAGCTCAAAGTGGATTCAGGGGAGACAATAACAACACAATAGCTAAGGGCTAGTTGAGCATGCGCCATGTGAAATACGGCTAGTGTGCAAATATGACTATAAGTCAATCATCTTACTCCATAAATAGTGGGCACACCAGGGCCCATTGAGATCTCCTGCACGGCAGTGGGCTGCACATCAGGACCTCCCCTTGAGTAGGGATGCCTCTGAATGTTACTCCTTGACGTTGAGAGAAACCATATCATGTCAGATACTAGGTAAGTGAGTTGAAAATAAGAGTGCTGAAACATTGAAATCTTACCTAAGTGATATAAAGGATTGATTGCTGTATTGGGTTTGCGTGGCAAGGTTTTGGTACTTTGGGGGCTACAGGAGTGGCTTCTGTGAGAAGCTGCTAGAAGCTTCCCCTATTTGCAATAGAGCTAATGCTAGCCATCTCCTGGACAGACCTGCTGCTGGCCAAGGCTAAGCCCATCAGCGACAGCAGTAGTGCCTCTGGGATAACAGATTTAAGAAGGGGAAAAAGTTGCTGCAGAATAACTGCAGCCAGAGAGAGGAGTGAGAACATGTGAGAGAAACAGCAGGCCCCCAGGTCAGTGAAGAAGGAGGGGGAGGAGGTGCTCCAGGCGCCGGAGCAGAGATTCCCCTGCAGCCTGTGGGGA
>JANHGO010000069.1:24050572-24064836 GCA_024606505.1 Aquila spilogaster
CCCTGTCCAGCTGAGAGGGTGAGTGATGGAGTGGCTTTGGTGAACACCTGGTGTCCAGCCAGGGTCAACACACCACAATTGCACATATATAATTCTTTAGACATAAACCATTGACCAAGTCTGGAACTAAGTCTAGATCTAGCTGCAGCTAAACTTCCCCTCTGAGAAGGAGTCTAGAATGCAAAGGGGCCCTTTCTGAACCTCATGACTCAATAGGACAGTCTCCCTGACATTTTTGTCTGACCCTGTCCTCTATGCAGTAAATAATCATGTGTACCTTGCCATCGAATCTTGTTTAAACCACTGTTTCATTTACAATTGAGCTTTGTGTCATGGTTTAAGCCCAGCCAGTAACAAAGCACCATGAAGCCGCTTGCTCACTCCTCCCCTCTAGCCCCAGTGCGATGAGGAGAAAAATATAAAGAAAAGCCTGTCGGTTGAGACAAGGACAGGAAGGGATCTACTCACCAACTGTGGTCACGCGCAAAAGACAGGTTCAACTTTGGGAAGAAAAATTCAATTTAATTTACTACCAATCAAATCAAAACAAGGACACTGAGAAGTAAAACCAAACCTTAGAACACCTTCCCCCCACCCCTCCCTCCTTCCCGGCTCATCTCCACTCCCAGTTTTCTCTACCTCCTCCCACCAGCGGCGCAGGGGGATGAGGAATGGGGGTTGGGGTCAGTTCCTCACACCTTGTCTCTGCCGCTCCTTCCTCCTCAGGGGGAGGACTCCTCACTCCTCCCTTGCTCCACCGTGGGGTCCCTCCCGTGGGAGACAGTTCTCCATGAACTTCTCCAATATGAGTCCTCACCACGGGCTGCAGGGGCATCCCCTCCTCCTCCGCTCCTCCTCCCCTCCTTCGTCACTGACCTCGGGATCTGCAGAGGGGTTCCTCTCACATTCCAATCCCCTACTTGCTGCAGGTTCCCCTTCTTAATTCTGTTCTCCCAGAGGCGATACCGCCGTCGCTGACGGGCTCGGCCTGGGCCAGAGGCAGGTCTGACTTGGAGCCGGGGAAGCTTCCAGCAGCTTCTCACAGGAGCCGTCCCTGTAGTCCCCTCCCCTGCTACCAAAATCCCACCACACGAGCCCAAAACATCTGTTTTGTTAACTCACTGTCTTGTATCAATAAAATATATAGTTGCTTCTCTATTGCAAGTGAAGTGCATGACTCCATCCATGACATAATCCCTGTTGACCTCTTCTTTTACGTTGCTGCTTTTTGTATTACATTACATTTTAGCCAATCAAAATGATCGTTATATATTGATATAGCCACATTTCCATTGTGTAATTGTGAAGCATGATTTACTTGATGGTAGAATCTATGAAATTGTGTTTAGTGCAATGAAATTCAAATGTAAGTTATATTTTGAAAACAAAGAAATTGGAAAGGCATTTAGAATTTGATTGTGAAAACTGCACTACTAATCACTGTATATCTTGGATACACATGCATTAACTTCAAACTCTGAGATAAAGTCAATTCACAGAATAGTGGAATAACTGAACATGGAATCCTAACTTTTCAACCTGCTGACAAATTGTTGTTTCAGCAAATAAAAAGAGACTACTCCAAACAAGTTCTTATTGCTGGATCAAATTAC
Organism: Aquila spilogaster; assembly: GCA_024606505.1. NCBI lineage: Eukaryota > Metazoa > Chordata > Aves > Accipitriformes > Accipitridae > Aquila > Aquila spilogaster. The sequence continues at coordinate 24,052,186 of JANHGO010000069.1, forward strand.
AGGTCTTGAAAGACAGCTGTAAAAATTGTTAGAACAGAATTAAGTTATCATGTAAATCCTGGTTGCTTCAAAATAATATCTACAGAGATGAAAAAAAATTAAAAATCATGTTATAATAAGACTATAAATGATGTATTTTTCTGCGGATAGTGTTAACTTCATAAAGGTATTTTGACATAGAGAAAGTTTCACATAAAAATGTATATTAACATAAACTGACTGTACTTGCAGTCCTTAATCAACCATCTCAAAATCTGAAGATATTTTAGAGTGTATTTCTTAAATGACTTAGAAGCATATGAAACAGATAGTATTTTCTCTATTATATCGGTATCAAGACCCAGAATTAAAGAAATAGGATCTGTCTACAGTGAAGAAGTGCAGCAAATACATTCAAGAAAAGCAGTCAGAGCAGAGAACCTCCTACAGGGCTATTTCATCCAGCAAGAATTAATGGGTACAGAAGTGTGTCAAAATTGCACAACTTTCCAGAGCTTAAGTTCTTGAATTAGGAGCCTGAGGCAATAATTTTCTTGCAATACGTAGTGTAAAATCCACACCTCTTGTGAGGGAATGTGAGGTGACCTTCTTTGAAAATCTCACAGCTCTCTTTTTCTAAACAAAATTGCCAAAACATCCCAAAAGCTGTACAGTTGGCCACCTGTAATTGTATTTGGAAGCTGAATTCATCCCTCTGACCAAGAAGATTCAAGGCCATGGTTTTACATTTCTTTGGGGTGATTATAATCTTTAAGCAATGGACTATTCAGGGTGGAACAGAGGAGTCAGAGAGGTGCTCCATTTTCTTCAGATTGGGTCTCTATGCAAAAAGGATAGAAACTTAATATGGCAGAAAGAAATCCTCTAGGTAAGATCCTGGTTCTGTAATAATTAAGTTGTATATTTCAAATGAGGTAAGATGGTGCCTTTAAGTCCCTCTCACTGGTTTTTCTGCTTTGTATCTGGTCACTGTTTATAAAACACATAAACTTTCCTGAAGTAGAGACAAGAACCTAGGACTCACCACACTACAGTTGAATACATGCCTTCATTTTTTTCCTTCATATACCCTGGATCTTCATTCTTTTCTACATAGTAATAAAGCATCCACAGAAAAAATAGATGATCCATCTTGATCTCTTCCTCCATCTCTAACTAGATTATCTTGAAGTGTGATAAACCCAATATTCTCATTTTAAACTGATGCAGAATATGCTCCACTGCTGGATATTGCTCCTTGTAGGTTCTAGGTCCAGACGGGCAGTCAGCAGGAGCCAAATGCTATCCCTTTCTCATCCAGATAATTCTGGACAAGTATGCAGCGACCAATTGGAGGCATTTAGGGATTTTTTTTTTTTTCAGGCCAAAGCTTGGCAAGCTTGAAGTCTTAGCAGCCTTTCAAATTTGATGGTTGCAAAGAGCATTTTCTGTTAGGTTGCATCAGCATAGGAAGTCCACCAGTATCCTGCTTTAAGTACTTAAGAACATTTACAGACCTTATCCTTGAATAGAGACTGATAAGGGAATACACTACTCCAACATGCATTTTTTCAGGAGCTTCTATTCAACAATTCAATTGCGGTGAATACAATGTTCCTCAAAGAACACTGAGAAGTCTGCTCATGGTGCTTGAGTACACCTAGGAATTGTTCAGACACAACATGTGTGTACTATTAAAACTGCAGGATAATAGATGTGGAAGATCAGGCAGGTCCAAAGAAAGGACAAACCTCGAGAAACGTCAACGAGAGGCAGAATATTCTTGTTCACATTGCTTACTGCCATATAAAAATTCTAGCTTTTAACCATAAAGTACAAGATTTTAAAGATATGATAAATCTGTACCAGCAATTTGTACCAGCACTTGAGCCGGAAAGATAACTTGTCAGAAACATCTGAGGAAAAGAAATTGACACAGATCTCAATCACAATGTTAATCACAGTGTAATTATCAATGCTCAGATTGACATAAGAATAATCATTAGATGGATATTAAACTGCAGTCTTCTGTCTCAAAAATCTAATAAGGAATATGTTTGATCAATATGCAGAACCATTATCTGGATTGACAAGACTATTTTCCCTTCTATTTAGTTTGAGAAGCAAAAGGTTTTCTGCATCCTCATCAAAATAGCAAAACCAAAAAGCTGTAGGTTTTTAATTAACTTAAACTTGTCAGAAAATATGAAGGAAGAAAAAACACAGCAACAGGCTACTGTAAGTAAAACAGTTAAAGAAAGAAGATTTAAGATAAGAATTTGTTTTCTTCAAGAAAGATATTTAATTCTCATTTAAAGACCTCCAAAAATAAGTTTTTGCAATAATTAGCTGCCCTTAGTGTTAAAAATGCAAACCTATTTTTAGTACATATTGCTTTTCAGTTTTCAACAACTGGATCTCAATATCAATTTTTCTCTATTACATTGAACATCCATCAGATATCTAACCTTTCTTCCATGTAGATTCTGAGTCACTCAGGAATCAGGGATGGGAGTCAGTTCAAGATACTGAGGTGTCTAAATGTAGATGTATAAACTCCTACTATAGTCAATGGATATCAAAGCAAGAGTTAGTGGAATATAAAAGAGCAATTCAGCTGACTGGACATGAGAAGTGGGATTCAATATACTTAAATTTTGATGTCTGCATGTAGACAATGCAGTCAGTGGAGCCTAGAGAACAATTCAGATCTGTAAAGTAAATACTAAGAGCTCTATACTGTTGCCTAAACAAAATCAGTGCCATTTGGGACAACTTAGAAACTGAGACAACATGAGACAGCCAGATATGGCATGGCACCTAGAGAAAAGCTATGTCTCTGCAGAGTCAGATTCAGGCCAGGCATGGTAATTTCAAGCATCTTAAATGTCATTAGATGCCTGTTATTATGTGACTGACTCATTAATAGTGTTGTTGCACTCTGATGCCCTGAGTGTTTATTAAAAAACAAAAAAAACTTAATTTACTGGGATCTTGGCATAGTGGAATGCTTGCATGGAGAATCACATCTCCTGATGTCCTATGTGACTAGCCCATCACATGCATAATTCATCACTGTTGATAGACCTAAAATGCATACAAAACATCTCCTAAGCATCTACATATACAAGACTGTCCTATGCAACCATTTCTGCAGGAAGAGTTTCTATTGACTACAGGTGTCTTATCTAGGCACAATTCAGTCATGTTTGTAGCAGGAATGACCTAAGTGAGTCTTTTGGACACTCCACTCAGAATGTTAATCAACACATTTAGGCATATAAATTGAACTAGGCACAGCAGGAGTTGCCAAATTGTCCAAAGTTTCCATCTGGAGGGCTTCCGTAACTATTAGTCAAATACGTCATTGTGAAGGTTCAGTAAGTCAGTCACCTGGTTTCAAGTTGGTCCATTATCTCAAGCCTGTCCATTAATTTATTTATGCAGATGACTGGCTGGTGAGTTCCACAACCCAAGGAATTAATGATTCATATATACTGGTGTGCATGCAGACAGAGCCCTGAAAGCCAGCTGCCCCAAAATTATAACTAAAGAACAAATTTGATTTTTGTACTTACAACTCACTTATAACTTAAGTCTCATAGCTCTTGGCACAGTGTTTAACAAAAAAAAATGTATAAACATAAATTATTAAAAAAGTATGTACTTTTTAAAAATAGTTTGTAAATAGATGGTCCCTTTGGTATCAACAATAACAACTGATAAGGCAGAGCACACAAAGAGTGCAAAATCAGCTATCTACATGCTTAATGAAATGGCAGAAAAATAATTAACGATACCCACAATAAAGCAATGGAACGATGCCAAATCCCATTGGATTATGTTACAGAAAAATGACACAGAGGTAACTACAGATATAATACAGTTTCAGTACTTGCTGCTAACAAAGTTTTGTTTAGTGCTGTGATTGGAGAAAGTGAGAGTTGCAGCTGAGCTCTGAAAATATTTATGCAATTTGAATTTGCAATTTACATTTTATTATTTATTCTACTTCTCAAATGATGTCTAATAGTATGCCTTCTCTTTTAACAGACTTAGAAACCCCAGATGTAATTTATTGAATTATTCAACTTAAAATATGTTTTCATAATGTTAACAATAGCAAAAATACTTCCTAAATTAACATGACTCATATAGTCAATAGTTTATGAAACATAAATGCTCAAAGAAAAACAAGGACTATCAATATTTTTCAAATTATCAGATGTTCAATTAAGACCTACTTTTGCAAGTGTTTTTCTAAACACTAATTATATGACATTTTCTAGCTATAGACTGCATATGTATATTACATGAGAACTGAAGAGCAGATTAATTACTCTGAAGGCATAGTAAGAACTTCGTTTTTGCCCTCACTGAATTCAATGGGAATTTTGCCATCAGCTTGAATGCAAGCAGGTTGAGGTTTTAGATAGTTGACACAGAGCATATTTTAAAGCCACCTGTGCAAATGCAACCACTGAGCCACCTTCTGTTGCTACTGTTCTACAGAATTTTCACTCTTCAGTGCTATATTACTTTCACCTAAGAGCATTGACTAAACTCATCAGCTGCAACATTTTTGCCTAGAATCGCACTTTTTACACTTAATCTCTGTTAGAATTAAGAGATCTGAGTAAATGATGTTGAGTTTTTCATGTTTTTGTCTCAGTCAGTGTCTTCCATGAAAGAAATCAAATTTATTATGAAAAGTTCAGATAAGAAGAAAATTTGTGATGCTATAAAAATATGGCTGCTAAAAAGTTTTTTTTTGAAATGAGTAAACACTTATTTTCAGTTTGTCCATGTTTATTTTATAGTCATACTAAGAAGACTCTAAATACTGAGGTCAGGTTCACCTGTTTATGAAGGGATGGCAGCCATCCACATAGGTGTAACTTTCAGTTATTTGAACAAATAAGAAAAAATTATATGGGTTAGTTATTTAAATATAGATAGACTCTCGTTTATTATTACTACAGAAAAATTAGAAGAATGTGTTCTTACTTGTCATTGTATTGAAATGAAAATTTAACTAGTATGCCTTTAACTCTTCAGGCAGGATGTTTTTTCCAGCATTCAATCATTTGTTTTCATTTGGGCTGTCTGACTGCCCTCTTTCGCAACAATAATATTTATTCTCTTATAAAAATGCTACCTTATTGTACTGTAAGCGGTGAGAAGAATTGTAGAAGTATTTGCAAATTGCACAGATCCAATTTTTAATACCAAAGAGTTTTCGTGTAGTTTTGATGCAAGGATTTAGAGCCCAAGATCAGGTGTGGGGGATGGTGTTAGTTGTTATTATTGATATTGATTTGGGCCTGTAGCCATAATATTATTATTACAACAGTGGAAATCATTAAAGAGCTTTAATACAGTATGATGCACAAATCTCAGACTTTGGATAACCTTGAAAAAAATCTGAGTGACAAAATGCTGGATTTTAAGTAGGGCTTTTTTGACTACTTAGTATGTATCACACTCTGATAAAGAAGTTGTATTATAGAGTATGTATTCCAAACATATAGCTCCCTTCTACCCCACTCATGGATACTTACTGTCTCTGTGAAGAAAGCATACATTATATATAGTGAAAAATAATACTGAAAGCACTTAATTGAGTTTTAATTTTTTTTTAAACCTATTTAGCAGCTGCAAACAAAGTAGTGACATACAATGAGTCTGTTCTTTGAAGTTACAGTACTGAAACTGTTGATTTATTAACAGGTGTTTGGTATCTCTTGACATATGAGATTATTATTGCATCAGTTTTGTTATTTCGTCTCATGGTTTGTTACAGCTAAAGTATTTTGTAACTGTTGGACCAAACTATAAAATCCATACACAGACAATACTCAGTGCAATGCTAAGGGGAATTTAGGAAAGGCAGTCAAAACAGACAGCACAAACATTGACCAAGGTTGTTTATAAATTATAATTAATGATTTGCAAATTTTCTTTGCGTCATGGAACACTGAATACATAGATGTTCCCATACTCATATGATTTATTTATCATTTATTAGAGAGAAGTTCCAGCAAAGTTAGTGTGGCTCATACCTCTGCAATCTGATACAGAATCAGGACCACTTATTTCAATGAAATCTGACAGCTAAACTTGGCCCTGTGCACTTTTTTTTCTTGGTAATTTTTTCATCCAATACTGTGCCTTGTGAAAAAAAACCACAACAGAAAAACAGGAAAAAAGCATGAGGTGTGACATCAGCTGTACCTTCTTCCATGTATAAATTATGTACTTCTTTACAGATGTGAGTAAAGTTGTAAACTTTTAAAGCCCTTAAGAGACAGGTAGACACAAAACTGAACATAAGTGCAATATACCCCAAATTTAGGCTCTGAACTTCTGCTGGTATCCAAAACTCTGTGTTACGTTCCTTTGCACAGTCTGGGGTGAATAAGGCACCTACAAATGGAGTTAAAAAAATAATGAGTCTGCTAACTGAAAGGCTACTTACCCCAGTCAATAAAATGTTGTTAGCAGCAGGCTACTGGCTTCATAATGATATAACTCAGGCCTTGGGACTTACTAATAATTGTCAAGTGCAGTCATGGGTCTGTTTCACCTGTAACTTCAAAACTAGAAAGTGAACGGAAGGCTCAGGAGGGGTCTTTCCTGTAGCTTTATACTATTTCTGCAGTGACTTATTTTGCTATAGCTTAATGCTGATTGTGTAATGGTATGGTCTAACCGTATATGATACAGGTCTAACAAAACTGAGGAATCACTGTGTGAAAAACCTGTGGGCCAAAAAGGACAGAAAGAAAGGCATTTTAAGAACACATGAAAATAACTCTAAGCAGATCCATGACGGAGCAAGTGGAAGAAATCCGCACGATCAATGTCATGTACCTTGTGGTGAAGAATAAGAGATGCTGGCGGCTCATCCTTGAACTCCCTTCTCATTCATTCTTCTCATTTTTCTTCAGGAAGACTAACTCCATCAACCTTAGCACCCAGAGGGGCAGTAAAAGTGTGAGCATAAAGGGACAGACAATTTTTTGTACAAGAATTTTAGTTATCATAATGAAAATTATAAGAAACTTTAGATTAGAAGTGTTAGTATCACCCTAACTGGACTAATACTAATGTTGCATTTTCATTAAGCTGCTAAAACTTAAGATAATAAGAAGTTCTTGAGTCTACATGTAAGTTATATTCCCTTTTTGCCCACAACATAATTTTGATTGTAAAAGCCATACAGAGCTATTAACAGAGAAACATAGAGAATGGGGTGATGTCTTAAATCCCACTTCTGTTAGGTGCAATGGTGCTTTATTCAGTAAAATCAGGAGCTTTGTTACATTAAGATTCCATAAGTCTCTAAAAAACAGACATCACAAGTTTTAAAAATATAATTAACTTATTTATTACTTTAACCTAATTTCCCACAGATTAGACTGTTTATGTGTATTCTCTTCTCAATGGCTACATCTGAGACAGAACAAGGGCTCCACACTGGTCAATTACCATGTTTGTTACAACAGGCCCTAGCAAAATTTTTACCCCAGGGAACTGTTTTCCAGGCAAAGCCCAGTTCACAGTTTCACAGTTCAAGTGATATTGCAGACCACAAACTGTGTTAACAAGGAAGTATGAACAAGCTCAACACATTCTGGTAAGAAAGAGAATGAAAAATATATGAATGTGAGCCTTGCCTTGCCCTTTGCCCTCAGGGCCAGAAAATAGTCCCCGGCCTTTTTTAGTTATTAATACAGATTTAGCCTGTGCCTTTCCAACCATGCCCCCCAACTTTTCTTACTTTTTTAAAAAACTTGGTGGCAGAAGGCTAGAGACTCTGGAAGTGTTATGATTGTGGGAAAAGATTTCAGCATAAACTCTACTCCTTATTTGTTACTATGCTCTAATATACATGTCCCAATCAAAGGAAAAGCTTCAATCAGAGATTGTATTTTCATAGACTGCAGAGTCAATCAGCCACAAAAATAAATCCATAGAAAATCAGGCTTTCTTAGTTCTGATACTAATTTTTCCACAGAAACAAAGCAGGATGACCTTCTTTCAAGCACTGTCAGTGATGATGCCATATCTACTCTCTCCTTTTTATAAAATACCTCAATGGCTAACTCATTTCCCCAGAACAGGAGAGACCTAGGGTCAATGCCAGTTTCTGTCTCAGGGAATACAAACTCTCATCTCTCACCTCCCTGGAAAATGCAATAATCAACAAGATAGTTTATTTGGAACAGCAGGGAGTGTTCATCTCTCCTCTTGTTGATTTTATATAGAAAAGAATTCAAGATTATCTGGGATAGAGAAAAAGACAAAGAAAGTAAGAAAATGAGAACATGACTTTCTGGTTTATTAAACATTCCCCTTGAAATGGAGGAAGCTGCCAATATCAGGCAATACATAAAAGACAGTTAATCCATTTTATTCATGACCATTGCTTGTAAAACACAAAAAAGAGCACAGGCTGGAGCTCAGGTATCTCCTCACCAGTAGGTTCTCTGGTCCGATTAAACTTAAGTTCATTTTTGCACACAGGTATAGCTTCGGCAGTTGGGGTTGCAGATGCATAAACCTACACAAAGAAACCCAGCACGTGGCACTTGGGGGACGAACCACAGAATAACATTTAGGTTTCATTCTGTCAGGACGCAGTGAGGTCAGGCTGCTCACGAAGGGTTTAGGGTAATCCCAGAGCCGGCCATACCCTCGGCAGTGGGTACGGTCCCACAGGGTCTGGGCACAGTGGGCAAGGCTGAGATCCCGTCAGGAGCAAAGGAGATGCACCTGACCAGGCTGGAGACCAGGCTGCAGTGTGGGTCCAAGGTTTATCCAGGAGAGAGGGTTGGAAGCTGGGCAGAGCAAGGCATGATGCGTGTTCCAGGGTCCATTCAGGAGATGAGCTACTTACAGAAGTCTGTTCAGGGAGATGGAACTGGAGCCAGGCATACCTACAACATCACTGGGGCAGGGACTGATGGCCCCAGGCTGAGCTGATAGGAGCGCCTCGGCCCATGGGTAGGCCTGGGGGGTCCCAGGGGTGGCTGGGCAGGCACAGTGAGACCCTCTGGGGGACTAAAGTCTTGGACAGATTCCCAATAAGCAGAGGCCTTTGCAGCTGGGATCTACTGTGTCCTGCACAAACAGTCTAATTTCTGAGCTAAGACAAAGAAAAAGGAAAACACTTTGCTGAGCAGAGAGGTATTAGGATAGCATCCTTGGATTTAGCCATCAGAAATCCACCTCACTTCAGTGAAGGCTTCTGTGTTTTATTGCAAGTAAGGATAATTCCCTGAGGCAATTCTGAAATTTTCCTCCCTGTCCTGCAACATCCGTGGCTGGAAAACCTGAGCCATTTTTAAATCTTTTAGTATTATGCAGGGAGGTAACATTGTGAGAACTTGGACTGATTTACCACCTTCCCTACACACTTATTTCTTCAGGGAACCACTGCCAGGGATATTATCAGACTACCTTTCTATTAAGGAAATCTCAAACCAGAAAATCCTATGTAAACTAACATGTATGAAATTTTGCCAAGAAAAGGCAGACAGGAAAATGTTGTTAACACAAAAGATTTCTGCAACTTTAAATAAAATATAATTGGGGATTACTTTACATTGTATTATATGCTATTATTTGGCCCACTTTTTCATCTGTGGAAAGGACGTAAGAGATACTTCCCTGTTGGAAAAAATAAATTGATGTCAAGTCACAAAATTTTACTTATAATATAAAGCTACTACTACACACAAGACACTGTAGTTTGTTTACTACCATTAGGCATTTGCATTTTTAACATACAAAGGACTACTGGCAGAATAAATTTCTTGTTAATTAAATATTTTGGGATGGGATATAATCAAACAACAAGGTGTCATCACTAAAGACAGGGATCAAAATCTACCCAAAGGATCCTGTTGACACTGTTGACATTTTGGAAGAGAGATTTCTGCCCTCTACCCTGTCAAATTAAGCAGTCTTCCATCACAGAGGACAGGCAGCTTCTGAAATGTACATTTCTAGTGTCAATGCACAGAAAAATGGAGCTGTATGACCCTTCAGCATTTTCAGCTACTGATACCCCGAGTAAATCAAAGCACTAAAGGTGTCTTTATTTTATCTGTGTTGCTCAAGACTCTCTAAAGTGTCATTCCAAGTCAGAAAGGCTAGAAGATATGTTCTCTTGCAAACTTAGTAGAAGAGAAGGACTTTAATACTGCCTCCACTTAATGAGTGACTTTCTTCTTTCCCTTTTCCCTTTATTCCCCTTCTTCCACTGTTACTTTTTTCAATTAGACTTTGTGTATGCATTGTGAGGACACAGCATCAGTACTATGGTGACTAGAGTATTCAACATGTAGAGAAATATTAGACGAGGATCAAGGGTAAGATGAGCTTTTTTAACATTTCAATTAAAAATAAATTAGAAACTACTATCTATTATTAATAATGTGTGTAAGAAATATCTTACATTGATTCTCCCTCTTTCATCCTCTCAATTAATAGCCATTCTGTGGCTTCCACAGGGTGTCTAGCATTCACAATGCTGAAAAGAAACTAGTTTGGGGGCTCAGAAGAGCACAGTCAGGCTCATCTGTAAACAAGATCAGTTCACCAAGACAGGTCACATGGACAAACTCTAAATGGAGTTGGGGGACCTCAGGCAGCTTTATAAAAAATGGACAAACAGTGCTTAATCAGACTACTTAAATTCAGATGTGAATTAGACTCTCTGAAACTTGAGACAAGAATTTTCTCATGCTATTTTTCATCTGGTACTATGTACCTGAGGGAGATGAGGGCAAACAAAAGTTGAATAGAAATATACTGATGGGGCATCTCTTCATTTCACTAAAGAAGTATAAATTGGCTGTTCTTTGCACTTCTCTGTCAAGCATGGACAATTCTTTGTCTTGTGTTTTTTAATGTATTCACAGAAATCTTTATTAAAGATTGTGTTTACTGAAACAGAAGTATGAAAGCAGATTCATCTGTGTAGTGTGCTGCACAGTTGGATCTTTCATGACTTGGCTTTAAATACTGTAGAACTACATGTGGGATTTTAGTGGCTGCTGTTCAAGAAGACCTGAAATAGTCTATAGCTGGTTAACGAAGAGATTTGTTAATTTAGAGTGAAGACCAGACTAGATCTCCAGTTTACATCCTTTACATACAGAACATAAATATAGATGTTGCTTGCTTGCCTATTTTCCCCTTTCATTCTGCTGCTGCTGGTTGAAGTTAGGAAACTCTGGAGTCATTCTGGCTCCAGTGGGTTAGAAATGAATCAGTATACTCAGGTTTAATGGGAGGTTTACAAGTAGGTATTGCTGGTGAAGAATACCTTAACTTAAAAATGATAGCCCTGCTGAAATAGCTATGCAGTTTGTTCCTTCCATCTTCTCTTTAGTGTTGTTTCTTAGGGCATTTCAAGTTCTGCCTCCTGGACCAGCATTCTGAAGACAGGATGTAGAAAAGTACTGTCCTTCTTTATTACTAGAATAATCTTTACCAACAGTTACCTTTTTTAGAATGAGGATGTTTCTCCAATATATTGCAAACCCAAACCACTACATCTATTAGCCAGAGTAACTTTATGGGCTTCCAGTTTTTTGCTGAGTTACAAAGCTTTATAAATTTATAACAAATGTATACATTTCATTACTTACATAGAAGTGATTCACATTGTTCAGGTTTTATTACTATACAATAGTAATCCCCAGGACTGATTGCTTCTAACTATAGGCTCATAGGTAAATTTACAAATCACGGTACAATGCTGTTCAACAAGTTCAGACAGCCTGTAAAAAGTATAACTGAGGCTTGGTCAGATCTTATTGTTAAAACTAATGACATTATGCAGAAAGACTGTTCTCACTTGCCTGAAATTTCACAAATTAATTAATAATCAATGAGAAGAAGAGAGACGGTTCCAAGGAGATTTTGGAAATTAATTTCTAATCAAAGAAGATGAATGAATGTTTCAATAGAAGTATGAAAAGATGAATGCTGTGAGAAGCCATTAAACTCACCTCTTCAAAACTGGTGTGGTGGCTACTTCTAGCTGGTTACCAGTTTCATATCTCCACATTTTCTATGAAGAGTTCTTTCATTAACTTTTCTGCTTCCTGCCTAAGTGCAGACAGGAATCTTTTTATGGTACATATTTGGGCAGGTGAATCACATTGCTCTGATTTCCATTGCGTTCAGCAGATACTATGACTGTAGATCTCTAATGTGTGATTGGCCCGTAATCTAAAACATTGCCTGGCTCCCTGTCATCTGCCTCAAAGTATTATCTTGAGACACGTATGTTCATGTTACTAGAGGACTTAGATGTTTAAAAGGGAATTAAATGAGAATTTGATGGACAATGTTTAAAGATACAAAAAGGGAAACTCCCACTCTGTTGTCACTTCACCTGAGGCAATGCCTAACTACCACGGGCACTACAGTTTGTCACCTTATATTGGGTTTGCATGGCCAAGCCCATCAGCAACAGCAGTAGTGCCTCTGGGATAACAGATTTAAGAAGGGGAAAAAGTTGCTGCAGAATAACGACTGCAGCCAGAGAGAGGAGTGAGAACATGTGAGAGAAACAGCAGACCCCCAGGTCAGTGAAGAAGGAGGGGGAGGAGGTGCTCCAGGCGCCAGAGCAGAGATTCCCCTGCAGCCCGT
>JANHGO010000069.1:24064936-24103740 GCA_024606505.1 Aquila spilogaster
ATGATATAATAAGAGTATAAGAATAAATGTTAGCTATTTTTTTCTGCAGATAGTGTTAACCTCATAGAGGTATTCTAATTCATAGGCAGATTCACATGAAAATATGTATTAACATAGGCTGACTTTACTTCAGTTCTTAATCAAGGATCTTAAATTCTGAAGATGTTTTAGATTATATTTCTTAACTCACTTAATTGCTTATGAATCAGATACTATTATGTCCATTATATCTGTATCAAGAGACAGTTCTAAAGAACTAGGATCTATCTACAGTTATGAGTTTACTGAGCAGAAAGTCTTCTACAGCACTATTTCATTCAGCATGCATTAATGGTTACAGAAGTATGTCAAAATCACACAACTTTCCACAACTTAAAATTCTTAAATTAATAGCATGAGCCAATATTTTTCTTGCAATACATAGAGTGAAAGCCAAACCTCTTGTAAAGAAAGGCGAGGTGACCTTTTCTTAAAACTTCTCACAGCTATTTTTTTGTTGAGCAGAATTGTCAAACTATCCCACTACGTTAGTCCAGATGTAATTGCATTTGGAAGCTGAATTCATCACTCTGTCCAAGAAGATTCAAGACTATGGTTTGAAATTTCTTTGGGGCAATTATAATCTTAAAGCAATGGAGTATTCAGGATGGAGTATAGGAGCTCTGTTTTCTTCTGATTGTGTCTCTGTGCAAAAGAAAGATACAAAAATAGTGTGGAAGAATGAAATCCTGCAGGCAAGATCCTGGTTTTGTAATAATTAAGTTTTGCATTTCCAGTGAGATAAAATGGTGAGTTTAAGTCCCTGCCTCCAGTTTTCTTCCAGCTGTTTATCTGGTGACTGTTTATAAAATCCCTAAGCAACTCTGAAGTGGAGACTGTAACCTAGGAATCACCACACTACAGTTGAATATATGCCCCCACTTTTTTTCTTTCCTTCATATCCCTGGATTATTTTCTACATCGTAATAAAGCATCAACAGGAAAAATATGTGATCAATCCATTTTTTCCTTTGTCTCTAACTAGATTAGCTTGAAATGTGATAGAACCAAGGCTCTCATCATTTTATAACTGATACAGAAAATACTCTATGTCTAGGTATTGCTATGTTCTAGGTCCAGATGAGCAATTAGCAGGACACAAAATGTTAGCCCTTTCACAAACAGGTCATTCTGGAAAGATATGAAGTGACAAAATCTAGATTTCTAGGGATGTTTTTTTTTGAGGCCAAAGTTCAGCAAATCTGAAGTCTTAGCAGCCTTTCAAATTCAATGATTGAAAAGAGCATTTTCTCTTTGGCTGCATCAGTCTAGGAAGTATGCTGATGCCCTGCTTTAAGTACTTAAGAACATCTTCAGATCTTATACTTTAAACATAAACTACAAGATTTTAAAGGTATGATAAATCTGTACCAGGACTTCAGCCAGAAAGATAACTCATCAAAAACATCTGGGAAAAAGAAAGAAACTGACAGATCTCAATCACAATGTTAATCACAATGTAATTATCATTGCTTAGATTGGCATGAGGATAATCATTATACAGACATTAAACTGAAGTCTTCTATCTCAAAATTCTAATAAAGAATGTGTGATCAATGTGCAGAACCCTTATCCAGATTGACAAGCCTATTTTCCCTTCTATTTAGTTTAGGAAACAAAAAATATTCTGCATCATCATCAAATTAAAATAAATAAATAAATAAAAGTTTTCTTTAAATAACTTAAACTTGGCAGAAAATATGAAAGTATGAATGAAGAAAATCAACTGTAGCAAACTTTTATAAGCAAAAGTACAGAAGAGTGAAGATTTTAAATAAGATTTCTTCAGGAAAGATATTTAATTCTCATTGAAAAGCCTCTGAAAATAAGCTGTTCCAATAATTAGTTGCCCTTAGTGTTAAAAATGCGAAACTATTTTAGTAGATGTTTCAGTTTTAAATCAATCATAATATCATTTTTTTTACTATATTGAAAATCCATCAGATATCATACACTTCTTCCACGTAGATTCTGAGTCACTGTGTAAGAGTAAGAATCCAATCAGAGATGGAATTCAGCTGAAGATATTGAGGTGGCTAAATGCAGACGTATATTAACAATAGCCAACAGGTAGCTAAGCAAGAGTCAGTGGAACAGGAAAGAGCATAATAAGAACTGAGATTCATTATATTTGAAATTTGAGGTCTTCTTGTTGACAGCGCAGTCAGTAGAGCCTAAAGAGTGGTTCAGCTCCGTAAAGTAAACGTTAGGGTCTCTATACTGTTGCCTAAACATAATCAGTTTCTTTGGGACAACTTACAAACTGAAACATAAACATGGGACAGATAGATATGGCATAACACCTACAGGAAAGCCATGTCTTATGGAGAGGCAGATGGAAACTAGACAGGATACTTTCAAACATCTGAAATGTTGTTATATACCTGTTATAATGTGACTGACCTACAATAGTGTTGCTGCACAGATGTTCAGAGTGTTAAAAAAATATATATCCTAATCCATTTAGATTATGGCATATGTTAGAGCTTGTAGGGGGAATCAGATCTCCTGACGATCTTTGCTACCATCCCAGCACATAAATAATTCATTGCTATTGATACACTTAAACTGTGTGTATAAAAACTCTTAAAGATCTACATAAGAAGGATTGTCTTATGTGACTACTTCTGTAGGAAGAGTTTCTATTGACTATAGATAGATGTCATGTCTGCACCAAGAATCTCCTAGGTGAGTTATTAGGACTCTCCACCCAGAATATTGATTATTTAGGCATATATATTGGACTGGACACAGCAGTAGTTGACAAAATATCCAAAATTTCAATCTGGAGAGCCTTTGTAACTGCTGGTCAAATGTGTCAGTGTGAATGTTCAGCCAGTCAGTCACCTGGTTTCAATTGGTTCATTGTCTCATGCCTATCTATTAAACCACCTGTGTAGATGTCTCGCTGGGGTGTTCCTGGACAACTCGAGGAATTAATAACTTATACGTACTGGTGCGTATACAGACAGAATCCTGACACTAAAGAACAACTTGGATTTTCATACTTAGAAATCATAACTTAAGTCCTTTTATAGTTGGCACAGTTGTTTATAACAAAAATTGAATGAAAATGATTTGTTAAAAACTGTGTACTTTAGAAAAATTGTTCATAAAAATATGATCACTTTGGTATGAATAGAAATAACTGATAGCAGAGTACACAAAATGTGCATAAACATTTATCTAGATGCTTAATAAGATGGCATAATGTCGTGGTTTCATGTGTGACAGGAGGAAGAAGGCAGAGAAGGCCTCTCCGGTCCCTTTTGCACTCCTGTTTCCTTTTCGGGAAGAAGAAAAACAAAACCAACCCAATTAAGATAAGGAGAGAGAACAAAGTTACTACAAATTGTAAAAGAATGTAAAATATTAGTATAAGAAAGGAGTTACAGGTAAAAATCAAACAAATGGGAGAGAAGGGTTTTCTGATAGTGCTGCTAATGCGTTGCCCAGAAGTAAAAGAGAACATTTCACTCCCATCACCTGGAATTGGAGATCATGTAGGGAGTATTGAAGACTCCTGGGAATTGTAGTCTGTCTCTTAGCGTATTCTTCTCTTGGAGAGCTGGAACTCACACAAGAATAGGTGACACTGCAAGCAGCTAAGACCCAGGAAGACCGAGACTGCTAAGAGCTGACCAGGAAATGCAGCTTCCCAGCAGGATGTTCCACCATTAAACAACTTGTTGCATGATGTCATGTTATGGAATACTGGTAAAACCAGGACACATAAACACATTCACAATGTGTTTTTCTAAACAATAATGACAACTTTTTTCTAGTGGTAGACTGCATATGTATTTTACATGGGAATTGAAGAGAAGATTAATTACTCTGAAGGCATAGTAACTTTGTTCTTGCCCCCACTGAAGTCAATGGGAATACTGCCATCAGCTTCAGTGAAAGCAGGCTGAGGTTTTAGATACTTGACACAGAACATATTTTAAAGCCACCTGTGCAAAAGCAACCACTGAGCAACCTTCTGTTGCTACTGTTCTACAGAATTTTCACTCTCTAATGGTATATTACTTTCACCTAAAAACACTGATTAAATTCATCATCTATTATAGTTTCACATAAAATCGTGCTTTTGAAATTTTATCTCTACAAGAATTAAGACATTTGAGTAAATAATCTTATTGTGAGTTGTTCATGTTTTTGTTTTTATATTTTCCATGAAAGCAGTCCCATTTATCATTAAAAGTTCAGATGAGAAGAAAATTTGTGATTCCATAAAATTATGACTGCTAAAAAAGCTTTTGGAACTCCTGGAACACTGGTAGCTCCAAAAGTAATGTATTTATTTTAAAGTATTTATTTCCATGGAAATACAACAAATAAAAAGAACACAACAACGCTATTAGATACAGCAAATTCTCAGCTACATAACACTATTTTTCAACATATTTACCACCATTAGCTATACATTTTTGCCAGTGATGTACAAGAACCTGCATACTGTGCTCATAAAAACCCACATTTTTACAGGGAACACGTCTTTCACGTTACTGTGGTCACTGCTGAAACGCACCATCCACAGCCTCACTGTGCTCAAATGCATTGTTTGGTTTCCAGCAATGTTCATGTTCAGCAAGCATCAATGAATGTTAATGGGTGCAATTTTTTTTCTGCATGGAAGAATTCAGTGATGCCCCTTTTCTTCATATGCTCTTCCATGTCAGATGCCATTTTGTCAGACTGTCCCTCTGCTGCCATCTATTGCATGGCAACAAAAATTAACAAAATATTGGTGGGAATGTGCAATCTCTATTGCCATAACACCAGCATCTGCCTCTGATGTTGTGGGTTAATGTAATAAAATAAGAGGCATTACTTTCGGAGCACCCCTCATGTTATTAACGTTGATTCAGACCTGTAGCTTTAACGTAAGTGTTGTAACAGTGAAAATAATTAAAGTACTTTAAGATAACATTTATTTCCTACAGATTAGACTGTTTATGTGTATTCTCCATCTGAAAAAGAATGACTTGACAGTAGTGAATGACTATGCTTGTTAACATAGATGCTAGTATAATTTTGACTTTCAAGGCACCCAGTTGGAAAGCGGCTTTGCAGACTGAAGGGCGTGGAGGCCCTGGTGAACACCAATTTGAAATGAGCCAGGAATATATCCTTGCTACAAAAAAAAGGTAATAGTATCCTGGGCTTTGCTAGGCAAAGTATTGCCAACAAGTCATGGAAGGAAATCTTTCCTCCCTATTCAGCACTGATGAAGCCACATCTGGAGTGATGTATCAAGTTCTGGGTACCCCAGCAGAATACAGACACACAGATACTGGAGAGAGTTCAATGAAGGACCACAGAAATGATGAAGGGACTGGGGGATCTCTCTTGTGAGGAGAGGTGAGAGACCTGGACCTGTAAAGCCTGGAGAAGTCTCAGGGGGATCTTGTCAATGTATATCTGAAGTGAATATGCAAAGAGGATGCAACCAGATGGTGCCTAGGGGCAGGACAAGAAGCAATGGGTAAAAACTGGAACATGGGAAGCTGTGTCTGAACATCAGAAAATGCTTTACTGGGAGTGTGATGGAGCACTGGAACAGATTGCTCAGAGAAGCTGTGGAATCTTCCTCTTTGGAGATATTCAAAAGCCACCTGTATGTGGTCTCAGCCAAGTTGCTCTAGATGCCTTGCTTAAGCAGATGTTTTGTAACATATGATCTCAAGACATCCCTCCCAACCTTAACCTCCTTTGAAATATGGACAAGCTCATCCCATTCTGATAAGAAAGTGAAAAATGTGAGCCCTTCTCTGTCTTTTGGCATCAGTGCTAAACAACAATTCCTTGCACATTTCATTTATTAATGCAAATTTATTATGTGCCTTTCCACCTGTGTTCCCCAACTGTTCTTACTTCTTTAAGAAACTCAGCAGCAGAAGACTAGAAACACTGGAAGTGTTGTAAACGAGGAAAATATTTCAGCATAAACTCTATTCCATACTACTATACATGTCCCAATCAAAGAAAAAGATTCAATCATAGATGGTGTGTTCATGGACTGCAGAGTCAATCATCTGAAAAAAAAAAAATCTGTAGAAAATCAGGGTTTCTTAGTTTTGGCATTGGTTGTTTCATAGAAACAAAGCACTGTCAGTGATGAAGTTGTGCCTACTCTCTTCTTTTTATAAAATACCTCAATGGCTCAGTCATTGCCCCAGAACAGGAGAGACAAAGGGTCAGTGCTGGTTTATGTCTCAAAGAATGCAAACTTTCATCTCTCACCCCGTGGCAAATACAATAATCAACAAGATAGTTTGTTTGGAACAGCAGGGAGTGTTCATCCCTTTACAGAAAATAAATCAAGATTAACTGGGATAGAGAAAGTGAAAAGAATAAGGAAATTAATAAAATGAGAACATGATTTTTGGTTTATTAGATATTCACTTTGAAATGAAGGAAGCTGCCAATACCAGGCACTAGATAAAGAATGTTAATCCATTTTATTCATGATAATTGTGTAAAACTAAAAAATGAAATTAAGAACAAAGGCTGGAGCTCAGATATCTTTTCACCAATCGTTTTTTTTCTGTTCTACTGAAGCTTAAGGTGTTTTCTTTTTTTCTGCACAGAGGTACGGCTTCAGCAGGTGGGGTTGTAGATGCATGAACCCCCAGAGCAAGACCCAGCATATAACACTAAACACACAAGATATAGAATAAGATGTAGGTTTGAATCTATCAGGGTGCAGCAAGGTCTGGCTGCTCCCAGAGGACAGTGAGCCAGGATATAAGGGTGGTTTCAGCCACATCCTCAATGATGAGTACAATCGCACAGGGTCTGGATACAGTGTGCAAAGCTAGGATCCAGTCAGGAGTATACAAGATGGAGATAAAGGTGATTTTGGAAACTGGGCTGCAGTGCAGGTCCAAAGTCTGTCTGGGACATCGGCCTGGAGGCAGGAAGGAGGAAGCTGCAACGTATGTACCAGAGTTCATCCAGGAAATGATCTACCTACAGGCATTATCCATTCTGAGAGTTGGGGCTGAAGCCAGGCACACCCACAGTATCACTGAGGCAGGCACTCATGGCCCCAGTCTGACCTGAAATTGAGCCTTTGGGGCATGGGCAGGGGTGGAATGTCCAGTGGTAGCTGGACAGGGATAGTAAGGCCCACAGAAGGACTTAGGACTTGGACAGATTCCCATTAGGGAGAGGCCATTCTAGCTAGGATCTACTCTGTCCTGCATGAACAATCTATTTATTTAACCTAAGACAGGAAAAGGAAATAAATATTTTGCTAAGCAGAGGGATATTAGAATGGTAGCCCTGGATTTAGCTATCAGAAAGCCACCTCAGTTCAATGAAAGCTTCAGAGTTTTATTGCAAGTAGGGATGTTTCCCTGAGTCAGTTCTGAACATTTTCTCCATGTCCCTCAATATCCATAGAAGGAAAACTTGAGTCATTTCTTAATCCTCTAGAATTATGCAGAGAAGTAACATTGTGAGAACTTGGACTGATATACCACTTCCCATACACACTTGGTTTTTCAGAGAACCACTACTGGGGATAATATCATACTAACTTTCTTTTAAGGAAATACCACAGCAGAAAATGTTTTGTAAACTACTGGGAATTTTTTTTTTTTTTTCCAAGAAAAAAATATTGTTAACAAAAAAATTATTTCAGCATTAAATAAAATATAAATGAAAATTCCTTTACATTGCATTATATGATGCTATTTAGCCCAGTTTTCTGCCTGAGAGGACTGGGAATTTTCGTGTCAGAGATACTTCATTGTTGGAAAAATGAAGTGATGTCAACTCACAAAAGTTTGATTTCTGATATAAGGCTCTATTTACATACAAGAAATTGCAGTTTCTTTACCACTACTGGGCATTTACATTTTTAACATATGAACTACTACTTCTGAAGTAAACTTACTTTTATTTAAACATTTTGAAAGGGAGTACAATGAAACAAAAAAGTGTCATCACTAAACACAGGGATTCATATCTACCAAAGGGATTCTACTGACACTCCTAACATTTTGGAAGGGACATTTCTTCCCTCCACCCTGTCAAACTAAGGAATCTTCTATCACGGACATGTAGCTTCTGACCTGTGCATTTCTAATGGCGATACACAGGAAAAGGGAGCTGTATGACCTTCAGTAGTTTTAGCTTGATATCCCTGAGTAAATCAAAGAACCAAAGGTGTCTCTATTTTATCTGGATTGCTCAAGGTTCTCTGAAGTGTCATTCTGCAGTCAGAAAGTCTGGAACATATGTTCTCTGGCCAATTTAGTAAAAGAGAAGGACTTTAATACAACCCCATGCAGTGATCGGGGAAGAGTGGCTGGAAATCTGCCCAGCCAGAAAGAACATCAGGG
This sequence comes from Aquila spilogaster, assembly GCA_024606505.1. Lineage (NCBI taxonomy): Eukaryota > Metazoa > Chordata > Aves > Accipitriformes > Accipitridae > Aquila > Aquila spilogaster. Next base: position 24,073,333 of record JANHGO010000069.1, read on the forward strand.
ATCTGGTCAACAGCTGGCTGAACATGAGCCAGCAGTGTGCCCAGGTGGCCAAGGTCAATGGCATCCTGGCCTGCATCAGAAGTAGTGTGGCCAGCAGGACTGGGGAAATGGCTTTCCCACTCTTCTTGGCACTAGTGAGGCTGCACCTTGAGTGCTCTTTTTGATTTCAGGCCCCTTACTATAAGAATGATAATTACTTGTTAGAATGTGTTCAGAGAAGAGCAATGAAGATGGTGAAGGAACTAGAAGAAATGGCACATGGGGCGCAGCTGAAAGAACTGGGGTTGTTAAGCCTGCAGAAAAAGAAGCTGAGGGGAGACCTCATTCCTTTCTGAAACTACCTGGAAGGACGTTATAGGGAGGTGGGTGTTGGGATCTTTTCTCAAGTGGCAAGTGATAGGGCATGAGGAAACAGCCTCAAGTTTCACCAGAGAAGATTTTGATTAGATGTTGCTGTGAGACCAGCGACCTGCACTGACTAAACAGCAAACTGGTTAGGCTAACCCCCTATGTTCTGGACACCCACAGCCCAGGGACATACAGAGACGAACACATGGTGTTTAGCGCCGAATACCAATTCAATGCTGCACAACAAAACCTTATATACCCGTACACCCGACCGCCCCAGATACCCATGGCCCATGTGTCCGCCCCCCGGTGCGCAGGCACCACCCAACCTCCCGCCCATGTGTCCGCCCCCTGGTGCATGCAGGCACCGCCCAACCTCCCTAACCACAACCCACAGATGTCAGAAAGAATTTCTTCATGGAAGGGGTGGTCAAACATTGGAACAGGCTCTCTAGAAAAGTTGTGCATTCATCAACCCCATAGATATTTAAGAGATGTGCAGATACGACATGGTTTCGTGATGGACTTGGTAGAGTCAGGTGACAGTGGGACTTGATGTCCCACTTAAGGGGACATCTTAAGGGTCTTAAACAACCTACATGATTCTATGATTCAGTGATTCTGTGATACCTCTTTCAATTAATGAGTGACTTCTCTTTTCTTCTTTGTTTCTTTTTCCTCTGTTCTCCCTCAACTCTTTTCTTTCTTTCTTCCTTATTTTAGGTTAAGTTTTGTGTACATATTTACACATTCTGAGGACTGATGACACAGCATCGTTACAATGGCGACTAGTGCATTCAATATGTGGAGAAATATTAGACTATATTAGACCAGAAACAAGCAAGAGATTAGTTTTCTTTTAACATTTCCATTAAAAATAAATTAGAAACTACTATCTATTATTAAGGGTATGTGTAAAAAATGTTTTACAGTTATTCTCCCTCTTTCATCCTCTCAGTTAATAACTGTTCTGTGGCTTGCAGAGGTTATTCAGAATTCACAAGGTTGAAAACAAACTAGTCTGGGAACTCACAAGAGCACACTGAGGCTTATCTGTAAACAGGGTCAGTTCACTCAGAAAGTTCACAGGGACAAATTCTAAATGGAGTTTGAGGGCCTTAGGCAGTTTTATAAGGAAATAATTGACAAATCAACTACATAAATTTAGATGTAAATTAGGCTGTCTGAAACTTGAGACAAGAATGTTCTCATGTTATTATTTATTTAACACCTGAAGAGGACAGAGAGAAGCGAAAATCTAATAAAAATATACGCCCTGGGGCATCTCATCATTTCACTAAGATGTATAAACACATTTGATGTTGTTTTTCTCTCCTCATGAGCTGGCTGCTCTCCTTCGCAGTTCTTTGTCAAGTATGGCCAATTCTCTGTCTTAGGTTTTCTGATGCTCTCACAGATGTCTTCAGTAAAGATCCAATCCACTGAAACAAAAGTACAGAAGATTTGTCTGCATAGTGTGCTGCAGTCAGATCTGTCAAAGTTCAACTTTAAATACTGTACATGTGGGATTTTACTGACTTTCCTGTTCAAGAAAACACAAAATATTTTGTATCTGACTAACAAAGAGATTTGGTAACATAGTGTGAAGCCCATACTAGTTCTTCAATTTACCTCCTTTACATTCAGAGAAGTGGTTATGCATGTATTCCGTTTTTATTCTGCTGCTGGTGGTTAAAGTTGGGACACTCCAGAATCATTTTGGCTCTGGTGGACTGGATATAGATCAGCATAATCAGATTTACTATGAGGTTTAATAGAAGACATTATTACTGAAGAATATTTTAATTTAAAAATTACAGCCCCACTGAAATAATCATTCAGTTTGTTTTTCTCCATCTTCTCTTTAGTGATTTCTTTGTACATATCCAGTTCTGCCTCCTTGAACAACATTATGAGAACAGGGTGTAGAAAAGTACTGCTCTTCTTTATTACTAGAATAATCTTTTCTAACAGCTAGCTGTATAAGAACATGGATGTTTATACAGTACACTGCAAATGAAAACCACTATATCTGTTAGCCAGATTGACTTTATGGGCTTCCAGTTTTCTTCTGAGTTGTAAAGCTCTGTATATTTATTTAAAAATATATAAATTTTATTACTTATTTAGAAGTGTTTCAAATTACACACATTTTATTACAAAGGACAATAGGCCCCAGGCCCGATTGCTTCTAAACTGTAGTATCATAGGTAAATTTAAAAATGACTGTTCTATGGTATACAAGAAGTTTAGACAGTCTGTAAAAGTAACTGAGGTTTGGTCAGATCTTATTTTTAAGACTAACGAATTGGAATTTCACAAATTAATTAGTAATCATTGAGAAGGGAAAAGTTTTCAAAGAGATTCTAGAAATTAGTTTCTAAACAGAGAAACTGAATGGATGTTTTAAAAGAAGAAGTATAAAAGGATGAATGCTGTGAGATGCAAAGAAGTTCACCTCTTCAAAACAGGTATGGTGTCTGTTTTCAGCAAGGTAACTGTTTGATATCTCTTTCCTTTGCTATGAAGAGTCCTTTTTGAACTCTTTTTTCTCCTACCTTGGTGCAAAGAGATAGAAAGAATTTTATTCTGTGTATTTTGGCAGGTGAACCACAGCTCTTTCCATGGTGTTCAGAATATATCTGATACATGACTTCTCTGATGTGCGAAAACGCATGCCTCAGTATCATCTGGAGATGTGTGTTCATATTGGTAGAGGACTTAGATATTTCAATGGGAAGGAAATCAGAATTTGATGAATAACTTTTAAAAATACAGTGTGGGAAACTACTTCATTAAGGCAATCCTTTCCATCATGGACACTACAACATTCCACATTTAGCTTTGCCTAAAGTGTTGACATAGACTAGTGACTCAGACCTCAAAATAATAAACCACTCAGCACATATCTGATTCCCAAGAAAAAGAATTAAAAAAATAGGCATTGTTTTTAATGCATGCCCTCCATGATTTCTTTTGCTAAATGTCTTGATAGAGGACATGTTAATAAATGTACCAAAGATAGCTTTCCTTTTGCATAAGTGAAATTCTGTTTTGCATAATTGCCCAGCAGCTAGATCACTCCTAATAGGGAGAGAAATATCAGGAAGACTGACTCAAGTTCCCTTCTCCAGCTTAAAGAGATTTCTTCACAGAAAGATAGACAAGGAAGCATTTTTTCTGATCCTCCTCTATCAACTCTTCCCTAAATAACTGTTTTTTGCTTCTCAGAAAAGATATTGGGGTATACTAATCTTGGATTTGACTCAGCGTGTGACATAATAATAATTATTATTAGTTTTTCCATTATTATTATATACAGTTTATATATTATTATCACCAAGTTCTTTACCTTTTAGGTAAAGTACTGTAAAGTACTTTACATTTGCTAATTTAATCTTCAAGATACCTCAGAAAAAACTGAAAGATCCATATCTCACTCCCAGTTAAATTAAGAAAAATAACAACATAAAGATGTACATATGTATACGTTTTATATTGTAAACATATAATTATGTACTTATTGAGTAAATTAATCATTGAAATGAAGATATTTATGCCAACACCCCAAAAAAGCCTTGCATGTCCAGTATCAGAGGAATTGTTCAAGAATAGTTCATCCTTGTGAACTATTACCTACGTAAAGTTAATTCACTGCATAAGTTTTGGCTGCATGAAGTAGTGCTACCAAGGGCAACTTATCATTCACTAATCAGTGTAATTCATGGATGTCCATCTTAGTCCTCTTTCCTTTTTGATATTATATGGTCTTGAACACCCCCTTTTTCAATATTACTGAATCATTTGTTGTGTAATCATGAAGGTTTTATTGAGCATGTGTGGAACTCATATTCTCTGAGCCCTTTCCAAAAAAGCTCCAGAAAACCCTCTTTGCAAATGTTTATCAAGTATTATAACTTCATAACTAGCCAGAAAGCCATGCTATTTAAAAGAATGACAACTTATTACAGCTAACTAGCGGGGGAAGAAAAGGTAGCTTCGTTGCTTGCATATGCCAAATACAAGCTCTTTAAATATAGAAAAATATGTGATAAAGTAATAATCTATCAGCCTTTTCCATATGGAACCAATTCAGAAAGAGCAAGCAAAAAAATTTATTTTACTTTAATGCATTCATTGGCAAGAACTTATTATAGGTTGTTTAGAATCATAGAATCAGCAAGGTTGGAAAAGACCTCCAAGATCATTTAGTCCAACAGTCCACCCACCACCAGTATATCCCCACTTAACCATATCCCTTAATACTACATCTAAACATTTCTTGAACACCTCCAGAAATGGTGACTCCACCACCTCCCTGGTTCCAGCATCTAAACACTCTTTCAGAGAAGAAATTTTTCCTAACGTCCAAGCTGAATCTCCCCTGGCACAAATTGAGGGTGTTCCCTCTAGTCCTATCTCCAGTTATGCGGAAGAAGAGGCTAACCCTCACCTCACCACAACCTCCTTACAGGTAGCTGTAGAAAGAGATAAGGTCTCCTGAGTCTCCTCTTCTTCAGACTGAACAATCCCATTTCTCTCAGCTGTTCCTCATACGGCTTGTGCTCGAGACCCCTCACCAGCTTCATTGTCCTTCTCTGGACACTCTCCAGAGCCTCAATGTCTTCGTTGTAGTGAGGGGGCCAAAACTGAACATAATACTTGAGATGCAGCCTCACCAGAGCTGAGTAAAGAGGGAGGATCACTTCCCTGCTCCTGCTGGCAACACTATATCTGATATAAGCCAGGATGCCATTGGCCTTCCTGGACACCTGGGCACACTACTGGCTCAAGTTCAGACAAGCATCAACCAACACCCCCCAGGTCTGCTTCTTTCACATAGTTTTTCAGCCACTCTGCCCCAAGCCTGCTGCATTGCCTGGGATTGTTGTGGCCGAAGTGCAGGACTCAGCAGTTGGTCTTGTTGCACTTCAGCCCACTAGCCTCCATCCAGTAATCCAGCCTGTCCACAACCCTCTGTAGGACCTTCCTATCTCCAGACAGGTCGACACTTCCTCCAACTTGGTGTCATCTGCAAACTTACTGAGGGTGCACTCAGTTGCTTCATCCAGGTCATCAATAAAGATATTGAACAGGACTGGCTCCAATACAGACCTCTGGGAAACATCACTTATGACCAGTTGTTAGCTGGATCCAACTCCATTCACCACCCTCCAGGCCTGGCCATGCAGCCAGTTCTTTACCCAGCAAAGAGTGTACGTGTCTAAACCATGGGCTGCCAGCTTTTCTAGGAGAATACTGTGGAAGACAGTCTCAAAGACTTTGCTGAAGCCTAGGTCGACTATGTCAACAGCCTTTCCCTCATCCACCAGGCAGGTCACTTGATCATTGAAGATCAGGTTGGTCAAGCAGGATATGCCTTTCATGAATCCATGATGGCTAGGCCTGATCCCCTGGTTGTCCCACAGTAGTAGGTACTTCTGACATTAAGAGCTGAAATTTTAGATTTGTAAAAAATTACCAGACAAAAAATACTGTTTAGATTGCCTTAAAATCGATAGTCCTTTTCTAATTATCTTTTTTTACTAAAGCCTGAGCTTTTTGTCAAAAATACCTAGTTTCTTGTAAATAGTAAAATGTTTTGGATCACAAAGATCAGGATAGAAACCTGGTCTCCCAGGGCTCTCTTTCTGGAAATGTGACCAGTGAAACACAAAAGTAGGAGAAGGTTCAGAATGGGAGGACATCTGTTCAAAATGGGACTTAAATCCTGGTCTCTCTTCATTGTAGAGAAGTAACATCAAAGTAGGGGGCATAATATACCCCAGATTCTATTACTTGTGGAATCTGATTCATGGCTTGAAAATACTCAATATCAGACTTAGGAGATGCCTATACAGAATTTCAGTATTTATGGTCTTACCTTCACTTAACAGACAGTAGTCCTTGCTAAAGAAGGCAAGTTTCTGTGTTGGCACAGAAATGCTTGGGGAGGAGGGCAAGATGTTCTTTATTCATCAGGCTGAATTTATACACTTATGTGGATAGTGCAAAATTAATGGGGCTTGAGAGAGAGACAAAAACAGGAGGGGGATGTCAGACAGCTGGAGAGACAAACCAGAGAGAACAGCAAAAGCCTAGCTCTGGAGTCCAGCAATGCATTCCAGGTGTCGTATCTGACATATTCTACAATGGGCTTGTGGATCTACTTCATTTTTGACTTATTCTCTCAGACCTGATTGCTTTAAACTATGGCATGGTGATGTAATCTTTATGCCAGTTCTCTGTCTCACTCCTGAATCCAAAGATAAACATATATTCAGACAGTCTTACCTTGCATTTAACTTAAACTCCTATAAATCCATTATTTTGGATCAGGTCCCTGGAACAGAAGAGGGCTGAAATGAATAGGAATTGCTGGTATCATAACTCAGCGAAAACAGCTATTTATTTTCGTATCTGAAAAAGGAAAGGATTTAAATGCTTGACTTTTGGTGGATTTGAAAATGTTATCCTTTTCCTTAAAACATCTGACTTAAAAAGATAACTTCTGTTATCCAGTCCTGACTACAAGGATAAAAGTAGTATATATTGGTTAGCTGTCTGTCACTATACTGTATTCTCTTGTGTTGTATTTACAAAGAAGTAAGAATTGTGTTGGTACAGAAGAGATCAATACAAAGTCTGTTATCAATCTACCAGCAAACTTTGAAGTTAGAAAAAAGGAGAACTATATTGCTTTCAAGCATCCTTGACAGTTTAACAAAGATGTAGTGAAGACAGAAAAAGAGATGGGGAGGAACTGTAATGACTGCCCTTGGTAGCAAAGAAAAGAAGAATGACTCCGGTGCTGAAGAGTTACATGAACCACATAGTTTCATCCTTCAGAGGTTGAAAAGTTCAGGGCTATTAGCTATTTTCTTCTAGTGACAATGAACAAAAGAACAAAGCAAGAAGCATAATATCTGTCCAAACCGACTTTTCAGGTTTATTGGCCTAACAGCCTTACTTTCATCTAAGAAAGCAAGAAATAATGGAGCAAAGAATCATGAAACATGCAATCTTCAGCCTTGAAAAAGATTTTTGTTACGCCTTTAAAACAAAAATTCTAAATCTTTTAAACGTGTAGGCCACGTAGCAAAACACACCATGATGTGAATTAAAAGCACACATATATTCATTCTTTTTGTGTAAAATTATCTCACACTACCACACTAAACAGTTCCCCACAGTAGGTGAGTTTTGCGAGAGACAACACTGAGCTTGCCATTGGGAATTAGCCCTTTTAACCCTTTAAGGGAAGGAGCAATCTAGAAACTATCTGGTTAAAGTAAGGAGGTATCAGCAGGACACGGGGAGCTCCAAGGCATAAGGGTTTATCTCTTACTCATTGCCTGCATGTGTTAATACTAGATATTCTGTGATTGCATATATGCTGTATGATCTCTTTGCTGAAAACAATTCTGACCACAGTGCAAGATGGTAATGAGATCAGCATCACTGGAAGACTTTTGGCCTCAGAATCTTAAGAGTTCCTTCATGTTTCTAATAGAAAATAGAGCTTGTGCATCTTGTGCTCTCCTCCTGGCTATGTATGAACACATCTTAACAAATGGTAAGTGCAGCATCTGTGGCAGTTTCCTTACTTTGAAAGAACACGCAGTATGAGCTTTGCATTTCATTATGGTTATGAATTGTTAATCTAACTCCATAAGTATGCCAAATATTAGACCTTGGAAAATGAGGTCATACTTTTAGCTTTAATGTTTGCAGACATAGAGGTATGTACATACGTTTGAGTGTGTGAGTATGCATTTTTCAGGTTTATCGCACCATTTGGGGGAGCTGTTTCTCTGTGGTTCTGGCCTGCTAGCTGTGAAGCTCCATTTTGGCCAACTCTGTCAGAGATGAAGAACCAGAGATACAAATAGGTGAAAAGAGCTTGTGTGTCTGAACAGATGAAATTGAAAGAAAGAAGGCCTAACCCTGGGGATATGTATCAAATGATTTGGGGGTGAGGGGAATTGACAAATGGTCAGTTTCAACAGAGGAAGGAAGCAGTCCTGAGTAGCATTCAAAAGAAGGATAGAGTCAAAGAGTTGGAGTTGTAGCCTGACTGCTGGTGCTCAGGGAGCTGTCCTGAAGATAAGGAGCATATCAGCAAGGAAATTTCAGAACACGTGTGAGTCAGAGCAAAAGAAGATCATGAAGAGATATGTGTGTTTGTGGGAGGCACTGTAGAGCTGAGGGATCTGAGGCAGATTTGAAGCAACAGGCATGTAAGTAAGGTACTCACTTTATATATGCATCTTTCTTCCTTTTTCCCTAGGCTTGCAGTAATATCAGAAGTCTCCAAATACAATCTGAGAAGGAAACAATGGCCTGATCCTTTTTTTTTTAATCAAATGATTCATGCATCCCAAAAAATCCACAATCAAAAAAATTCAAAACAAACGAACAAAAAGAACCACCATCAAAAAAACCCTTTAAACCAAAAAATTAAGACAGAAACAAAATTAACACAAAAGAGACTCTGAACTGTGAGCAGAAGTTTGTAGGAATAACTACAGTTTAATCAGATAATCAGTAAGTTCTGTGTATCCATAAATAAATGCTGAATATGCAAGAACAACACCTTCATATTAAAAGAAGTAGCAGAAACAAATTTACCTGTGAAAGCAAAAGGTACTTTATTTACTTTTAGGCGTCCCATGGAGGAGAGCCATGACCTGTGTTTTTTATTGGTATGTGAAAGAATGCAATAAAAAATCTCTTAGTATTTCCCTCACACTAGCTTAGAATCAAAGTTCTGTGATTATTTTGTGTCATAGTGAATCCCATAACAAATGGAAGATTACAGGCCAGCTTGAGTTGCATGTGCTTAAAAATAATTTAAAAAACTCTACATGGGCAGACCGTCATTGCACTGTATGCTGAAATGAGGTGCATGATCAGTATCACAATATACTTGCTCAGCTACTTTTTCTCCTTACAAATTTTCACTATACATTATAAACTAGCTTAGCTATGAACCTGTGTCACTTTGCATATTAAACCTCTATTGGAAAACATTTTACTTTATATGTGTCTACATTTTGCATTGTAAGTTTTCCACTCAGGATTACAAATGTAAAGTTTTCCTTCATGTATTCTTATTTCTAAATCAAATATGTTCTATTTCATTTTATAATCTACTGCCATGATCTGATTCTAGTTTACCTCCTAATATGATTGAATTATTCTCTCTCAGCACTAGTTTTAAAGCTGTGGAAATTCAAATTAATTAGGGTAGAAAGGGTTGGCCAAACTTAGAGTTTATTTACTTTTCTTTTTAGGCATGATTTTCATTTCTGTAATTCCCTAAGTCTTTATTTCCTTCCATCAACTACTGTGGGAATTTAATTCACAACCTGCACCAGATTCATAGCGTACATTTCAAAACACAGACCTAAAATAATGGTTCTTTATATTCCTCATTTCTATTTCTCTACCAACAATGCAAAGTAAAGTGAATCAATGAGCAGCTGATCGCTCTACCATCCAGTCTGTTCAGGTGAGAAAATCAGTGTACTGTTCAAAGGCACTTTTCAGGGAATTAAATAGAAAAATTGTATTCTGTCACTGTATGATGACTAGGTGAATATTTTTTTCAGGGATATTCACAGAGCTACTGAAAGAATAGCAGCACATTCCATGTTGTTTCAGTCTAAATTGAAACTTGAGAAAATAAAGTGGTAATCTGAGTCTAAAAGAATATGTATATATATGTACATACATACACAGAGACCAAAAAGAGTCTATGGTCTACAAGAAATAGAAATCTCTGGCAGAAAGAAAAAAAAAAAAACAAGTCTAATCTCCACAGTTCTTACTCAGGCAGCAATTCCCTTAATGTGAGTGAAAATTTTGAGTGGTAAATTCCTATAAGGCTGGACTATGAAACTGTGCATTTCCTCTCACATGCCAGTTAAATTATTCATGATGAATCATCTCATTAATCCTCTTTTTCCCTTACTGTTGTCCAAACAGGCAATGCTGTACAGCTATTAATTCAGTTATCACTCAGTAAAGAATTCCCGTCACAAGTGTGACAGAAGTGTCACTATGTTTTCAGTCTCTCAAGCCAAATTAAAGGCTCACTTGTTTTCCCTTTGCTTTGCATTTTTATCTCCCCATAACAGAACACATTATGCAATTAGTATATCACCTTAAAAAAATCCCATGGCATCCTGTGGCAGAATGAGAGAACCATCTTACTACTTTTTATTGTAGAGGCAAAATCACCATTGAAAAGCTAAAGTGTTGGTAGAGATAGAAGGATATTTTCCCAGCAGACAAATAGAGTGCAGGTTTTCATAAGATCCAGGCAGGTGATTTTTTCAGCAACATTTTTGCAGTGATTTAAATGAAGCAATGACTTTGGTATAAATAAAAGCAGGCAAGAAGTTCCACTGCAGAATGAGCTTTTCAGGAAAGGAGGCTAACTGAAAGTCAAAACTCAAGTACCCCATCTTCAACAAAGCTTTTTCACCATAAAGAGATACTTTAACAATTGTTAACATTCAACATTTTTCTCACCACTCACCTCCAGAATTACCCTCATCAAAAGTACAGCTTGTTGCAATCAAGGAAAAAGGGAAGTAGAGCTCACAAGACATTTTGCTATCAATACTTAATTGTATATGACCATGATAGATGCTGTCAATGGATGAACAGAAGGATGTGAAAGTAATAAAAGCTCTGAAAACTGTCCAATTTCCAACTCTGGATGTGACTCAGAGTGAGAGAGTTTGCTGTCTGGAGGAATGCATGCAGGCAGTGCTGGGAAGAATCTAGGATGGCAACACTCATAATCCTGCTGCTTGAATAAGCCTCTGAAGCCTAGACTACAGAAGGTCATGGGTCAGAAGGAATACCATCACAATGTCCTAGAAACAGGTGGTACAGCAGAATCTTGTAGTCTGGTCCTGTATCACTGGTAATGTTATTTTACTTAGTCACTAAACTGAGTATACAAATCACTGATTATTGAGTAGACTACAGTAGGCACAGATGACTGAACCAGGATATAGGCATTCGAGCAGAAGTCATCTAATGGCAGAGAAACCTTTTTCTCTCTTCCCTATATATCAGGTCAGAATCAGCAGTAGAGCACATCATTGTCAAGAACTAGAAGATCTGGTTGAGACCAGATCTTCTTAAGCGAGCTCTCTAACCAAAATAAAGAGCAACTCCTTTTCATATACTTACATTTGAAAATGAATCAGTTACAAATGCTTTTTCTTGCAATCCTAGTGCTGTCCATGCATGTCCAGTGTGCACAGGAAAACAAAGCCTCTTCCAAGATGCATGTACTGATATGTCTTGCTTCTAAATCCTGACAGGTCTCAAGCTAACATAGGTTTTAGGCTGAACAAGGGAAGTCTAGCTAGTCTTGGAAACTTCTGATCAAATGTCTGTGGAAAAAAGCAGGGAATGAAGTAATCTCTGAAATCCAAATGGGACTTGGCTGCTCCAACTGAACATGAATGTTGCAAAGCATCTCTATTCTTTTTAGGGCCTGGCTACACTCCCTCATCCAGTTCCTCTTGCTTTGCTTGATAACATTGACTTCATATGCCAGATATTTTGTTCATCTTTTTAGCAATAAAGAATTTAAATAATACATTGCTTTTTCATTTTTTTTTGAAGAAGCAGTGATTTGATTTTTGTTTACTTACTTTTGATATACTGTGCTGCTTATCTGTATTAATTTAGAAAGCTTTAATCTTCACAGAAGGTCTATAAGATATAGTAAGCCGTACTGAAGTAGCCTAGTTAAATTGGAGTGCAAAGTGATTTTTCTAAGTTCATCTTACTGCTTTTGTAACTTTGACAATAAAAACTAAGTTAACATTATAATGTACTTATTGCATACCAACAGACCCTGTGAAAAATGCTTGTAAGGACATAAGAAAAGTATAAAGATAAAAGACTAAAAATCTTTTACATACCAAGGAGATATATGATTAGTTCCTGAGTTTAGTGGTATAGATATCTTATTTGTGTTTAACTCTAGCTGATCAAGGAACAGCTCTACATGTGATCTCAGAAAGTTTCCTCCTTTGCATCAAATTAGATGTAACAAGTCACTTAATTTTCATTGTGAACATTTGTATGAGAATACTGGAATGGCTGAAGAAACTACAATCCTTTGGGAAAAAAATGATTTGTATGTCATGACAGACTTCATGGGAAAAAATTACAGATTACAAGAGTTAGCACTGATATCACCTTGTCTTATCACCTTTTATTCAGACTACACATTTCATATGAGCACATCTCAAAACTCTCATACTTACTAATATTCCATTACATATGTAGAACTCCATGCACTGTCCACAGACTTTGCATATATATCTGCCCAAAAATTGCTAGTAATTCAATTTCCTGAACATACACTCCCAAAAGAGTTCTGATGTCACTGTTTGGAAAGTTCTATCTACACTCTTAAAGAGAAGAGAGAGAATCTTAAATTTATGGATGGGAAAACTGGCAAAATCTGCGGACTTAATCTTAACTCTCACTATTCTCTTCCAATAGAAAATTAGGCACAGTTTCTTTGCTTGGCTATGTTAAAGACTTATTCCACAGTTAGCTGCTGGTGGCAATGGAAAACAAACAAACAAACATATCTGCTCTTCCTTCCTTGCTGGCTAGATGGTGGTTAGAGAAGAGAGATTACAAAAACTGGTTGAAACTCAGACATATCACCTCCAGTAATGCAGACAAAAAAAAAAAAAAAAAGCTGCTTTAGGTTTGCTAGACTTTAAAAGTGCAGTAGTAAATAACATTTCTTGAAGCAGCTGTGCTGAGGATGCATTTCTTTCCTCAAGCTCATCTGTATTTTATGCAGCAACATATTTATTCACACTCATGACATTAAGTAACATTCCTTTCCATGTTTAGTATAGAGAAGCTGCAATGCATCTTCCAACATAATTGCATTTCTAACAATACAGAAAGGTTTCCAAATTATTTATAGCAAAATTGTCCATAGCGCAGATTGGCTAGTGGTGGAGAGAATGAGCGAGAACTCTTACACAGGTTTTGATTCATATGTTATTAATTTTTTAAAGGAGTATAACCATATTTATCTTAAAATACAGCAGAGAGATGATAAGATAGGAGAAAAGAAAAATTTTGAATTGTTGACCATTTTAATCTTCTCAAAAATGTAAAGCCTACAACCATATATGTCTATGTCAGCACAAAGAAATTCCTGAAAGGCTCCAGAGAAATCTCTCTAATACATTCTGTTATACAAACTTTCCACTTTCTAGATGCCTGAACAGTGATCTTGCTTCAAGAAACCAATTAAGCAAAGAAAGAATGCAAAACAGATGGCAAAAACAGGATAAGAGTGATATTAAATTTGATTCATCAGCTTGTTCTTAGTGTTAGCAAAAAAATGACATTAAAAATGTATTTTAGTAAATTGGCTTAAAATCAGTTGAGAAAAAACCTGTATAAATCATAGAGAACTGTGAGAGTAAGACAGAGAAACTGAACTAAGATTATATTTTTATCAGACCTATTTTTAGGGAAAGTATGATCACAACATTATTTCTAGGCAGTTACATTCAAAATCTGAGCTAAGAAAAGTTCCTCATGATACCCAGCTTTTGGGATAATTATATTTAGTAGGGAAGGAAAACAAACAATCTCTGTATAATGAATTACATGTAAAGCACAGAGATTGATATTAAGAGAATTTTTCTTTAACACTAGAAGGAAAATTATCACTTTCAGTGTCCTCCCAAAAGTTTCTCCCAACTTCCATTTCATATAGAACCAAGATAGAGTCACAAAAACAAAGCACAGAATTATCAGTTGGCTTTCAGTACCAGCATCAATCTGAAAAAGAAATGAACAAAAATATTTATTTTCAATCCAGTCTACATACAATATTCCATGAGACATAAAAAAAAATTCAAGTCAGGTGTAGAAAGAAGGCAGAAGATAGAAAGGGCTTGCCTTTCCATGAAGGAGTTAGTAGAGCTCTCCTCCTCTCTTCTCTGAAGCACAACACTGAGGATATTCACTCTGGGTAAGTTAGATATTTCTCTCCTCAAGCAACTGGATCTGAACATGCCTATTAGGAAATACCTTAACCATCACATTTCTGGAGAGGAAAATGTTTGCTTTCCCTCAGTTTCTGTACTGTAAAAAAGTTCTCCGTCTTCACTGGAGAAGGAACGGGTAAGCAGATGTCTCACATCCAGATGGCCTTTGATATGTACTAAGTGTTTCTATACCCTCTGGGGCTGACAGGATAAATACATGGGTGAATATCATTGGTCAAGAACTGTAACAGATGACAGGAGAGAACTGGTCTAGAGTAAGGGTTGGTAGACAAAGCCACTCAGAAAGCCTTGTATTAAACATTCTAAGCTGTCACAGGATATCCTTCCCATTTCATTTGCATAGGGCTATTAATGTATTTTATAAAACTTGGAATAGCTCCAGCAAAAGAGAGCTCTACTTTAGAAACCCTGAGACCCTAGTGTGTAAAAACTTCACCTGTGAGTTAGAGAACTGGAGTTCAAATATTTGCCCTGAAGCAGGGAGAAAGTGATTTTGAGGTCATTTCTCCTACCTCTCAGGCAGGTACCTTAATCACAGAGACATGATGTGTTCTAAAGAAGCATTGCCTCATGTTGGAGCTAATGGATTTAATTAATGTTTGCTTCACTGAGGGGGAGTTTCTGCAGCTCTATAAGCATTAAGCAGTGTCATCAATCCTTAGCTAAAGCAGACTTCAGCAGTTACCTGACTACAGTGTTATCTGACTACAGTGTTATCTGACTTGTCTCCAGTTCCTTCTTCCTGAAACAATGGTATATATGCATTAATGTCCAACTGGACAAAAACATTTTTTTTCTCTCGCATGCTAAACCATTCCCAGGTATACCTATGGCAGTGGAGTGGTAGATTAGGTGTGAGTAGAGATGAGATACTGCATTCATCTTGATTATACACAACATAGAAATGCTCTTTCTACAACTACAGTCAGAAGATGAAGCTTTTTTCCATTACAGGGAAAGAATCAGTTAGATTATGTAGTCTGGTTTCCAAGTTTTTCCTCACTGACTTAATCTGTGCAAGACCATCTAACACAATTTCAGAATGGCTAGCATATCTAAGCTGTGTATTTCCTCCTTATTAGGGTCTGGAAGTGCTTACAAATCTGTATCCATCCAAGTGAAAAGGAGCAGAGATGAGAAAGAGCCTGTCAAATTTTAGTGCAGATATAAACACAGGTAGGGAGGGAAAACATTCTTCTATGTTTGCTATGAAAGTAGCTATGTCTGTGTCCTCTAACAACATTCCGTATCCCACAATTAAAATACTGTGCAATTTTGCAGCTCACATCTCACAAGTTGTATGTGCAGTTGCTTGCATAAGGACTAGCAGAGATGACAGGAAAAGGAATTTTCTGTTCTAAGATGAACTTTAAAAATATTAATAGTCCTGTAATGTGACATTTGTGATACTAGGTAGTAAGCTTTGATCATTCGGGTTTTTACATTTTGTACAGCTACATCTTTATTTAGAAAGTGACAGGCAGTGTCACAGAAGCATGAAAGAGATCTTTTGTGATTTGAAGAACTGTAGGCTTCTTGTAGGCCTCTTAAGAAAAAATGCAAGTTTTTTAAAACTAGCTTTTTTTTTTCCTTTTTTTTTTTTTTTACTAACTCACATCAGACCGTCTTTATAGTATTCGTGTCAAGGTTTACTATATGTGATTGTACCCACACAAAGTAAAATACTGCTCAGACTGCTTTGTTTATATCAATAACAAAAATGTGCCAATTTCACCCAAAATTTCATTGAAGGACTTCTATCTGAAATGAAATGGAGCCGAAATGCTAAGGCAGGGGTATTTTCATTAAGCTTACAAGGTAGCTAAACACTTAAAAATTTTTTCTTGTGTTCCATCGAATGCTCACAGAAATGAATTAAGACAATATTTCTCTATTTTTGTCTCACTGCATAATAAAGATTTTAGATTTCATCATTTTTCAAATTTCATTTTCACTATCAAGTTTAAAGATTAAGTGAAATAGCTGCTAATTACCTATACAGTCTTTCATATGACATTTTTTTTCCTTCATTATTAAAAATAAGTAATTCCAGTAGCAGATCAGTAATTAGAAATGAATATTTTATAGTTGAAAGACATAGAATTGTTAAGCTCAAAATATCCATAGACAGGAAAGTTAGCAGGGCAGCATGGGATGTTCAGTCTGTTTTTGTTATTACGAAGTATCAGTTAATATCTGCAGCATATTTTAATTGCTGTGGTTTAACCCAGAAGGCAGCTTAGTACCACACATTCATTTACTCATCCCTCCCCCTAGTGGGATGGAACAGAGAATCAGAAGATGGTAAAACTCATGGGCTGAGATAAAGACAGTTTTATAGAACAAAAAAGAAAGGGAAAATAATAATAACAAAGATAAACAAGTACACAGAGCAAGTGATACAATCACTTACCACCCACCAGCCAATGCCCAGCCAGTCCCCAAGTAGCAGCAGTCCCCACACAGCCAACTCCTCCAATTTTATTGCTGAGCATGATACCATATGGAATAAGACATCCCTTTGGTCAGCGTGGGCCAGCTGTTCTAGTTCTGTCCCATCTCAGCTGCTTGTGCAATTCCAGTCTCTTTGCTGGCAGAGCAGTTTAAGAAGCTGAAAAGTTCTTGGCTCTGTGCAAGTGCGCAGCAGCAACTAAAAATATCATTGGGTTATTGATACTGTTTTTCTCCTAAATCCAAAACAGCACCATATCAGCCACTAAGAAGAAAATTAACTCTACCCCAGTTGAAACAGGACATACGTTTTTGTATGTAAGATACACACATTTATCTGATACACAAAAACAGTGCCACTACGATTTGGAAAACATCTATTCTAACACTGATAAGTATTTATTTATTTATTTGAAACATTGGGAATATAGAGTTGACATTAAAAGTTTTTACTCAGTACTTACACTTAAACTTCTATATGTGATCCTTTCCACATTATAGTACAAAATATTTCAGGACAGTGGATTTCTGAGCACAGTCTATGGAGGAAGATCCATGCTGGCTCTATCAGCATCATCCATACTGCGTTTACAAAACCTACATTTCACAACAGTTTATAATTTTGAAGTCCATAATCTTTGACAATGACTCAAATTTCACTTCTGTCTATGTCTAACTTTGAGGATTGTAGCAGGCTCTTTGGGGTCAGGAAGTCAATTAACATAAAAGGAAAGATGAATTTTGGAGTCAGAGCCCAAGACCGGGACACGACAGATTTTGTTTTTTCCATTCTTATTTATATGCCATTGAGCCTATGATATTAGACTTACTGCTACCATCTTTTCCATACTGCAAAAAAAGCTACCTGAATTTTTGTCGAGACGAGGATTTTTTAAATCACACTTAGATGTCAAAACGTTTACTTCACCTTCTTTAACATACATATTTGGCAAAGAAAATGCGTCTTTCTAAATTTCCAGGAATACTTGTTATTTCTAGCATGCATTCACACATACGGATGATTGTAAGTGATGTGACATTTGAAAGTATTGATGCATCAGTGACAACGTGAAGGATTATGAAAAGACAAATTTAAAAAAATCTTTAGAAAGAAGCCTAGCTAATGTAAAAGCATTTGATCACAAACTGTTGATTTACCAAATTTTTTTTACATGCTTAACATAAGTTTAGAAAGGGGTTTTTGTTACATAAAGGAATTATATGTTGAGATGCAAGTCCTTTTAAAGACTCATTAAACAAATAAAAGACCCATGTGAGTAACTATCACTTCAATCCTGCCAATCTGCAAAAATACTGCTTGTTATCATGAGCTGTACCCTCTAACATGTTCTTTCTTTACTTTTATTCCTAATCACAGATGTCATTGAAGTAACCTTTTCACATGGAATAAACTCTCAAGTCAGTGTATGCTTGTAATAGATCTCTTCCCATGATGTTCTAGGAAAAATTAAAAATGCATTATGTAGTTAAACTATATAACTAATGGTTAACAAAGTAATATTTAGCTTGTTCAAAACTTTTAAATTGAACTAGAAAGGAAATTGAAGTCTTAAGTTGGAAAAAAAAAAAGAACACATTCTTCATTGTTTTAAAAATAAATTTCTTTTCTCACCATGAGTGCACACAAGAAGCCTGTGACCCTATGCTTTATGACCAGAGCTATGCTGGGTCGTTCTTTAAACTACTTGTTTTGTTCATGCCCATTATTTTTATTCTGTAGGTTGCCTTAGTAGGTCTCTATACTAATGGAGAATTGGTTGTTGTTTTTTTTTAATTAAAAAAACGACACAATATTGGTAACTGTTAACAAATACAGGTATTTTTCAAAGTCTTAATTTAATTAAAAATAATGAATGAATATGATTATTAAAATGTTAAATGTAATAAATATTTTTAAATTATTCGTTATTTTAAATAATAAGAACATATTTGTTAATTTCACCATTTTAATATAACAGTGATAAATTAATAATGGCAAGGACTATAACACTTGGGTTTTTCATTTCAATGCAATGATAATTTCAGTACTATTGGTGTGCAGATGATTATTGTAATAAGGTAAACTTATTTAGGCATAGTAAAATATAAACCTCAATCTTGGTGAAGCTAGGGTTCAGATTTCAATCTGAGTTAGACAAAAGTTCAACTATATCAATTGTAAAGTAATGTTTAAAATTGTAAACCATAATTCAAAGAAATAACATTGGACAGGTTGATCTGAACATGAAAAATCAATCTTGAACATGAAAACTGTTAAATGACAATTTCATAAACATGTTTGAGTATGAAATATTACTATGAATGGAAATTAGTTTTTAGTTCAAAAAACTGTTAGAATTAAAATATATACAGAGCAATGTTAACTTGTACAAGCTGAGAATCTAGAGGATTTTTAAAGCACTATTTCAAGTTTCTGAATATCAATAAATAATGAACATATTTCTTGAGGTAAATATGTATTTCAATTCTATTCACATCTATGTTTTATCTCCCTTCCTTTTACCTCCTGCAACTCTTCTTTCAATCAGCATAATTATAGAAGTTTTATTAAAGTAATTTATTTCTTGAAATGAGATGTTAATACTTTCATGGATTGCCCTTTAACAACCATCAACATGACTTTATCAATATAGTTAAAATCAGCCCAATATATAAAATATTTTGTATTTTCCTTTCAGCGAGTTTCAGGATTACGGCCTGCTTTAGAATTCTACTTGCTGCTCAATACCTAGATTTTCACTTCTGATGAATATTATGTGGGTGTATATGAAATAACCTGGCATCTATAATCAGATCTATTATAAGGCTTCATGGTAAAACCCATATACTTGCACACTGCAGTTTTTCAGGCTGCAAGTTGTCATCAGTAAATCTTTTCTACTGAGCTGTGGAAGATGAATATTTTGTATTTTCAAGTATTAAGGAAAAAGGAAAAAATAAAAAGAATTACTTCACCTGGGCCAAATTGTTTCATAGTATACTATTCTAAACAAGTACTTCCATCCACTGATATGCTTTTATCTTGACCTAAGTGGTGTTTCAGTTAAAAAAGAAAGACCATAGTGGTTTCACACAGATGGGTAGTTAAGCTACACCATGCTGCTCCCTTCTAACCTCAAATAGCACACTGCAGTGTGGAATGGGGATTCAGTCAGTCCACAGCGCTTTGTCTCTGCCACTCCTTCATCTTTGCCCTCTTCCTCTGCTCCAGCGTGGGGTCACTCCCACAGGATGCTATCCTTCCCAAGCTGATCCTATGTGGGTTTCCCACAGGCTGCAATTGTTCAAGTGGGTCTGTACCACAGAGCCCACCCTTCAGGCACTGTTCCAGCTGCAAAACCTAAAACATCCTTGGCTCTATGCAGCACTGCTCAGGAACAACTAAAACATTGATTGTTATCAACATTGTTTTTAGCCTAAACACAAAACATGGCATCATACCAGATACTAAAGAAATTCAACTCTGTCTCAGCTGAAACCAGGACAGAGATTTTTACAAAGATTTGCACGAGAGTCAAAAGGTTCACTGGTCTTCTTTGTTTACGGGATAAGGGACTATTTCGACTGCTGACATTTCCATGCAATATGTTGCAAGTTAGGATTCAGTCCTTAAGAAAGCAGTTTTTAAGCAGATAAATGTTCTTCTCTACCCGTTCACACAAATACAGATCACATTACTTTAAAGCAAACCAAAAGCAATCAAACAAAAACCAACAAAGAAAATCCACCACAAACAAATCACATCTAAACTCCCTGTGCATTCTGTATATTGAAACAGGATAAGTCGTCATACTCAGAGCACATTTGCTGATTCTAGTACAAGTAATTAGAAACATTTCATCACAGTATACTTTTTTTGTCAGGCTGGGAATATAAGGAAACAGGTTTAAATAAGTAAAGGAATCCAGACTTCTGAAGAGCTATCTATCACACTCACATAGATGCATCTGCACTAGAAGCATCTTTTTTTCCCCAACTATAAAACCTTAAATCATTTGAAATCACAGAATACTGTAACAAAGCCAGTGCATATTCAGTTTTTAAGGGTGTTTTGAAAATGCAATTGCTTTTGTATGTTTACAATTCAAGACTGAAAATGCTTTAAAAGCACCCCAGCAGGAAGAAATTATTGAAATTCTGTAGGAGAAAAACAAGAAAAAAAAAGTAGTAAAATAAATAGAAAGCTTATAGAGAAAAGATGAGAGCAGCTTTTGGCATTTTAGTCAATGAGGTGGCAGGGTGAATAAGAAAGACTTCTCAAAGCATATTCAAATATTAATTGGGTCCCAGGGTGTTCTTGTGAGGGAATACAAAAAGACCTAAGCAAGTAAAACATAGCTAAATGACAGCAGAGTATGTGGTACAGGAAAGGTTCCTGTGAAATTAGTGGACCTAGCATTGATTAATAAAAAGGAACGTAATAAACATCAGTGAACTTTGGAAGTACAAACCACAGGTTACATTTTCCTACTCCTCATTGTGCTCCAGAGTCCATTATTTCACAAATAGGTCCATCCAGTAAATAGTTACAGAGCATCAGACCTGGTCTTCATACAGAAACAAACAAACAAACTCAAAACCAACTAAATATTAAATTAATGCATCAGGTTAAAGGAAAAACAGAATGTGACACTTAGAAGTGTTGATATTTTAACACTTAGAAATGAAAAGTCCTTTACGGTTGTCTTCTTCCTGAAATATATTTAAAATAAAAGTATTGTAATGATATTTTTCCACCAACACTCAAAATATGATCAGAGTTACTAGGTATCTTATAAGTCCTATAACAACTCATTATAGATTCCTTATAATAAATAATTTCATTATTTGAGAAATATTAACCTAACGTAGACAAAAATCCCTTCTGCTACAGGCAACCAAGCAGGGCCATATAGGTCTGTTTCTTCCTTTGCTTCCATGTTAAGAAAGAGTAGATCTTACAGTTTCACTACAGTATAGATGAAAATCTGATTAAACACCTTAAGTTACTACCTCTAAAATTCATGTTTATTAAACTGCAGTGTATAATATTATACCTATTTTAATTTAGGAGTGATTTTGCTCTTGCTCATACGTAATTTAAAACTATTGTACATAAAAATCAGAGTAATTTCTTTTAATGTTTTTCTATAGGCTACTGCTGTAGAAGAATCATCTACCTACCAAGATCCACATCACAGGCAGAAGAACAAAGCGTTATCCAGCTTCTAAAACTCTAGAAGAATCTCCCGTCCATACTAAGAAAAAAAAAAAAACAAAACAAAAAATACTTGAACAGTGTTTATACCTGAAGCCCACAAAGCTATGAAATATTAAAAGCAAATCTTCTTTAACTGTATTATGAACTTCATAACTTTGACTCAAACTGCAAAGTCATGAATAGCCATATTTTCCTGATGAATCATTAATGAAATATCATTCAATCTACCGAAATAGTAAATAAGTAACCATACAAGGTTTGTTTTTTTAAAAAAATCAACATCAACGCCAAGTAGGATAAACATCTGAAAGGCCTGAATTCCTGTACAGAAGACAGATTCCAGTGCTGATTTATCTTCCTTTCTCTGTTTACTCAATTTTATTTTTTTTTTTTATTAAAAAAATTTAAGTTAATGTTTAATGTTGTTTGACTATAATTGTGGCCTTATCCAGTTTCTGCTGAATCAAAAAATATATATATTTCACTCAAGACTAACTTATGGTATTCTCAGATGCCCTTCTAAGTGGTGTAAATTCTCAAGATCTAGTTATGAGGTTTGGTTTTGACACTAATGTCTGCTATGCTGTTGATCAGATCCAGGAAAACATGGATATCTATAGGAGCCCTGCTTACAGGGACTGTGCACTTCTAACGTGAAGAACAATAACAAAAGACCAAGTAGTGACAGAACTCATGGATAAAAAAAAAGAAAATCCAAGGGAGGTAAGAGGAAAACTTTCACCAGATAATTTTTATTTTTCCATTAGTATTTGAGGATTTATTGACCTTTTTATCTTTGGTAGAGAATAGCAGGCAAGAGAAGGAAATGTTTCAGAATGCAATAAAAGAATAGTGGCTGGAGACAGAGCCTCCAGTTGTGTGGTCCAAAGGTCAGTATGGATGGAGAGGGAAAATTACCCTTGATAGGAATGAAACACTACTTCCCAGAGGGGATTCTAACAGACACTGTTTGACTCCTGATTGTGTCTGCTCCAATCTTATTAACTAAATACTTTGATTTGATAAGTAAAAATCAAAATAGATTTGTTTTGGTAGCTTCATTATCAGGACAGCAAAGTTAAGTAATGCATACTATTTATGTTTTTTAAGCTCCTTAGATTGATCTGAGAAATTTCTAAGCTGTCAGTCAGACTGGTATTTAAGAAAATGAAATTAAAGCAGAATTGTTATCAACACCCCCCCCCCCACCACCAAACCTAAATACAACTATTTTTATATCTTCATAGCATATTTAAGATCACTTGAGTAATTTTATTAATTTTACAAATGAGGAACTGACCTTGCGTTTCCAGTGTGATTTATTCCATACTCAAGTCCACAGGAAAAAAAAAATGCACTGTCTTGAGTTTAATTGTACCTTAATTAGTCAGGCAGGGAGAGAAAATGAGGAAAAGAAGCCATATGATGTTTGTAGAAGACATCTCAGAATTATTCATCAGTTAACTATGTCAACTCTCCCAATCTCCAACCCAGTAGCCAGTACAAATGGTGAAATTGTATCAATTTAGTAGTCCTTTCTCCTCCTCTTTAGTGATAGAAAAACCCTTCTAAGTAACGCAGACATTCATATTCATCCCCTTGAAGTCAAGTGGGGAAATATTAGAGCACTTCAGAAGGGAAATTCCATGAAAGAACTGTTGACCACAAAATTACAGCTGGGAACTTATATAAGGAAATAACTCTTTTCAGGTGCAAAAGAATCAGCAGATCTTAAATAATAGATGTTCACAACACTACCAGGAGCTGCAGAGTCATATGCATGAAAGATGCATGCTAATGAGCTTCTTGACCTGATCAGGGAGCTTTTGATATGTCCTTCGCCTGAATCACCACAGGGTTCCTCTTTCTGATCTATTTTTAGCATGTTGTTTATTAATTTTACATGATTTTCAGCATGAATTTGTAGATAGAATACTTAGCTACTGAAATGATTTTGATGCTCCTCTTTGTCTTTTTTATTCCAGCTTCCCACATAAGACTCATTATTTAAATATAATCAACATCAAATTGTACATGCAGTAGTCTTCCATAAGCTTACAGAGCTTTTTTTTCTCTGAGATGCATATATTTTTGAGTCTGTCTTCACACTTTCCTACTCTTGTCTCTCACAGCTTGTCAGACATACCTTAATGTGAGACTTCCCCAACACTATAAACACTAATTGCTAAACAAGTAACTTTTTGTTCACCTGTTCTCTAATGAGAGAAGAGTGTTGTGTTTGCACATGTACAATTTGATATTTAATTTGGCAAATCTGCATTCAATTTTTTACCTAGAGATGTGTCCAGTTTGTACAGTCCTAGAGAAAGTAAAACTTCTATTAGCAGCACTCTCAGGGTCACTGAAGCAGCTACTCTCAGTACATCAAGCTCAGAGAATAAGTAGAACTCCAGCCTTGTTTTCATTTCCACAATTGCCCTTAATGAAACAATTTCTGTTTTCTAAGAACTGAGTCCGAAGTTCTCCCCATAATCTTAATGGAGTACTACTTTCTGCTGAATAAGAATGCAGTTTCTGTAAACTATATATTGTAACAGGATATTCAGACTTCAGGAAAAAAAAAAAGTACCTTACACTTGAGCAGGTTTCAAATAAATCAACATCGAGATTCCAGTCAAGGAAAACATTGATTTTAAAAATATTGAAGGGAAAGTTCATGTTCCATAACAAGAATGACAAAATTCTTCAAGTGCTAATTATGCTCATAGAAGAGAAAAATGAAAAGATTGATAATATGTAGTATTCTTAAAGAAGAAAACAGGATTAAAACCCAACCAACCAAAAAACCCCAGAGTATTCCTTTGTAAAATGGTGCCATGGCCATCTATTTGTTTTTTAAACCAATGTGACATGACTAAATAATCAGGACCTGGAACCTAGCCAGAAATTCAAGCAATATACATTTAATTTCATCTGGGAGAAGTGCTATTGCTTCTCTGAGCTGTTTTCTTAACAGAAACTAAAATGCACATTTCTGCAGTATGAATGAAATGTCTTCATTATTCATGGACACATGAACATGTCATGTTATTGAAATACCATGAAATATTTCCATAGCTTTTACTCAAGTGTCTTCTCATGAAAGTATTTTGTTATATATTTCTTTTTTTTTTTTTAGATGGAGACATGCTATGTGATGCCAGTTGACTGCCTCAGCTTCTTCCTTATAATTTCATTAACCCCTGTACTTTTTAACAATGTTGGGAAAAAAAAAAAAAGTTATCTCCCTTCTGTAACAGTTCAATTCTCTCTAATCCTGCTTCGTTGAGTTCACTTTCATGCCCTGCATGAGTAGTTTTCTGTGCCATCCTTTCCTTGCGTTGCAGCATCTTTTTCCTTTTTGTCCTGCTCAGTGAACTGTCAGCTTCTTTTTTTCTTTCTTATTCCACAGGTCTAATTTCATATCTTCCTTTATTTCTAGCTTGTCCTATTATACTTTGCATTATCCATTTCTGATTTGCGATTGTTATTCTTTACTTAGCCTTCTGGCCTTCCAAAAGAAAAAAAAATCATTGTACAGGCTTCTTTCCCTACTCTTCTTCTTTGCTCTGCAGCTCCTTATCTCATGACATTTAAGATTACTCTTTCCTTAAATCTGTGTAAGTTTCACATGTTATTTGTAATTTTCTCTGAGTACTTACCCTTGGTTAATAGAACTGGAAGCATTTCAATATTTACTCTTTCCTTCTACAGCTCTATGATTTTGAACATTAATTGCCATTTCCTACTGATATGTTCCACCCCTCCCTCCCTCCCAATATTGTTTCCATTATAATAATGCTATGACAGCATGCTCAAGAGTGTTTCAAAAATGATCTAGCATTCATTAAGATATTTAGCTAAAGAGTAGAAGCAAAACACTGTTCTAGTATTTTCTGCTGTTTAATAGGATGTTAGGCCCTCTTTTGCCAGACTCAATGAATTCTATCATGAATGTCAGGAACCAGAGAATTTAAGTAGCAGGTATAAGAGCTGCTTTTATTTAGACCAAATTTGAAGAAATTCTTTAAGATCCCAAGATCAGAGATGTAGACTTCACTTGACCAAGATTTTTCTTGTTTTAGAGGTTTTTTTCCCCCTTCTTTTTCTAGATCCATTGTCTGAGACTTAGTAAAGTACAGGAAAGCCACGACCCACTGAAGAGGTTCCCCCGTCTGTGAATGGCTTTCCTTTTTTGTTAATATTCTCAGTAAGTTTTGGTTTTGTGGATTTTACTTGTAAGCAATATATGATATCTAGCAATAGTAGTAGTATTGTGGATGTTGACTTCAGATCTGATACTATAACTTTGCCTTTTAAAACTCTTTGTGTATAACATTAATCTCTTGTCCATTCTAATGTCCTAAAAGACATTAGAATGAAGAGTAACTGGGCACAACTCAGTTGCCTTCTCTAGACTATGTGAAAGATTCTGTAGGAATGAAAACAGAAACAGTTTGGAAATAGAAACAGACAAGGGGATATAGGCACAGTAGATGTTACCATTCTGCATACAGAAGTGCCAAGCATATTGGAACTGTGTAGCCTGCAAATCTGCAAGTAGCAAAGATATTAACCTTTCCTGACTGATGCTCTGAGGCAATTCAGAGTAGAACTCAAAATTAGAAAAAAAAAGTTATTCTCACCACTGACTGGTCACTGTTTTAAAAAGAGATTGTGAACAGGAAGTTATTTATATTTAACTATAAAAATCATTAGAAGTTGAGTGGGTTTTACTCTGTAACGTGGTCACCATTTCAGAATGTTGTAGTTTAGCCCTGGCAGGAAACAAAGCACTACCTGGCCACTTCCATGCTCTCCCCCCATGGGAGTCACAATACTAAAGACTAAAATAAGAACAGAAGAAGCAGTTAGAGACCTATAATTCCACATCCTCCCTCTGATGGGAGACAAGAGTAAGTGCTTCAAAAATAAATGAAACATGAAGAATGACCCTTCCACTGGTAATACTTTGACAGCTTCCAGAAACGTTCAGATTGATTTCTTGAGACAAGGTTATGTCTTTGGGTCTAATAACCTTAAAGAACTGTTTTGAATTTGGCCAGTTATTTTTGAACCCATGCATATTACTATAACATCCTCTGACATTTCAACCTATGCTCCATGACAACATGCTTAATCTTTTTGCTTTAGTAAGACACATGCCTAGTCATTTCATTTGCTATTCCCTAGTTCATACATTGTAATAAGGACTGAAGATATTTCAGTTTTTCCTAGGTCATTCATATGACAAACCCAACTTCAATCCCCTTTTCCAAATGGCGAGAAGAAGCTTCTCACTTTCCATACTGTGCCCCTCCCAGAGGGTCATCACACTTCAGAGCCTAGCTCGAGAGAGAATTTAGATGACTTCTGGGCCAAACAGAATAATAAAGGAGCTTTATCTATGCAAGTGGAGTGTACTAGTGGCTCACTAACAAGAGCCAGCTGTCAAAAACAATAGCAGAAAAGTAAACACCACAAACTTGTTCCAAGAGACTCTCTTCTGCCCTCCAGCAAGTTCATCTTCCTGACAGTTCTCTCTTAGGTACCTCATTCTTTCTAGTTCCTTATTCATGAGTCCAGAAATGTCTCCCTCATGGATCTATAGTCCCACATTCAAAGCCAGTTGATATTTTCAGAAGAAATAACATTTAAGTGAAAAAGAGTCAATGCAATATGTTACTTCAGGTAAAAAAGGAAAAAAGAACTTTGGTGACTGGGCTGCAACTATGCACCTAGCTATGCAGCACTTTGCTAGAAGGAGCAAACCAAGTAGGAAAAAAAAATATCACTGAACACTATGAACACTAGACGCAATTTGCCTTAAATGTATTGAGATTGTTTTTAGACTTCTTTTCCCCATCTTACTCAGAAGAAGAAATAAGAAAGCAACCAGAAAAGGAACAATTTTGACCTTGAGTACAGATTAGCATGACAGATTATGTTGGAACTGCTGAATGCATTTCTTATCTGAGACTTCAGAGATTTTGCTTGTAGTAAGCTTGAGAGCAATACAAGCATTGTCTCTCTCTATTCCTTCATGTATTGTAGCCAGTCATTTTTTATTTCACCATTCATTATCAAGAAACATTAGCTTCCATAAGATTGAAGCTAAGCTTCCATGGAAGCTTGCTGGAGCATCAGAGCCTGACCACTGTTGTCAAGTTTTTAAAAGACTATATTTAATTATTTTCATAATACCACTAAAGAAGTTGCACAGTGGTTCTCACATTTCTTCCAGTAGAAATAGCTACATTTACTCATCAAAAGTAATTTAAATAATATATGACTCTAACTTTTCTATTCAGCATTATCTGACTCCTGGAAGGGAAATCTGACCTCTAAACCACAACTTTAGTTTTCCTCTTTTCAAATGAAAAGACTTAGAAATTTTTTCAGCAATACATACTCTATACCACTGTTATTCAATGAAAACATGAAATATTAGCTGTATTCTTTTCTTGACTCAAGCATATTTGGCAATTCCGTTCAACTCTTTAGCACAGTCATTATATCAACAGACTAGACTCAGGCAGAATGAGAAAGTTTAACAGCAGGAGATGGACTAAGACAGCATGAGACAGAGTAGGTGTTATTGGTACATATTCTTTAAATATTTTATGTGATGCGTAATGCATCATACTAGCAATAAGGGAGATACTGCTTTGTCTACAGCAAAGAATACTTAGAATTAAAGAAACCAGTGTGAGCTTAACTTCTTTACTGTAAGCAAGGCAATGCTACGAATAGCAGCAGCATGTGAATAGGCCTTCTTTTATTTCCCAGTATAAGGGAATGATGGGAATAAACATTTTGGGTTAATTTCAATGTGTGAGATAACACTCAATGTACAAACACAGCTCCAGAAGTGGACATTCATACCACTATAACCTTTGCCATCCCTTCAAAAGTACATAACAAATACTGTACTCAGACAGCTGTGCAACTCCTGTGCTCAGATTGGTTATATCAGTCAATAATGCAAATATAACATATCACTCAGAGAGTGAAAGTGGAAACATTCCAGGGTTAAGCACCTTCTCTTCCAAGAGGGCCCAAGTTAAAATGCTGGTTTTGACACCAATTTTCTGTAGGACTGCAGGCTATTCACTTACCTCCTCTATCTGTGAAAGAAGAGAGAATACTGACTCATCTGCCTCAAAGGCAAACTAAAGATTAATTAGTTTGTGCTTGTATAGAGCTTTGAAAATGTCAAGGCTATATAACTATTGTTAAATAAATGGCAAAGAGTCAGATTGGACAAGTACAGAACAGAACTGCAAGAAGTATACCTTTGTATCATAGCTGTTGTCTTTAACAGTACTCAGAAAAGATTTTATATGTTAGACATAGGTAATTAAAGAAAAGTGTAGAGCAACTTCACAGAAGCATTTCTTCAGTGAACATTAATAGAATGAAAGATCAAACACAGACCGATATTTCTGTGCTTTTAAATTCAGCAGGGTAATATGTTAGCATTCTCATTTAGTTCATCCTTTTTACCGGAATTCATATCAAAATATTCCTGTATAATACATACTGAAAGATCCTGTTCACCTGAGTGGACAAAAACAGTGATAAAATAAAAATAAAAATTCCTTCCTTTAAGATCAGGAGCAATAGGGATATAATGCCATATGTAGTTGATTTACTTCCACTCTACTTCTTCATATGAAGCAGAACATCACCATTGCAGGCCATTGGATTTCTCAGAAAAGGCTACAGAAATCTGTCATATACAAGTAGTTTGTATCTGATTTTGTTTTATTTTTTTATTTTTTAAAATGGAGACAACTTTGCATGGAGAGATCCAGCTCTCTAATTCTAGTCATCAGATGTGGTGCACAAAAAGCTCTAAGCTTCCTCATTTGCTGTTATAAAAATTTCTCTTCACTGTTCAATCCCTATCCTCCCAGGGGTCATTGTGTTCTGTTGTTCACTGTACATATTTACAAGCATCAGACAATTTAAGTACAATAGTTGTAGCACTGCATCAATGTGATGGATGCAACGAGTAGTGCAAAAAAGGGAAAAAATGGCTTTATTTGAAAAACAACTTGTAACCTATATAGTATTTCTTATCTATTGCTTTTACATTACTAAAGCTCACGCGAGCTACTCTTGGCCAATCGCCATATGTACACACGCTGTCCACGCATTTCCAGGGACCATGTAAGGGGTTAACACGCGTATCCGGGGACCATATAAGGGGTTAACACGTGTTCCCCAGCCCCGGGCAGTCAGCGCCGCCTCTCCTGTCAAGGTCAGCCAATAGCATGCGCCATGGGGAGGGACTTT
>JANHGO010000069.1:24103840-24138200 GCA_024606505.1 Aquila spilogaster
AGTGGTGAATGAATTCCTTGTTTTGCTTTGCTTGCGTGTGTGGCTTTTGCTTTACCTATTAAACTGTCTTTATCTCATCCCACGAATTTTCTCACTTCTAGTCTTCTGATTCTCTCCCCCATCCCACCGTGGGGGGAGTGAATGAGTGGCTGTGTGGTGCTTAGTTGCCAGCTGGGGTTAAACCATGACAGGGAGAAATTCTGTAACCTGCCCCAGGCTGTTTTTGTGAAAGATTCTGCGCAAATGAAAGAAAAAGGACTTGAAACAGAAAGAAGTAATGGGATACAGGTGCGGTAAACAAAACTGTTCTGGCTACAGAAGAGCCAAGCACCTCTGAACTGCAGTACTCTTCAAACCTATGAGCAGCAGAGAAATTAAACTTTACTGTCTGGACTCAGGCTCTGGAGGCAATTTAGAGTAGAACTCATTTTAAAAGAAAGAAATGGTTCTCACCACTAGTGAATCTCTATTTTTAAAAGAGCTTGTGAACAAAAAAGCTATTTACATTTGACTACAAAGATTGTTAGAAGCCCTGGTTGGGTTTTATTCTGCTACACAGTGACCCATTCCAGACTGTCAGTCAAAACTGAAGCTGGACTTCCTAATTTTAGAATTGGACAACTCACAATTTAGTGTACACAACAAGAATTTAAGGATAAAAGCCATTATGATACACTGCCAATTTTATCTAAACCAAACTTTACAAGACAAGAAAATTTAGATGCATCTCTGTCACTTAGTTGTGTCGCATTTCCCGACTTAACTAGTCACAATGGTAAGGACGAGAACAGGTATCTAGGAAGCAGCTAGATAGAGGCCTATATCCCACATCCTCTCTCTGATGGGAGACAGGAGTGGGTGCTGTAGAAAGAAATGAAAGTTGCAGAATGATCCTTCTACTGGTAATCCCCTGACAGTTTTTTGAAATCTTCAGATTGATTCACTGAGCTAAGGTTATTTATCTGGATTTAATAATCTTAGGAAATTATTTTTAATTTGGCCAATTATTTTTGAAGCTATTCACATTTTTATACTTACAGCATCCCCTGGCAATTAATTCCATAATTTTATTCTGTTCTCCATGAAAACACACTTAATCTTTTTACCCTAGTCAGAGACATATAGTAATTTCATTTGATGTTCCCTTCTTTGTGTCTTGTGATAAAGACTGAAGAAAAATCACTTTTTCTAGGCCACTTATATGACAAACCCAGCTTCAGTTTCCTCTTCCAAATGGTGTTGAGTACAGATGTGAGAAGAAGTTTTTCACTCTCCACATAGGGTCACTCTCAGTCAGTCTTCACACTCCAGATCCTAGCTGGAGAGGGGATGTGGATGCCTGCTGGGCCAAATAACTGAGCAATAGAAAAGATCCATCTATGCAAGCAGGGATGTACCAGCAGCTCAGTAACTAGAGCCAACTGGAAAAAAAAAAAAAAAAAAAAAAAAAAAAAGGCCAACCAAAGAAAAAAAACCAACCACCACTAAAAATGAACAAAAAACCCCACAGCAAATTCCTGAACTGGTTCTGAGAGATTTCCCTATGCCCTTCAGCAAGCTCCTCTCCCTGACACTTTTCTCTTAGGGACCTTTTTCCTCTTGGGTTGTTTATTTGTGAACCCAGACGTTTCTTGCTCATGGCTCTGTAGTTCCACCCTCAGAGCCAGTTGATATTTCTGAATAGAAGAAATAACTTTCAGGCAGAAAAGAGTCAATGCAAAATACTACTTGGCTAACAAAAGAATGAACAGATTCTTGGTGACTGGGCTGTAACTTCACACCTAGCTATTCAACGCTTTGCTAATCATCTCCAAAGAGCAAATGGAGAGAATCACTCAACACTGAAAAACAGATTTCATTTACCTTAAAGGTATGAAGATTATTTGTACGCTAAACATTTTAATCTTACTAAAAATGAGAATTAACAAAGGAACTAGGACCAGAGGTATTTTGACCTTGAGTACAGACTACCAAAACAGATTATCTTGGAACTGCTGAATGCATTTCTTATCTTAGCCTTTGGAGATATTGCTTCTAGGGAGCTTGAGAGCAGTACAGGCACTGTGTCTCTATTCCTTGATGTATTGTAGCCAATCACTTTTTATTTCACAGTTCATTATCAAGAAACATTAACTTCTGTGAGAATGAAACTAGGTTTCCATGGAAGCTTCCTTACACCCCTCATTCCCAAATTTGTGTAAGACTAAGATAATTCAGATGGAGAATTACATGCATGATTTTGTAGTCCCTGTGTATTTTGGCTGGAGATTTCAAAGGAAATTGAAATAAAAAGAAACAATCAGATGCATAAAAGCAAAGGGAAGAGTCTGCTGGTCTGTCAGAGACCGGTACTGTCAGTTAGCTTTGCTGGTTAAACAGATAGGGGTAAATGTCAACAGTTGAGTAAAAAAAACTTATTTCAGTAAGTAATCCCACTGATTTTAATAAGAATACTTGAGGACATGAGTACTACTATACACAAGAAATTCTGGAATCAGAACATCAGTTGTTAAATACAATTCCCTTATAAGCAAACACTTCCTAAATAAGTTTGGTTTATAGCTTTTACAGACTTAGTATGCTTTCATCATCTGAATACATGATTTCAAAGAGCTCTCTATGAATAATACAGGACAGAATTTTAGAAGATCTTTTTCAGTTTGGAGGCCCTATATAAGCCTGTATAACATTTCTAGGATACATATAGGAGAGGAAGTATAAGGAAGTAATATCAGATACTGTGTTGGCAACCAAGTAAATTAGCACGAGCTAGAGTGTCAGAGCCTGACCACTGTTGCCAAATTTTTAAAAGGCTGGCTTTAATTATTGGCATAATACTGCTATAGAAGTGATGGAGTGGTCCTCATCTTTTTCCCAGCAGAAATAGATATATTTACTCCTAGCCAAAAATAAAGTGAGAACACCTGACACAGAACTGGAGCTCTTCTATTCAGCCTTATCCTACATCTGCAAAGCAAACCTGACCTCTAAACAACAAATTGAGTTTTCCTATTTCTGAACGAAAAGCCTTAGATAATTTTGCAGCAGTACACATTCTATACCACTATCATTCAGTGAAACATGAGATACTAGCAGTATTCTTTTATTGACTCAAGTGTATTTAATGATTCTGTCAGAATTCTCTTCAGCACAGTCATTATGGAAACAGAGTGGACGCTGGCAGAGTCAGGAAGTGCATCTCCTCTTAAGGTGACACAGTATGAGACATAGCAGGTGTTATCTTACGGTTATGTATTCCTTATATATTTCATGTAATGTGTAATGCATCGTACTAGCAATGGAGATACTGCTTTGTCTGCAGAGAAGAATAAATAGAATTAAAGTGACCAGTGTGAGCATAATTTCTTATATTTTTTTGCAAGATAATGACAAGAGCAGCAGTAGCTGGTGAATTGGGCCTTCCTTTATCTCCCAGTATGCTGGAATGAGGACAGTGCAGATTTTGGTTTGAATTCCATGCACAAGCAAGAGACAACATCCAGTGTACAAATGCAGCATTAGAAGTGGGCGTTCATACCACTATAATCTTTGGTGCTCCTTCAAAAGTGCATAACAGATACTGTAGACAAACAGCTGCGCAACTTCTCTCTGTGCTCAGATTAGTTATCTCAGTCAATAATACAAATACAACACATCATGCAGAGAGTTGCCATGGGAAAGTAGAAACATTCCAGGGTTAAGCACCTTCTTTTCCAAGAGGGCCCAAGTTAAAATGCTGGGTTTGACACCAATTTTCTGTAGGACTTCAGGCTATTCACTTATTTCCTCTGCTCTGACTGTAATATCTGTGAAAGAAGAGAGAATACTGACTCATGTACCTCAAAGGCAAACTAAAGATTAATTAGTTTGTGCTTGTGTAGAGCTTTGAAAATGTCAAGGCTATATAACTATTGTTAAATAAATGGCAAAGAGTCAGATTGGACAAGTACAGAGCAGGACTGCAAGAGGTTTATCTTTGTATCTTAGCTATTATCTTTAACAGTATCCAGAAAAGATTTCTTATAGTAGATTGGTAGTTAGAAGAAAAGTATAGAGCTGTCTCAGAGAAGTATTTCTTCAGTGAATGTAAAAGCAAATGAGAGAGCAAGCACAAACTGTAACATTTCTGAGTTTTTAGGTTCAGCAGGGCAATATGTTAGTTTGGTTTGTCTTATATTGAATTAATACCCAAATACTCCAGCATAATACATATGAAAAGGTCCTGTCCACCTGAATGGGGAAGAAAATAATAAAAAATCATCCCTTCCTCAAAGACTAGGGCTACAGGGATGAATACAGTTAATCTACTTCCATTCTACTTCTTTATACAATGCTGAACATCGCCACAGTAAGCACTGAATTTCTCAGGGAAGACTGCAGAAATCAATGTCCCATGAAGACAGTTTGAATATGTGATGTAGTTGTGTTCAGAGTAGGGAGATTACTTAGAATCAGTGTCAGAAGACCCAGCTCTCCACCCCTCTGACATCCCAAGTAATGCACAAAATGACCTAAACTTCCTCATTTTCTCTTGCAAAAATTCTCTTAAGTTTCCCATTCAGTCTACCACCAGTGGTCATGCTGTTCTTTTTTTCACTTCCCACTGCCCATATTTACAGATGTCAGATGATTTAAATTTGCTGGCACAGAATCACTAGTCATTTTAAAGCTGCTCTTTCCTGCCAGTGCCAATTCCCATTTCTTAATATTCTGGTACTTAGAAATACAAAAATCACTGTATTGGGGCTCTCAAATCATTTCATCCTGCTTCAGTAGGATGATACAAACCAGCTGGAGACAAATGGATCTTACTTTTATTGTGTTTATCTGTTTTTAACAGTACAAGCACATTTGCCCAAGACTAAACATTACCATGAAAAGTTACAATGCTACACAGATATTTTAAAGAAAAACAGGAAGGATGAAACTGGATTCAGAAACTGAGGATACTGTAAAAGTTACATTTGGAGTGTTACTGGTAGGATTTTATTTGAGGAAGGGAATAAAAGAATTGTGAAAGAAAGCAAGTTCTTCAAAAGTAAAAATGAAACAATACTTTTCCCTTTGCAATTGTTGGTTGTGCAGAACTATGACCTCTGTACCACTATGATGAATTATGAGCTGAATTATGTAGAAGAGTGACTTCAGAGGGGCACCACTTCTTTCATATAAGCCAGACAAAGGTCTTGCTTTTCAGAGTTATCTGTACATAAACACACCCCTACACACAAAAAAAGCCAGTCTGTAGATTTACAGTGTAAGCAGACAATTCCACTTGATTAATTAGATTCACCTGAGAGGGAACTTCCAACAAGATAAACTTATTTTGCTAAATATTCAATCTACCATTCATTATAAACTCAGATGACCTTTGCAGACTGATATTATAGTTCTCTGTATCTACAGGTATTCAAAGTTAAAGCCTCACCAAAGGCAAAAATCCACAGCAACACATCTAAGACTGTCAGGAGAGCTGAATGATAGCATGGCAAAAGTGTGGAAGTAATAACTCTGCAGAGAAAAGCAGAGAGCACCACACACTCTCACAAATGCACCAGATTTCACACAGCCATCACTCTAAACACTACACCCACTGACACTCACCCCATGATTTTCTTTTCAGGTTATAATCTTCCTGAGCATCCTGAGTATTTGATTTATTTGCACTATTAATTTATCCACCCATCTGTGATCTCTTAGCTATTTAATTGATTGCCTTTAACTGATCTAGCCATCTGTGATATCTTAGTCATTTAATTGATTGTTTTTATTGATCTAAACATCTTGCAGCTTTGTTGCCATCTAGCTGGATCAAAAATCATTGGCTGCTATCATTTATGCCCCTTAATTCTTAGTACACATCTGTGCATTCTCACCTGTCTTCTGAGGGAGAAGGGGCAGAGGAGGAAAGCAAACACCTGAAGGCTCATCTTGCTCTGACCTGTCATGGCCAGGTGCTGGTTGGAACAGGACCCGCTGATTTCAGTGACACTTTTCCTAGCTAGCTGGGCATCAGGGTACTCATTCTTTTCCTGGAATACAGGCTTTATTCAAACAAAACATGGACAACAAAATAAAATTAAAAGAAAAGAATTATGCATAAGAACAACATGTGCAGCATGCCAGCAGGGTTGTAAGTCTCTTGTTTATCCAGATCTGCAGTGCAAGTGAATTCCATATCAGAAGATCTTTGTTAAGGAAGCTTCATCCCAGCAGTCAAGTACTACTGACAAGCAAAGTGTCATTACTGATTTTAGCTCTCACGCAACAGAGGCACCACTACCAATAGGAAGTGTGATAATGGTATTCTGAATAATGAATGGCATAAAGGCTATCCTTTTCACTTAATAAGCCTTTAGGCACAGGACTAAAGGCATAGCAGATTATACCTGATATAGCAAATTATATGTAAAAGTGAAATTTTATGTAAAATTATGTAAAATATATGTAAATTATATGAGAATCTTATTCTGGCTGGGACACTGAAATATAATCTATAAAAAGTGACAGCTCTGGTGAAGGCAGACAATGAATTTGTAGGACTTAGAAAAGGACTTGATGGTTTCCTTTAATAAGAAAGTATTTGATGTACTTTACACAGTATCCTGGACATCTCTGTATGTTGCCCAATTACAGCAATTCCTAATCCAGCAGTTAGTAAAGTAATAGAGATAGAGAAGAGAAGGAAGGTATTAGCAATCTTTCACCTGCTCCACTTAGTGCTTAGAGCCCCAAAACAGGAGGACCTCCAGTTAAAGAAATAGAGCAAGGACAAGAGCAATGCGGAAAACAAATCGAGGAGAAGTAGAAATGTATTCACAGAGAGAGTAATCCCCAAAAAGGAACAGAAGAACACAGGAGGGAAGGGAAAGAAGTGGGTACAGACTTAAGGCTAAGGTGAGTCAGTAAAAACTGGAGCGGAGAACTCAAAAGCAAGGAAAACTGGAAAGATAAATAACAGAATCTTTATAAT
The DNA here is from genome assembly GCA_024606505.1 of Aquila spilogaster. Taxonomy (NCBI): domain Eukaryota; kingdom Metazoa; phylum Chordata; class Aves; order Accipitriformes; family Accipitridae; genus Aquila; species Aquila spilogaster. The sequence continues at coordinate 24,110,814 of JANHGO010000069.1, forward strand.
GAGAGTAGCAAAGATAGAGTAGACCACAACACCTGTAGGATTTATTATTTTGCATCTGACTCTTGATTCACAAATTCTGTAGCACAGCTCTGACGCTGACCAGCACTGAAAACCTCACTGGAAGGAGTAAAGCCAGAGGAGAGAAAAAAAAAGTTCTTAGCTTCCTAGATGCTAGCTGTGCCTGCAAACTCTGTTTCTCAGGTAAGAGTCTTTCCTGTTTTCACATTTGCCCTCTTCATATGCTGTTACTGTCCTGGCCTTGCAGGTATCCTGCATTCCAGACTAATCACATATTGTTTGACAAAATAATCCTTCCTTTAACCCCAATTTTTTGTGCATGTGTCAGTATTTTCTAACTAGAAAATCTGTAACTAAAACTTTCTGATCTACCTGTTTCAGAACATTTGCTTTTCCTATTTTTCTCTCTTTACTTCTCTTTTTCTCTTTGTTCTGTCACACAGACAAACTGAAATGTGTTTATCTTGACTACACAAATGTACCACCACCACAAGTGTTCAAAGCATAAAGTGTGCTTTCTGACAGTGCTCTAACAAGTGCATAACTATATACATATTTAAGAACATTAGGTAAGACTAATTAAAAATGAAAATAAGATAAAAAAATCTCTAAGAAAATGAGATACTTCATACTACACAGTTTTCTTTGTAGTGAGATATAAGAAAGAAGCTGCTGCAAAGGCATGAGGGATAGATGGTGGCAGATTAGACAACATCTCCAACACTGCTCAAGAGGTTTACTTTAGTTTTGTTCTAAAAGCATGAACCAAACCAGTCAGTTTATTCACAAATCCACTGGAGGTAAATCTCCCTGCAAGCACCTGGCTGCCACAGCTGCCTTGAAAGTCCCTGTGCTACTGGTGGTGTAGCTTCTTTGCTACACCTCTTGCACTGTAATACTTTGGGAGATCTGCTCTTGCCAAAGGTATATTGAGCTGCTGAGCAAAAAACTGCTCCTCAAGTGCCTAGTGTGCGTGATCCCAGAGTGCTTCAAGACGCACCTGCACATCCCAGCTTGGCCATGATGGGCCTGCCACCAAGGCTTACCTGGTGGGAGTCTTCAAGGATATCAGCCTGCGCACCCTTGCTGCCAAGAAAGTGACTATTATGACCAAGAACATCTGTCTCACTTGCCTTATCTAAGAAGAAAGGATTTCAAAAACTATGGTGCAGTTTCCTAAGGACTGGAAAAGTACACTATTACAGCTAGATTCACACCACGATGTCCTGAACAGACGTATGGGACCAGGTACTTTCTGTCTACCAGGCTCTGAATCTTGTCTCAAGGTTGCCTTGGCTCAGGCTTGATGTAAATCTAGCAGTTCTGAGTTTGTGAATACAAGCTCATGCTCACACTCCACAGACTATAGCTTATTATAGCCACTGGTGTTGACAGTTCACTGGTGATGCAACATCTGATATACAGCCATCCTGGATGTGACTCCTGGCCAATGCATTTTGCTCTGGTAGTGATTTGATAATAAATAATTCTAGTACCTCTCTCCTGGCAATGTTCACAGAAAAATACCCAAAAAACCAAACTCACAAATATTTATATTTTGCCGTCTGTCTTTCTTGGTTGCATCACTTTCCCTCAGGCAGAAACAAAATAGTTGTTTGAAACATAGCCATTTGTTTACCTCTATTTCACAGGTTTAGCCACTCATTTTTCTCACCCACAAATTGTTCTCTGTGTCTCAATTTCTAGGTTTAGTCTCCATTTTAAACACCATGAAATGTTATTTGGTGGTGAATCAGAGCTCATTATTTTATTTGCAAATAGGTGGGTTAATGAATATTGGAGAAAAACACTGTAAGAGCAGGGAAGATGTTTAACACAGTCACACTGCCACCAGTCCAGCAATATCTAGTCTGTGCCACAGGAAAACTTACATTTGAAGGAAAGATTTTGAGGAAGCTAGTAACTCCTGCATTTGAGAGGTCAAGGTTTTCAGTGAAGAATGATCTTGGAGACAGACAGCAAAGTAGACTGCTCTGTAGACTTAACCAACCTCCTGCATTCTGCCTGTTGTCTTCAGAGACAATTTATCAGACTCATATAAACTTCTGTTTTTTCCTTCAGGGAGAAGATCAACTTTAGTGAGAATTAAATCCTCAACAAAGCTTTAACTTGACTTTGTTACAAATAAAATGGTGATTCTGTCCTTCATTCTTATTCAGCAGATCTATCTGCTGAGCTCAAATCCACATCTCCCAAAAGCAATTTTTTTTAATTTTATGTAATCAGTCAAATTTCTTGACGAGACTTATATTCCTATAAGGAAACACAGTGATGTATTTAAATATGTTTTTGAGTAAAAATACCTAAACATGGCTTTTCTTATAACACTCCAATTTCCAAATCTATTGCCTAGAAACTGAATGTCGGCTCAGAGATTAATGATACATAAATTGCAAAATAAAAATAATATTTTTTAAAAATTTCTCTTTAGAGACATATGATTTAAATTCACCAGCCACCTCAAGCAGAAATTGCATTTCTCTTTTCTTGTACTTTACTCCCACTTATTCCATAGCATACATATCCCAGGCAGGTCTGCTATACATCTTCATCCTTTTTTTCTCCTTCTCCTCTTCTCTGCCTGTGTTGTGACTTAGGCTGTCAAGCTCTTAAAGCCACATACTTTATTAGTCTGTATTTCAAATAATACAGTTTCCTCTTTTTCCTGCCCCTTAGGCTTTATAAGACGAAAGCAGGAGTGAATATTACTTTAGAGAAGGGAAATCATTTACATTTGAAGCCATGTAGTGGAAATGTTACAGTGGAAGCCTTGGACTGATTAGATTGTTTCAAAGCTTTCGTGTGACTTTGATTGATTGAATTTGCCCATGGCACTCCTAGTGGTAATGACACTGTGATTATTTAAGCAGCAAGTAACTTAAGGATAGACTGAGCATGTTAACTTTGAATTTCCTAGCTTTCATCATCTTGCATTTTCCACAGTTTGTATACAAGAATACTGCAATATGCATTGTGTGGCATCTACTGCAGCTGTCATTTACTTACTTTTCATGTTTGAATTTTGCCGCATACTTTTGTGGAGACGTGTGCATGCTCTTTCCATGTTGGGTGTGTCATAGGCATGTGAAGGCACTAAAATGGTACTGGCAGTCTTTAGAGTAGACGGGCTTCTGTGCCTCCCCTCCCCAGAAGAAATTATCTGGCATCAGACAGCCATGGCTACTTGCGAAGAAATGGGATAAGGAGAGATCTTGCAGTCTCTGGATAAACAGTTGAACAGTCTGCAGGACTTGTCACAGCTTTACAATATGGTGTCTTGTCATTTTACAATGTCACACGAGTCACTCGGTAGCAGAGTATTTCGCCTCTTCAGACAGCACCTCTCGTACTTCCATATGGCATGTTCTTTCCCCCTTCTGGGGAATCTAGCAGGTGGACAGAAGGGCAGGAACATGTTTCCTCCTTTCCTTCGGGTGAACTGCCCAACAGCACAGTGCATTTGCTTTGCTCTTGTACTGCATTCTCTCCTTTTGCCTGTAAGCTCTTAGCTCCTTAGTCATCCCAGTTCCCTCACGTCATTAAGAGACAGTAAGCTTTTATTTCTGTGATATTACACTGGTTTTATTTCTATTTGCAGTGCTCCTTTTATAACTGTCTTCACTTGCAACCCACACACAGTCATCCCCTCTCTTGTATTCAGCATGGTGCAAATAATAATTTTCTGTCACACATTTCCTAGTCAAATGTAATTTTTTTTTAATTTTGAAATAAAAAAGTATATAAATATCTTTATTTTTATTTTAAAAATCTAAAGGACAAAGTTATTTTTAAATATGCCTGACAAATACATTATGATTGCGACTGAGGGCAGTTGACGTGAATTTTTCTATCACTGAAGAGCATAAGAAATGTAAATAAAAAGTTTTCTGAGGCCCTGAGAAACAAGAACTGAGTTTAAACATGACTTTCACAATTGTTTTTTGTACCTCTTGCCTTTAAAACACTCAGAACACGCTTTATGTTTCTGGAGATGTATTTGAGAGTCTTCTGCTCTCCTTGGTTTCAGAGGGAGGCAGAAGCACTTGCAACTCCCCTACAAACAAGACACTAGTTTTTATTTTGGTTTTCTGTTTTGTATTTTATCAAGCATTACGGGAGTTTATGGCAATTTAACTGGATATAAGATATGCTATCACACTACAAGGACATATAAAGGCCAAAGCAATTTAACATCAGAGGCTACAGAGGCAAGTTGTTAAAGGGCCATGGGACCTGAACTGCATTGCAAGAAGAGTACATTTTAAGGAGCATTATAGCTTGGTAAGGAATTTGGCTTACATTCATCTTCCTAAAATTCAAATTTAAATTTACATTACCAGTTCAGCAGCTCTCTGGCTACAACTTAAATGCCCAAAACAAGGATTAAATTGCTAACAAGGATACTTTGGATTTTAGATTACTCTCTGAAATAAAAATTATGAGAACACTCGGAGTCTTAGGGAACTATTAAGAAAAAGGATAAAATACAAACCCATTTAAATGATGACCAGAGAAGACCATGATCTTTTGATGGCAAAATGCCCCTTCTTGACTTTTTACTAACTGTATAAAACAAATGACCATATCTTACCCAGGCTATGTACATCATTAATAGGAAAAAAAAATTATAAAAACTGTAGGGATTTTTTAGTATAAGGTGTTAACTTTTTAATGTATCATCTGCTTTTAATGTTTTATCCTGGAACTGCCTGTTCCTTAGGTAGGTGTGTAATACTCGATATTGCAAATCACATAAAAAACATGGTAATAACCATGACAGTCCAGTCTTCTACTCTCCTGTCTCAAAGTTACAGAAGAACCAAAAAGGGCTCTGTTTCCTCTCCATATATATGTATGGGAGATAGGCATCAAAGCAGCGTGAATGATATCATACTAAAACATGTCTTAGAGGTGTGGAAAAATAACTGGATTATTTAATGTGAAACTCACCAAAACACACAAATTTGGAAGTTTCTGTGTGTTAAAGAGAAAGGAGACAGCATTTGATGTTTCAGCAGTAAAGTATTTTCCACAGAGGTTTCATTCAAAATCTTTGTGACTTAACTGTTTTGTAGGATATGTTTAGTAAATACAATTCCAGAATTACAATTCTTCATTTTACATCAACAGCAGTTGATTATATGTCATTAGCTTTAATTATAGATGTGAAGATTTTCTTGATTTCAGGATTGGTGATGCAAAGTCATGAGTACTCTTAAATCCAAAGTGGAACTTCAAGAATATGTTATAAGAGCACTCGGCTCCCCCAGAGCCAATGTCTTTGCCATTCGCATGTTATTTAGGTACAGTCTTTGTAAATCAGCATCATAAGGAGAGATTTTTATGAGGCTACTTAAAAATAAATCCTAGGATACAGACAGTGGCTACAATTTCCACTGATTTCCATGAAAGAAGTACGAAGTACCATTTGGGAGCGGAGCTTTAGAGAATGTGAAAAAGCAGAAATAGTCATAATGGAAGATACAGGAGAGTTAACACCGTAAATTCTAATAGCTCCTTCATCATAACCATAGCCTATTATCTAAATGTATAATAAAAACTTATTTAAAAACATATCTTCTGTGTTACATGTCTGAAAAATATTTTGGATAATATTTTTGTTACCAGGTTCATGTGTCCTTGTAGTCTATGAAACAAGTGTTTCTTCTGTGTTTCTATTAAGATACTTACGAATCGACAATTTCATATGCATTCATAGATCTACATAATTGACTGGCAAAACAAGTGTGATATGCAATGGATTTTAGCTCCAAAACAGCAGGCCTATTATCTTAATATAAAATTGCTCCCAGGCTGCAGATGTGTACACCAAGTTTAATCCACAAGTTAATTAAAATCACTGACTTAGAAGCCTTCTGAGAAAAATTTAAAAAAAATGGAACGGACAAGTCAAATCTGTCACTGCTTCTGGGGCAGCAATAATTGTACTATTACCTTAGGTAACTGTTTTTCTGCAGATCAGGAATACTTGAATTGAGATGTTTCAAATGCACATGGTCTTCACGGCCATTATTCCCAATGAGATGTTTTCAAATTGGCACATTTATCTACAACACAGTTTCCTTAAAATAATACTAAAAATTTTCTTATTTTAAAATTGCAGTAACTGTTTACCTGAACCATTTGAAAGAAGCCTGCATTTTTGCTGCTGTTTAAAGCAGCATTTTACTGCTAACAATATCACAATGATATTGCCAGCTAGGTCTGAAAGCCAGACCTCTTGCACAGCAGGCATTCTGCTCGATTATGTAAAATTAGTTTTCTTGCCAATAGGAACTACATGAAAGATTCCAGAATGATTTTGCTATCAATTAGAAGTGATGAAACATCTGGTTTCTTACATCACCTTTTTTTTTTTTACAGCAGAATTTTGATTTTTTTAAGAACTGAAGGAGAAAATTTATAATTCAACATTTCAACTAATAACAGACTATTATTCTGTCCAAGTAAAAGAGATATGTTATACAAAATTATGTCTTTAAAGAAAAAAAAAGAAAAAGAAGCAAAAAACCAGCACTGTGACACTTCTGATAAAAGCTGGTGAAAAACAGTCCCCCAAAGCTTTAGTATGTGTAGTCTGTGGGGAAATTTTAAAAAACAACAATTAAAAAAACCCCAAACTACAAACCACAAGCTCTACTTGTGCTAAAACATATGCATGTACTTTGTAAAGTAAGCCTCTATACATTTGGTGCAAAGAGAAGGTAAACTGAACAACACTAGCAGACTCACCTTCCTGGAGTACTTGAAAAAGTAGAGACAACAATATTGTTCACATGAGTAAACATTTCAAATATAGGAAGTCATTACACATTTTAAGTGACATCACTGGCTATTTCAGTACACAACCAGGAAGAATTTAACTACATTATTGAGAAATAAATCTTTTTGCATGTATATTTCCTGACCATTTTCTTATAGTAGAAATCTGAGCAAGTTGCAAATTATTCTGAAACATAATTCTTTTTTTTGGTGATAAAAGCAGTAATTACACAAGTATCATTATCTTCCAGAAACCGTGAAAAGGATGCTAGATAATTTAGGAAGCTATTTTGTTTTTATTTTCACTCTAGAGATGCTTCTAATCTTTCACTGTTAGCTATCTGCTCTGCACCTGGTGAAATTGATAAGAAGCACTGTTGGGCAGGCAGATAAGTACATGCTGTATGAAAATAGAGTAAAAAGACACTAGAATTTCAAAGATGTTTGTCTTATATGTACAAATCCATAACTATCCCCTTAGGTTTTTATGTGATTTAACATTACATGTAAGTCAATTCTTAAACTGTAACACGAGACTTGCAAAAAATGTTTTATATCCACAAGAGCAGGTTTTGATCTCTGCAAAATTAGGTAAAACCAGAATGATCCCAAAGATTTAACTGAATCAGAATTTAGCCCATAAGATTTATTACAAATTAGAAAAACATCTATAAATCCCTTGTCATGGCTGTTGCTTTAGAGGAGAAGATAAGGGATGTAAACATAGATAAGAACAATATTCATGGAAGAAAAAGCCTTCACAACTTTTCCACTGTTGATTTTATGTTTTAAATTATGAAATCTGATTAACTTTGTTATGGCTGTGAAAACCCTGTATAGTCTCATTTCTCATAAAAATTATTTAACTTTTTTAAACTCTTCAGATTCAGTATTTGATGTGCATGATACATCACAAGTTAATTCTGACTGTAGCATTCCACTTTATAAATTTGTGTATATCAACCAGAGCTATATTTTAAGCTCAAGAATCTGGCTATTGGTTTGTTATATTCAAAAAAGTAAGATTTCATTGTCTTTTGCCCACTTTGAAGGTCCACATCCTTAAAATGAAAAGCCAGTGCTAGAAGTTTTGTCCCCAAAATATCTAGTTACCTTAGCTTTTTGGTTGCCCTATAACTCAATGACAGGCCTGGCCTTCCACTCAGTGCTAATTCAAAGGTTTAACTGATTCTGAAAAAAAACATAAAATGGAGGTCTCAGCCACTGTAAATCAAAGATAGCTTTCAAAAACTTTTCAAATAAAAATGCTGCAAGTTTCAGCAGCTTTACAAAACTTTTTTTACCATCTAATTTGGATTGTTTTGAAGGAAAAAAAATTAATAAAATTAATAAGTACAGCTCAAGTAATGGTTTTTTATTACTTCAAAACCAAACAATTATGTTTCACATAACCAGGAAAGAAATGGTTATTCTTGATCTATCTCATATTTCCCCCCTAAAACTTGTGCATACATTTTAAGACATGTTTGGGAATTAAGTTGCCCAAAAATCCATCGGTATTTCAGATGCCATGGGGATGACACCTGGCCTCTAGCTTCCTCTACAAAAGGACATGTTTCCTCTGTAAGTCCTGTGTCCTACCTGTGAGCCCCAGGCAAGTGGTTCAGATACTTGGCACTAGAAAACCTATCTAGGTACTTGAGTAGCTTGAGAGCAGCCTTCCAGGTTTTGGAATGCATGAAAAGGCATCTGAGTTGTGCTTCTTATTTCTAGAGCACAACACTAAGATGTGCTGAGGGTTCCCATATGCACCTTTTCTGGGAATCATTCTACAGAGTAACTGTCTTCCTGGGCTTGTCTCTGCCTTTGGACAAGAGAGGGAGAACAAGGCAGCAAAGGAGTCTGGAGTAAGGAGTTGTGCATCTGTTGCAAGTTACATCCCCAACTCAAAATCTGCCTGTGTGAGTATGTACCAAACACCAGGAAGAAAGCAGTAGATGAGGGACTGGAAAAGATGTATGGCCTCGTGCCTAAATGTTTAACAAGTGGGGTATGCAGCAATCAAACGTTCAATTAATATGCTTACCTACTGAATCTGCCAGAAGTTTCTGATTCTGAGTTCTTCCTGATTGCACTGAGGGTGGATGGGGCACATGCCAGACCCAAGCCTAGTGCCACAATACACAGGAACTGGAAACATACACTGGAAGCAGAAGTGCACTGAGCCTTCCTGGTAGGATCCTCACCAGGTAGAAAACATCAGAGCCATCATGATACTGCTTCATACCATGTTTTAGTTCAAAAAGAAAAACCCACTTCTTGACTGTTCCAGCCTCTTCACCAGACTTTACTAAAAATTCTGCAGTCCGTGGCAAGACTAAGAAACCATCTGGGATAAATCACTGATAAAACATGCATGAGAGCAAACACCATTGGCAACTGTCGTCATAGGGAGGCAGGAGCACCAAAACAGTTAGGTGGATGACTCAAGAGCTGAAAAGGGCAGGAGGTCCACTCAGTAAGGAGCTTTGCTGTAAAAAATGAAAGTCTGTGCTATATCTAAATCTCATCCTCAGGATCCCAGTGAAAACACACACACACACACACACACACACACAAAGATCCATGTTTAAAAGAGGAACCTCCTACATCTGCAGCAAACACAAGGGTAAATATTTTTCGTGTCTTGCTGTATGCTAAATGCCCATGTAGAGAAACACAATTTAGCGGAGGCTCAGCCTCATCTCAGTTCTGTACAGAGAGCAGAACGTGTTGACCAAGATTGTCACAAACAGAAAGTATATCTATACTGACTATGCAGAGAGCAAGAAGAACCAAATGGTAGGGTCTTTGCCAGCCAATAAAGTTTTCTTCTTTCTCATTCTACTTCGTTCCTTTGGGTTTTTTCTGAACTGTAGCTATTCTGCACAGCGGCCTGTGCAATGTACTAGCATCAATTTAAAATGCCTTCGCTCCCTCCACACCCTCAGGTACCAAGGCAATGGAACAACGCTTTGAAGGGGAAATGCTACCAGTGGGACATACAGGCAACTCTGGATGAGCCCAGATGACTCAAAATTGCAGGAACCAAAGGGTAAAGGGAAAGTAAGGTCTGAGCTCAGACTAGACTGAAGAACTAAGAGACGAGGGGATTATCACCCAAAGAACAGTTGTTGCAGGTGGAATAACTTGTAATTGAAATGGAAGCATGCTTGTTGACCTTGCATATAAAATATGAGGTCAGCTACATACACCTTAAGTGTTAGGTATTTGTAAAGGCACCACCTTAATGAATCCTGCCAGCAGCTTGGAAGAGACCAGGCTCGGGGGTGCCTTGGCCATGTTAAAACACATTTGCTCTATTGAAAATCACAGACATCTTGCTAAATATTTGTTTTCCTGTTGCAGGTCATATTTATTAGACCACCCCAAATTTGTATAGTCAAAATGCCTTTAATCATCAGGGGAAATAGGGAGGAAAGAATGAAAGGAGAAAGAAAAAATTAAACCAACACTAAGTAAAGCCATTGACAGATTCCAGGACATATAAACAGTAATAAATGTCTCACATACATTTTTATGGAACAAGTTGTTTTGCTTTTTTTCTCAATAGGGTGCAGATGGAAGGCATAAAGAGCCATTGAAGTTTAGGTGATATTTACTATTTATTTCAGTCTATAGGACTGCATGCATACCTTGATATTCATTATGCTTTACATAAACTACCCCGAAGATTTCGTCTCTCACTTTTTGCATCAGTGTAGTAAATGTCTAGGGATTTTTTCATTTAGTCTTCCCCCTGTCTGCTGGAAATAAACAGTTATTTATTTATTTTTGTATGAGTAAAGAGTCATTCAGTTGTGAAGTAGACTAAGAAGCATTTTTGAGAAACAGCTTTTCAACACAAATGCTCAATTATACATAATATAATTTAATAATCATACTCTTCTGAGGCTTTATATGTATGAGTTCTAGAAACTTCTAATACTTCTACCAAACACCAGAAACTTACAAAAAATATTTAGCATAAGTTTTTTTTCTTTTCTTTTCTCATAAAAACATAATTTCTGTGTTTAATGTTATACAGCAAACAGAAATTAAATCCCTGCAGCACTCTTCTGTTTTCCCTTAATACTTTTTATTCTAGGTTAACCTGGGAGGGTAATGAGGCAAAGGGATGAAATAATTTATATATAAAACAATTTAGATGAAACAGGAAAAGGACTTCTCTTTTGCTCTTGTGTTTAGGGCATAAATTCTTCTATCACTGTCTTTCATGCTTTAATCCTCTGTGGACTAAAACAATGATGCTGTTAAATGTATTACACACAGAATTTTAAGGGGTTTATTTTGGGTTTTGGTGTTGGGGTTTTTTTGGTTGATGTTGTTGTTATTGAATTGGTCGTCTGATGGTGTGCTCAATCACATTATGGACATGCAACCTGATTTTTCGTCAGCCAGCCATTAATAAAATCCCTATAGCATTAACTGACCTGTGAGCAATGATTTCAGTCTGCAATAAAATATCTCTAAATTTGTCTACCACCTTGAAGCCAGAAAAGTTTAATTTCCAGGTGAAAATGATGTTTTGCAATGTGTGTTTACTGCATTTTGCAATGTGTATATTCATAACCTTTCAATACAAGCTGGCCACCTTTGTCTTTAATTCGTAACATGAAAGAGAGAGTCTCACAGCAAAATCTCTTGCTAGATTAAAAAAAGTGTATCTTTATTCTACTTGTTTTGAAAATCCAACTATATTAAGACTAAGCAGGTAGGCATGTCATTTTGAATTTCAATATTTTCATTAAAATGCAAAAAGAACTGTGATAAAATTACACTAACCAAGTGACAAGCTAAAATACGTAGCATTACATTGCAAAGCAAGCCCGCCTGTCATATCTGGCAGAGGGGCCTTGGCATCCATTCTGCTTTCATCTGCATTTCTCATCCCATCATCAGTGAAGCTTACAACAGCCACTGAAATCATAGAGTAGAAGCATTTGTAAATCTGAATTCATAGGTAAACTGCATCTGAAACCTTTACAAATTGAAAAACATGTATAAAACATTTACATATATACTTTGGTACCCAGATGCAACTAAGAGAGATACATGAGAAATTGTGTTAGTGAATTAACATTACAATGTCAAACTGATGGTAGAACCATATTTTTAGACAAAGGATAAATGTCTCTGTGGTCTGAACAGTAATGGAGTCTGACCACACATTATAAAAAAAGTTTTATTGAAGCAGTAGGAAAGATGAGCAGCAATGCGCCCATATGGCAACTCACCCAATCGCCGGTAGCAAGCGCAAGATCGTATGTGATGCCATGGCTTTGGTGGACTGCCAGGGTCACATGGTGCCCAGGTCATCTGGCAGCAATAGCCAATCGTGCAAATGCCTTTTGAATGCAGGTAAGAGTCACGCCGCCCCTTGGCTCCACCAGTGGTGGTGTGATGGGAGAGAAGCCCACAAGAATAATGTGGGCAGCATCCTGCCTATGTTGCCAATGTCGGGCAGGGGCCAGGCTGTTGGCAGGCTGTCTACGCTGCCGATACTGGTCAAGGGGCAGGGTGTCAGGAGGTAGGGTGTCAGTCTCCCAATTCAGTATTTTCACATATAGTAAATACAAATTTTTCGAAAGGCGAACACTGAAACCACTAAATATATAGCAAAAATGCTACACTATCCCCAATACATACTAAGAACTGGTATTATCTGAACTGTCAGGGTGGTTTCATACTATACAGAATCCTGTGTTATAGATACATATAGAAACATTATGGCCTTAATTCAGCAAAGGACTTAAGACTTTATCCTGTATCGAACTGTGAGAGGCATTCCAAACTGTGACGATGCATGTTTGTAAAAATGCTCTGCTTCTGTGCACCTCCTTGGAAAATACTTCTGCCATGTCTTTAATAAAAGCATGCAATTTATTTACACATCTTCTTTGAAGTCTTTTTGCAGTGATTGAAATTCCTTATAGCCTTCATCCTTTCCAGTCAGTATCTGGGGTTCAGTCTGCCTTTTCTGGGAAATATCAATGAAAAGATAAAGCAAATACAATATAGGAAAACTTCAGGCTTCTCCGATGACCCTTACATGTTTAAGAGCAAATCCTGGCAAAAGTAAAGGAAACCACCCAGATGACCGTTGATCCTTTCACCAGGACAGCTATATTGAAGCTTGTGTATCTTGGTGATGCAACTTGATCTTCGTTAATATTTAGCTGTGAAGTACTGTTGACAGGACAGTGAGACCTGGAAAAATGCCACTCAAAAATCAGTATTGTTCTTTTCTCTCAAGTCAACACTGTAGGACACTGCTAGTCAACCTCTCCTTCTGTCTCAAGCAAATTGAACTGAGGAGTCCCACAGGGTTCAATCCTGTAACTTATCCTGTTCCAACCTCTTTTTGTCAATAGCTGTAGATCTGTGGATCTGGGGAAATTCTGAGGTAGTACATCTTTTTCTTTGCCCCAGATAGTGTTTTCTTTCTTCAGCCTCTTTTCAGTCTGGCAGAGGTTGAGGCCTGCATGCTATCCAGTTGGCTGAAGTTCAACCCAGATAAGGCATCTGTTACAGCAACTAGTGGAGGGAAACACTTTGTTTCACTGACAATGTACTAAGCTTCTCAATCAGATTAGGGTTTGTGTCCAATCAGTGTCAAAGTACCCCAGTGCTATGGGGGATGCATTGCAGAATCACCACACCTTCCACAGTGTTGTTTTGACTCTGTGATCTATTCACCCCTTATTTTTAATACTTGACTTCCTTCTGCTGGTGGTCTGATTCAACTCCTGGGAGTCCTTCTGTTGCCTCCAGTAGGGATTGGATCAGGCTCTGTCCAGAGAGCCCCTTCTTTCAGTCTGATTTAGCTGATGCCTCCTGCATGAGGTTGGGGAGAGAGACGGTGTTCCACCTAGGCTCTGCAATGTTTGCAGGGTACTAAGGCATGCATGTAAAGTTGAAACTGCTAACCACACTCTTAAAGCCAATGTTATCCTGAAAACAAATTCCAGGCTTGACTTCCTATCATGTGGGAGGTGGTTATCTCACAGGAAAAAATCATCAGAGAAGTAAGCGCCAGGCATGCTCTGGAACTGACCTGAAACAGAAGCATACTCACCTATGACTGTGTCTACACCCAGACAGAGTTCCAGATGACATGTCTTTGCTCTGGCTTTCTGCTGATGGTGAACTGTAATACCCCAGGCATTCAGCTGACTGCTCACTTCTTTCAGTGTTCTCTCTTTCTTAAAAGCTTCATACACAGATGAGGGCATGGAATCTTGCCTTTTCATTATAAAATATTACTGGCACAATTTCAGACATATAAAAGTATGCCTAATTGCCACATGTAATAAGGATACATTTGTCTTCAAATATGTTATTTTTGAGATGTTTTAAGACAACCTATAAAAAAAGTGGATTGAAATAGTTACTGTATTAAGTTATGAAGATACTTCTAACCTCTTTTAAAGAAAGGAAAATCCTATGCTTTCACTTTTGGTAACAGTATTGATCCTTTTTCTCCATTATCCTGTATGTCACAGAAGACGTGTGTTTAACTGGATGAGATCCCTTGGGTAGAAACTGTAGATAGTTTTCCCATGTATGTGTATCACATCTTACGCTGTCAGCACCATACCAAAAATATTCTAACGGTGATGTAATGACAGTAGTTTACAAAGTGTTTGTCTTTAATGCTACATAAAAACAAAACTGCTGCATCTGGGTGAAATTATGATTCATCAAATCTTCCAGAAAAAAAAAATAAAATTGTATTGTCATTTTCATTCTAGTCTATGACTGTATTGGCAACAAGATCAAAAACTGAGAAAGACATACATGCTACCTCTCCTTCTTTCTTCCAAGCTGTCAGGATGAAGAGATCACTGCAAAGCTATCAAGACTTGTCAGTTTGATTTGTTTGGGTTTGCTGGGGCTTTTCTGTGAGTGTTCTTATTTTGTTGTTGCTGCTTTTTGATTTTATAATCCTCACATGAAGTGGCCCTAAACATCAGAGCACAGCAGAAGAGATTTTTCTTCTCTCCTCTGAGGGGACTGGAAATCTAGAGATACTAGCCATGCTATCTATACAGTCTATCTTCTGACATGTGAGTTAGAGATCTCTAGAGTCATGTAATACTGCTTTAGCACAAAACCCAGTTGATTATTATCGTCCACTACAAAGTCAGTCTTCAAAGCAGGATGGTTTTGAATAAGCACAAAAGACTGGACAATAGCCTAACACAGAGACATCTTTGCTACCAAATTACATATTGGGAGAAGAACATGTTTACTAAATACTACAGGTAGCAAGAGATTGTAGGGAAGATCATTGCAATGTCAGAAGCATGCCTTTTGCTCTTAGTGCCTATTTTTGTCTTTTTTTTTTTGTTTCACTTACTGTTGAGTGCTACTAAACCTCCCAGCTGTTCTTCTACATGATATACTGTGCTAACAAACAATATTGTTGGAAGATTGTGGGTTTTTAAGCCACCAACTTCAAGGGTGACTGCAGCTCACAGTATGTGGTAAGCATAGCAAGGTTCCTAAAAGCACTAAAGGTGATTAACTGCCTCCTCCTTCTTCAGCACATTAGTCAAAAGTAATCTTACAAATATTCTAGGCAGGCTCACATCTAGCTTCTGCTTTTGTAGATACAGCATTGGTGACAGTGTTTGACTTGGCAAGCTCAATAGTATTTGCTGTCCGAGTAGTATCCTGTGCCAATAGAAGGTTGCACTGCAAATAGTGCAGTCTACATCAGCTGCTTAAAGGACTACAGTGCTGTCATTCTTAGCCTGACTTTGCCAATGACTTCTGTGAATTGCTTACAGGAACATTTTTCTGGTGTGATATAGATTCTATTTTCAAATTTCATTTATGCTTAGATTCACAAAAGCTCCTAGGTACCCAAAGCAGCACTTTCACAGAATTCAAGCAACCCAGTCCAGCCACAAGTCCTCCTCTCAGGTGTTTGGAAATTTATAGATGCCCATATTTTCACTACCTTTGGAAAGCAAATGTGTACTCCTGTACACATATGGGCACTTATATCATGGTTGGGCATTGCAGTTTCCTGTTTATTTCTCTCATAAACCTATTTCATGTATTACCTATCTCCGTAACTAATGTTTATAGCAATAAACTCACCACAAAAGTTAAGAAATTACACCCACACCTTAAAGCATGTCACTGCAGTAATATATGTAATATTTCTGAGAACAGAGAGAAAGCAAGCAAATATAGGCATGACTGTAGATAAAGGAGGGACTAACTAGGAAGTTGAGACTTGGATTCTGATCCCTGTTTCTAAAACAACTTCTCCATTTTCTCTAAAACCAGCACTGAACAACATTCAGAGTAGGGACAGGTGTCCCTTAATCTCATGTCATTGACAAAAGTCCTCAAAAGTAATCACGATGCTTCTGCTTTCCCATCACCCAAACCTTGTTTTCCTTCATGTGTCGTTTGTGAGAGAGCTTGGTCCAAGAGTCTTTACAAACCCAAGTGCAATAGGAGTGAGAGAATGTGAGATTGAGTACCAAACTTTTCCGCTGTGTCCCATGTCAGTGTGTCTTCTTGGAAAACATTTAGTTATTGACAGAGTTTGGTGGTCTGCAAGTCATGATTTTGGAGATCTTGGCAGTGTCTAAATTTTGGACTTCAGGATATACAAACAGGTGAATATGAGCACTAATTTCATACAGGCATCAAAGCTGCTTAAAAGTTTTCAAAAAACGGTGCCCCGAATTTAAATACATGTTCTACATGAAAAACAAAATATCCTCCCTATAGGGAGATATGCAGACATTAAACTGTCTAGAGCATATAGATATCTGCCTCTCCAACTGTAGAATAGGTATGATAGCAGCAAAAATGGATTTTTACTCCTTGTTTTCTCATCATTTCCTATACTGGACTCTGGAACACTCTCTGTAGGTTATAAAGCAACATAAGCAAGAGATTTTAAATAATAAAGCAATGGAAGAAATACTTAAAAATCATTATTTTCATTTAGGAGCAGCACAGAGTTGTTGCACCTTGAGTTAGCCCACAAACACAGAATAAATCTGTTGAGTATTCAGGATGGATGGATCCAGATTTTCAGCTTACAATTCTCTCACATAAAAGAGATATGAAAAACTAGACTCCATAAACCAGGAAAGGTATGGCTAATGCCTTTTTCTAGAAAGCTTTTCTCTCTTCCCCCAATAACTGCTAAGATCTCTAATTAACAGCTTAAATAACACAAACAGGCTATCAGAACATGAGCAAGCCTCTCTGTGCCAAGCAGCTGAATTGTCATAGTACAATACTGCAGCCCAGCTTCTCATCTCACTGTATATTCTCTACTTCTCTCTTTTCTACAAGGAAAATAGCTGGGAGATGGAACCTCTTGTCCACTGGTCTTGCTCACAAGCTTGGTATAATGCAGTTCAGTATCAGAAAGCAGCCATTTCTATATCGTTCTGTTATTCTGTCACTCCCTTTTTGCTGACAGCACTCAGCCCTTCCAGTTAGTAACTGCATTGCATACCCCACCTGGAATAAGAATGAAAAAGGAGCTCAACTTTAAAAATTAAACTATTCTTTTATCAAGGCAATCATTTCAAAGCTGCTAAAATTTATGTACATCCTGTGAACAAAGTCTGGCTTTTCTATGTAACTCTGGCCTTCCCTGAACTTATAGGCCATTCAGCTTCAATTTCTTACATCTTCACATTTAGTTAATCTCTTATATTTTGACCAAATAGGCCTCAGATGAGAGAACATTCTGTTACGTAATTGTTCCTGCAAATTCTATTATTCTCCTTGGGGATGACATAATAAATGAAAGAACTAAAGTTATGTTCCTATCTTGGCAAACAAAGACACGCTATATCAGTATCCATGAAGAAACCTGACAATTCAAAATATGGAACAAAATCTTGGTCTGTGAATCATCAAGGATTTCATTCTTTTCATTCAATGGGCTTGAAAAATTAAGAACTATTTACATTAGATGTAAGGGCTTTAATGATTCAAAGTTCTATTTGTCAACTTAATCAAAATGCAATGATCAATGTAAAGACTTAAATCACTGCACAGAAAATAGATATTAGAGTATTTTATAGCATCTGTTTTTTTTTATTTGCATAAATGGTCTACTGATTATTGTTATATATCCTATGTGCATGTTTAAACTGATGGTGCTTTAATTTACTTCAAATTGTGTTAACATGAATGAGAAGGTATTTTAAGATGCCTTTAATTGAGTTCAAATTGGTTGACTGGACATAAAATGATGTTAAATGAAATTTTAGTTTACAGCTAAGTAGTTTATTATTTGGCTGTAAACCAAATTGGCTCCAATTGTTAAAAGTTAAACTTCAAAACAAGTGAAGGTGAAAATGGAAAGCAAGTTAACTGCTTCTGGTGTGTGAATTGACTTTATTAGCTTCTGTTTGTACTGTACTTGTTGATAATATCAGTACAATGAACTTAAGAAAAATATCTTAGATGAGAAATTAGGTTTATGACCATGATAATAGAGTTATTTTAGGTGCAGTGAACATTTCTGACTTTACTGAAGTAGAGGCTTCTTTAAGAGTAAATATATTAATATCTACATAATATTGAACATTGTGATCTGAACCCTTGGTATTGTTTCATACATGGTAACTATTACAGATTATGGAGGAGAGGAAGAAGATGTATGAATTACTGTTTCATCTAAGTACCCTATGGGCATAGCATTAGGATATATTTGCAGTTAGTACATAAAACAACACCCTCTCAGATTGTTCTGACATCATCTGTGCTGAAAATATTTTAAAATGTAACAGTTATAGCTAGTTGTTCTCTGTTTTGCACATTCTATCATGCTTACTCCTGCACAAATTAGGTGTGAGAAGTAGATGATAGCATTAGGAAGGCATGGGACTCTGGATGGACTGATGACTTTTCCTGTCCTTGGTCAAACTGTACTTTCTTTCCATAATGTGGGAGGACAAGGAAAGCCACATCACTGCTAAAAGGTAGCTCTTGCGTTCCCTAGGGGCACACTCTGACACTTACCACATCAGTTTCCCACATTCACTACTCTGGAGTATCCTGTCAAGTAGATACTGTGGAGATTCCACTGTTTTTTTTAAAAAAATCCTTTATGAAAATTGGAATTTTATTCCAAATTGAATATTTAGAAATATAAAAATAATCTGAAAATAATATTTTCTCTTTTTACTGTGGAAGGATTATGGGCATTATTAGATTCAATTGGCTTGGATGTTAGATGTTTACCCAATTGCTGGCATTGTAATATTAAAATAAATAGAATAAAAGGTGCTTTTATAGTGTGAACTATTAGGCTTCTGTTTTATTAGCATTAGACAACTTTAAATTGCGCTGTACAATGCAATTTAGTACAAATTCACTAAACAACTTATAAAAAAGGGATCTAAAATTTTTTCAGTAATAGGCAGACTTATCAGAATCTACCCTGCAATGTAAAACTCAGTCCAAATACATTTCTATCCATAGTGTGCAGAAATACCAGCAGCCTGTTTCTTGTAGGACCTCTAAGCAGGTAAACCCTGGTATGCCATACATTTCGAAGATACACTCTAAACTATACTAAGATGACCTTACCACAATGAAAGATGTTGTACCTCTGTCTCCATCTACTGCACTGGTCTTTGCCAGCACCTCAAGAGAGGAGGTTAGACAGAGAGGGTGGTTATGAATGCATCCTAGAATACTATAGCATCATGTGCTCTAAGGAAAAAAGATTTATAAGTAGCCTAAATATAGATTACATATTAAATTCAGAGTAAATTCAGGCTGCCTCTGAGGATAATTGTCATGCCAGACATCGAATTTAAGGATCATTCTGGATTAAAGCTACTCATACAACTGGGCAGCTTTGTTAAAACGTACAAGTAACACATGTGATGAACATTCTTCAAAATACTTCAACACATTTCTATTGCATTCTAGGAACTGTATTTGGAATGCACATCCCATGCATATTAGAAACTTCAGTTTTTCAGAATAATACTTGAAGAGACTGAAACATTTTTTAGCTTAGGAAAATTTTTCAATACTGTGTGTGGTTATTTTCTTATTGCAAGCCTATTTTATAAATCTGTGAAAGGGTTAAAATGGATGTAATTCTGATAGCATATAAGGAATTGGTTTTTATTAAACAATTTCATTCAGTAGAAGTGTTTTGTTATTAGAACACACATTGTAACCCTTTTTATAAAAATTAATATGTAAAAATGATACAGTAAGTTACAAAATAATGAAAATGCTGTTCCAAGCTGTAGCAATAATAGTTGCAAATTTTCAAATTTTTATTGTAATAGCTCTGCTCATGATACTGAAATATGAGCTGTATTGCTCTTTCTTCTATAATAACTCTATAATTTCAGATGTTTATAAACCAGTCATAAAAACTCTGCTTCTGGTTGTCTTGGCATATGTAGTTCAAAACTGAATAGAAAAGGAAAGAAAAGAAAAACTTACTAGAACTGGTTTGGTTGCCTTTGATATTAAAGTTTTTTCCTAACACAATCAATAATCCTCACTGCTGGAGGAATGATTGGATAAAATACTACCTCTAAATGTGTATGTACAGGATCTGGCCTTGAACTTTGGTGTAGGCTATAAATACAGTCTGTAGTGCCAGATGAATCAATTTTAGTTTTGTTTTGGTCTTACTGTCTGTAATTTGAGAATTTAGACAGTATCTGAATTGAAATAATTTGTGCTTTTGGCCTGAGCCCTTAACAAACATTTCTGATGTTTAAATAAAAATTCTAAGCTGATAATATTTTCTCATTTACAATAAGTGTATGAAAGTCCATTTAGCTGGCAAGTGGAATCACAGTTATAAGAGTTATTTTCTTTGTCCACAATTGGAAG
This sequence comes from Aquila spilogaster, assembly GCA_024606505.1. NCBI lineage: Eukaryota > Metazoa > Chordata > Aves > Accipitriformes > Accipitridae > Aquila > Aquila spilogaster. Next base: position 24,131,523 of record JANHGO010000069.1, read on the forward strand.
TCTTCTATTTTTAGGATTCATCCTTTGAAATTTTGTCTAAGATTTTGTTTTGTTTTGTTTCCCTAGGTGCTTATACTATACATGCTATACTATACAAGCTTCACTTTTCCTGTATTTTTTACTGCTTTGCTTTGTGACGAAAACATGATCAGCCATCTTAAATTTGATGCCAAATTCTGCTGCATTTGTTCCAATTTGGTAACCTTAAAAAAAGAGGATTGTTTATTTTTTAGCTTGAACCTGGATCTGGCATCTTCAAAGTTAAAAATGAAAACAACTTTTTTTTTTTTTTTAACTTAACGTATTTACCCACCTGTTTTTTTTATTGAAGTAATCATTCTACCTTGTTGTTAAGAACTTCATATTAAACTAAACTCCTATACACCTGCAGTGAAATGTAAAGAAAAGACTTCCCATATTCATAGAAAATAGAGAACATTCCCTTATCCATTCACACAAATAATTTTCTGTGATTTAAATTGCTATTTTCAAATTCAGTTAAATAATTACTAATAAAATACAAAAAAATAAAAGTTTTACTGAAAATACAATTTTTTTCTACAGAAATATTTTAAGGAAAAATATGTGTGTAAAATTTTGAGGTTGAATAAGTTCACAACCAGTTATATTTCCAGACTTAATGGTTGTTTGGTGAAAAAATAATTATTTGAATTATATTTGAAAATATGTAAAAAATCTTACTGTCCTTAAGCAAAGCCATTGATTTTATAACATCATAAACTTAAACAAAAAGAAGCGAACAGATGTAAACAGTTTTCAGTAACACAGGATTTACAAATTAGGCTACATTTTTAACATTTGAGTAGAAGTAAAGATCTAGACAAACCAGTCTGACTACTGCAATAGTTGACAGCTTTGGACCAATACTTCTCATAAGCAAATGTTTCATCCCCTGGATTACATACATGGAAATCCAGTCAGTACTCAAAAGCAGAGTTGTCTGGCAAATGACCAATTCCCTGCAAAGAGCGTTACTGCTATATTACAAATCAGAATGTATTTCTAAGTAAAAGGGTACAGCAATTCAGGCTGACATTTATATACCAACAAATCATTCAGTATAGTCACTACAATGTGTACTTAGTCTTTTTTAAGTTTAGTAAGTCTGTTGCTGTGCTTTTCAAACCTAAGTGATCCAAAGAATCTTCACATTTAGGAACAGATGCCCACACATACACCATCTTTTTTTCTTTTTTAGCTTGGTCATTCTGTCTAAATATACTTGCAAACTTCAATTTCAAATTTGGATTTTGCTTCATCAGTTCCATTCTGTGTTATTGAAACTTAATTTTGGATTTTAACAATACTTAAAACTGTCAACTTCCTCTGTGTTTAATGTCATGATCTTGCAGTTTCTTTTTCTCCACATAGCAGAGAACCAATGCAGCTAGTATCTACCTCTGGTTTCTGCTCTAAGCTTCACTATACCTAGAAGTTTATTATGGTTTTCAAAATAATAGACACACGTGGCACAATTAAATTTTATTGAATTACATTAAATTGACATATTTACTACCCTATAACTTAACAAAAACCCGCTTCATGTACTGGTAATAGCTCATTTATAATCACAGTAAGCAAAGAGAATTCTAGTGATTAAGCCTTCAGAGAACGAGAAATCATTACACTGTCCATTTTCAAGGTCAGCTTTTGATCACCTCCTTTGTATTCACCATGACAAAGGGTATTTCTTTATTCAAAGTTTCTTATGTGATGGAGCAAAGGGTTGGTAGGGGCTTCTGGTTTCTCAGGCCAATTTTCTACTATTCATATAAAGTTTTTTCATAAGCACACTAGATTTCATGTTATAAGACATCAGGGTGTTTGCTCTTGAGACACTGTAAGTATATTGCTCTGAAACCTATTACTCTGATGCTTAGAAATTTTAATAGAAGAGAATCACTCACTGTATAGCTTTGCAATGTCTATGATAGGAGAATATTTGACAGGAACCAGGAATTAGAGGGTATTGTGTCTCTGTGAAGTATTCTAATTTGTATGGGAAAACCTTCCTTGAGCAAAATGTCCCAGATTTTCTAGTGTACAACGCTAAAAAAACAGAGGCAAGAGAGAGGTGAATTTGAATCCCAAAGAGGCCATCTGTGCAGTCCCCAGCCACACAGACTCATATGAATGGGATTTCAGTATATATAGCTGCTATAAAACCCGATCATTAGGTAACTTTGTATGCATCCCAGCCTGGTATTTACTACTTCAGACATTTGAGAAGCAGTATGGATGGAAGGCAGCCAGGCATATATTTAAACAGATTTATCTCCTGCCCATTTGTGATGGGGTCCTTCTTCTGGTATTCTTCTGGGAAAGGGATTTAAATCCACAAGGAGAGAGATGCAGTTGTCCAAAAATCCCACAGGAAAGTAGGGAGATTACATTGGCATATTATTCTGTCTTGACCAGTGGAGTCTGAAAATATCCACAGTATTTTTATTACAGCTGAGGAGTTTTTCTATTGATAAAGAAACAAACTTATCATCTTCCTTTCAAACCTTACCAAGTTACTCACCACATAACGTGATTCTTTGTTTTATAGGAAGGGAAGGGTTTATTTACAAACTACCATGTAAGTGTACGGAAATTGAAGTGTATCAAATCAGTTCAGCTCCTTCCTCATTTATTACCTATATAAGTTTAGGTATGATTTCTTTTCTGCCCCAAATGATTTTAATTTGGATAACATCATGATGTATGTTGCAACTTACCGAACAATTTAATACTTAAAATTATATAGATATTAAAATACTCCTTCAAGCCATGAATAATAAATAAACATTGTTTATTTGTACCTTAGAACATAAATGTAAACCTAGCATTTCATTATACCTTTAACTAAGAATTTATTTTTATTTTCATGCTAATATGTTCCACTATTTCAGTTAAAAAACAGAAAAATTATCGTGCCCAATTTTTCCAGTTAATTAGCAAGCAGAAATCTTGATGAACAGCAGGTATTTTTATGTTACCCATGAATAGTTCTATCTACTGTGCATGCTTATTTCTATTATCTTCTCAAAAATCTATGAGCAGAAAGCAGCTGCATGCTGGGTTATTGACAGGATTAAAGGAATCACACAGATAAAAGAAAACAATGTGCTTGGGGAAATAACCCTTTTTGCCCATAAAATATAAATCACATATTCATAATTGGAATGTGCTTTGGGATTTCTGTTCTTTGTACACTACGTAAATATCTGCAGTGCTACTGCATTTCTTGAATAGAAAGGAAAAAGTCTTTTTAAAAGAAGCATAAGAATATGTTCTTGATTTTTCCTTTACTTTGCCTATGCTATATGCTACAATATCACTGAGATACTGTACTTGCCTCTCAAAGCAAGTTCTGTAATATCAGAATTCCATGAACTTTTCAAAGTATCATCAAAGAGGCAGTATTTTATCTTGCCAGAGACACACGAAGCCAAGGTAAGGCTGTGCAGACTCCTTCAGGAAAACCACCTAAGTTATTTGTTTCATTTCTCATACAAGTATTTAATCATTTATTTGTTGACATCTATAACAGCTCTCATTAAAATCAAAATTATCTTCCCTGAGCGTCTAGCAGTGGAATTATCACTTAAGTTAATATTGACTCAGTAACTTCATGGACGTCATTTGAAACAATCACTGGGTAAACTGTGAAACAAATAGACCTAAGAGCAGCATCTGGATCCAGGACTATCTCTTCCTAAGAGCCTTCTATAATCTGTGAACAAAGTTGTCACTATTTTTACTTTCCCTCTTACACTGGGCAAGTTGTGCATTCGTTTGTGCATTCTTTTCTGCAGAGCTCAATAGAAGCTCTGAAGCCAGCTGCTGCCTCGCTGTGCTGGGGCCATGGGCAGCCTGCTGGGGAGGGCACTGGGGAGTGTTGGTTTCAATTCTTTCAAACAAAAGGGGGAAATGAACTTGGATCTCACCTATTTTGGGGTAATGTTTCAACTGGTAAAGTATAATGTGCAAGCTCTGCAAAGCTATCACTGTCACTCACTGCCTGCTGTGTTTTAGAAGAGTAGGTCTGTCTGAGCTTTCAGAAAAAAGAAAAGGCTCAGCTGTGTTCCTTTGAAAGAGGGATCAGAAGGAGATGCAACCATTAGACAAGTAGCCATAAAGATGGACAACAGTTAAGACTCCATCCTGTCCTCAGTATGTCCCTGCTGGATGGCTATAAGTAGATCCCCTTTCAGCAGCGTGATTTCTCTGGGGGCTGTTCTGCCACCTATAACTTTTTCTGTGTATCTTGTATGGATCCTGTGATTCCAACATAGGGCTCTGCATTTCAGATAGCTCATAAAGAAACAGTAGGCATTTGAATCCCTGATATGGCACTTAAATCCCTATTTAGAAGTAACTCGGGTACCTAACTTTAAGCACTCCTCCCTTATTATTCTTTTTCTTTCTTTCTGTGTCTTTTCTTTCAAATGTCAATTTTTACTGTATGTTTTGACTGCAGGAACACACTACAGTTCCACATTGTTAGAAACATATCAGTATTTTCATAAAAAATAAAATATGACTTTGAGTGGTTTATAACAGAGTTGTAAAAAATGAGCTTCAGTAGAAACATGATATATATATGGCCTGCTTGGCCCAAGGGGAACACAAAGTTCAGTAAAGCAGCATGTATTTTTTCCTTCACAGAATGTGTTTAGGTATATGTGGTGAGCTTTTTGAGGTCATCAAAAATGGAAGAGTACCAGTGACCAGAATACCTAATGAGTCTATCCACCATAGTTTGCTGATACCTTCAACCTTGACCTAAAATAGTTCAGGTCATTTTCCTAACAAAGCTACCCAGTAGTGCAAAATAATCCCTGTTTCTTGTTGGACTCTGTAATGGGTGAATTTAATGAACTGTTCACTGAGATCACCAAATATACGTGACCTTGAACGGATTTTATATAAGGAATTCAAAGCAGAAAAATAACTACAGGAAAATAAAATGCAGTATGTCCCCATATCAGACTTTCAGAGATTTTCATACCAAACTGACATTATTTTCACATGTGATTTGGAAAGCAGACTGACAAGTTCCTGCTTAATTCCTGGATTAGTAGGAATGGATCCCTAGAAAGTCTGTCTTAACCCTGGGAGAATTCTCCCATGAGAAAATGAAGGGGAAAGCAGTAGGCTGTTTTTCTCAGACTCCTCAGAAGGTCTGGTGCATGATGATATTTGCACCCTCGTGCAAGTTCTGGGCGTTACTGATGAATTTAGGATTCTGCAAGGCAAGGGATTCAGGCAAGCCAGAAAGTCTAAATTATGCTACAATCTATCCTATCCTTTACAACACACCAAAAAAACCCAGAATACAAAGATGAGTTAAGTAAGTCTGCCTTTACCTTGTCTTCCCTGTAGCTGCATACTGTCTGCATTTTGAGAACATAGTCTTACTCAATGTGCTGTAATAATGTAAGAAAAGACATGAAGAACTGCTCTTTGTTTTATACAGTAAAAAAAATCCTATCAACTAAGATTAATAAAAACAATTAAGCAATTAATATTATTCCATACACATCTCAATCCTAATCAGGTCTAAAAGAATCATGTACACCCTGCATCACACTTTGACTTCTAGTAATTTGGGCTCACACTTTAACTATTAGTAATTTAGGCTTATGGCAAATGCTAGGAAATCCCATGTGCTCAGCTATGCAGTCAGCTGTTTCTCCCTACTTCTGATTTTGCAGAAGTCTTTCTACACATATCCAACACAATCCTGCTTCTGTCATAAAAGAAGCTTGGCTGACATGATTCCATTCTTAGTGGCTTAATGTTACCTTCCTGGTTCTCACCAGCACAAGTCTCTTACTATGTCCCCTCTTCTATTTCTCACATTAAGAAATCTCCCAAGAAGCACTGTAAGGTACTGGCCAGAGGGGATTAAGCAGCAGCAGGCAGAATAGAAATGTCTGTGTGAAAGCCTCTTGTGACAGCCTGTTATTCCTGGGCTTATTCTGCAAGAGTAGAGATGGAGTCTAAAATACAATACAAATAATTGATCTGAAGCCGTCTCTGGCATGTGAAACTCAAGTTTTTCACTGAATTGGTCACTTCCCAAGTTTATAGAGAAATCCAACATCCAACATTAACGTGAGATAATCTTTCTACTCTCCTGTCTTTTGTGTAGTGATATCAAAGACTCCTGAGACTACAAAAAGTTATTACATCAATACTCAGGTTATAAATTCTGTTGCAAGAGTCAATAAATAATTCAGGATTACATTTGGAACTCAATTCTTAGCACACCATGCTGTGCTTGTCACACTCTCTTTTGGTGATGGTGGTGTGGCAGTAGGGAAGCCTGGTGGCACTTTTTTTTTAAGCTTTGCAGGAATCATGACAGTGCTGTTGTGTGGTGAAATAGGAGGCTTTACTCTACTCTGTAGGACTCTGAAAAAATGGCGTTTCTTTACACAATTTAATCAATTACCATTGGTCAGAAAATGAGGAAAAACTCAGGCTGGTAATTGAAAAAAATTAATTATTAGTCATTTGTACTGGTTTTGGCTGGGATAGAGTTAATTGTCTTCCTAGTAGCTGGTATAGTGCTATGTTTTGAGTTCAATATGAGAAGAATGTTGATAACACACTGATGTTTTCAGTTGTTGCTAAGTAATGTTTAGTCTAAAGTCAAGGGGTTTT
>JANHGO010000069.1:24148049-24158966 GCA_024606505.1 Aquila spilogaster
GTGAGGCCTCACCAGGGCAGAGTAGAGGGGGAGGATCACCTCCCTCGACCTGCTGGCCATGCTCTTTTTGATGCACCTCAGGATGCCATTGGCCTTCTTGGCCACCAGGGCACACTGCTGTCTCATGGCCAACCTGTCATCCACCAGGTCACCCAGGTCCTTCTCCTTAGAGCTCCTCTCCAGCAGGTAAATGATTCAGATGTTCCCATGGAAGGTGAGGAATATGAATAAAAATAGATCTACATTACTTCAGATGCACATCATGATTACTACAGTAGATCTGGTTTATTAATAGTAGTGAAATTCCCATGTAAATCTAGTTCACCTTATTTATAATACCTTTTTTTTTTTGTAATTTTCCTGATTTCCTGACTATTTGAATATTTCTAAAATTGCACCAATTTTCTTCCAGCCAAAATTCAGAATTTTGCCCAGATTTCTTATGAGTTTAAGAGTGACTGAAATTTTATTTATTGAAAAATGAACTATTCACCAAAAAATACTCACTCCACCATGATGGTAATGAAGACTTTATCTGACTTACATACTCAGAAACTATTGAAGGCAATAGTTTTCAAGCCTTACGCAAATGTACCTTGTCTTTATTTATCTATTTACTTGTTCATTTATATATTTATTTGAAGTGTTTACGAGTGCACAGCTGTCCTTTCATTTCATATTGCTGGAATAATGTACAAGAGACATGCTGATGCTAAATGAACTGATGATTTCATACATCCACTTGCTGCTATAAGTAATCACAAATTGCCAACTGTTACCACATCATAAAATCCCAGAGAGATATACTATGGTAAGTACAATCGAATAGCTCTGGTATCTAAGATACCAGTGTGTGGTAACTTTCCGCAGAAGTTAACTGCTTAATAGCACTTAAGAATGCCAATAATTATTACATAGCCTGCTATCACAATTGATATTCCTGCTGTCTAGGAAAGGAAACCAAAACCAAATTAGGCTCTGGAATCTCAACTAACTCCTCATTCTTCAAATACAAAGTCAACTCAAATTAGAAAGCGTTGTAAGTTTTCCCTCCCTGTTTGTTTTCAGGACAAACACAAGCTCTTACTTTTTAAAGCTTATGTGTTACTTTTCAGGAATATTATTTATCTTTCAGTTAGACTCAAAGAAGAAGGGCATTATTGCTTTGTGATGTTTACAGGAGCATTTTGACTGTGTAACTGAAGGCAGGTGACTTCATGCCTCTTGTTATTGAAGGATCTCAATATTTTGCAGTCACCTAAATGATGCTGAACAAAATCCACCTGCACTTACTCCATTACAAAGTGAGAATCTGAAGTGACTACAGAATTTTCATTCTGGAATCAGTTACTTCTCCCCATATCATGTTTCAAAACAAATAAGAAAGTAAAATCATGGCATGAGATCAGTTGAAATCCCTATCCAAGTGGCTTGTATTGTGCCATACTAAATATGGCTTCTGAGAAGAAGCTTGAGGTCTGCATCTGACATGAAAGTGAACTGTGAAAGAATTTGGATTATCACAGTAAATCTCAAAGTTTTGTACACATAGAATCATTTGAGTTGGAGGAATCTCTTAAAGGCCATCTAGTCCAACTCCTCTGCAATGAACAGGGACGTATGGGATAGTAGATTAAAACTGGACAGCCACTCATCTTAGCTCTCTCTTGGAGTCTTCATGAACTATCCAATCACCCATCCTTCAGGGATTGCAATCTGTCATCGGTGCATTCTGATGCAGATACGGAGCAATAATGTTGGTGGCATCCACTTTTAATCTGTGACCACATAAATCTGGGGTCTTAAACTTCACTCATTAGAGAGGTTATGTTGCTGTCTATGCTGACACTGAAGGTGCTTTGAAAAGCAGTGTTCAGATGTGTACAATTATTTCTCATTAGAACAAGCTCATAATTTTTGTAACTCTATTATATCCAAGGGAATCATGATTGCATTCAATTTGTCTACCCCATTCAGTTCAATTCAAGGGCTAAAGGACTACAAAGACAAGGGGGAAATTATGCATAGAGGTTTTGTCTGATGACTGAATTAGAAAAGGTAGAAAGGACAAAGAGTGTCAGTCCAAATCAGGCCAAATACCTGTTTTTTATTGTATTATTATTATCATTATTATTATTATTATTTAAGAATAAGTGATGAAAACTGTTATAGCAAAGAAACTTATGTAACACCTAAAAGCTGTTCTTAGAATAGGAACAGTAAGGAATAATTATTGTTATTTTTGTTCACCAAATATATTATTTGAAGACAGTTGCAAGACAGTAGATATCTTCAGAAGTATTTATGGGGAGAGTTTCACCAACTTTAATTTTATGTTTAGAAGTGTATAACTAAAGATCATTCCTCAACGAAAAAGCAGCAAGCACCTGAGGCCCAGGAAACTCACTTTCAGAATCTGCAACTCTGTCTTGTGAATGAACTTGGAGTTCTTTAGAGAAATTACACAGTAGCAATTGCAGGCATCAGGGATGTTCCTTTCCTATCACACCTGCACCTCTGTCTCCAGTGTGAAAACAAAAGGGAAAGAGAAACAAAAGGGAAAGGGGAGCAGCAGGAGTACCAGGTGAAAATTGGCCTTGTCTTGAGCTGAGATCCAGATTGTTTTGGACAAAGTCATTCATTGCTCTGTCAATGAGTCACTGAGCACCTCAGAAAGACAGCTGCCTGTGATGATTCAAGTTGGAAAGTTCCACTACACAGTTACAGCAACAGATCATCAACAGATTAGTTCACCGACAGATTACAACAGCAGGATGATACTCCAGAAAAGGGTTTGTTTCCTACCGAGTTTTCACTCTTGTGACATCTCATGAACAATACATAGTGGAAAAAAATGGCTTAGAGATTTTACAAAACATGTTCTCACCATGAGAAAACACGGCTTTTAACTCAGCTCCTCTCATCTGGCATAAAATACCAGTCAAACAAGGCAGCCTATTATTTTCATAGAAGCCAGAAACTATAGCTGAACTGTGAGCTTTTGTGAGTGATTTGTCTTTGATGTGATTTTAACTTAAATCAATTAGTTGTCATTCAAAAATACTGTTGTGCATTTTATGATTAGACAACATCAAAGACCAGCTACAGAAAATGACAACTTGCTCCTGAAATAAATCCTTTTTTTTCTTTTCTGAAAGAAAACAGTCAGTTTTCTATGATTACTGTAGCACATATTTTATTAAGCAGTAATATTCTGCCAAAATGGACTAAAAATGGTTATTTCCTCCATACACAGTTCTACAGGGTTTATTCCCATTTAATTACAAGGGACTTCTCTACGAGGTCATGTTTGACTTAGCTTTATAACATCATTTGGATGATTACCTTTGTTTATGGTACTCTTTAGAGTGCTGCATAACTGATGGAAGTGGGCCTCAGGATATTACAAGTTTGCTAGGCATTGTGACTATATTTTTATTTTTGTTGCTATTCTGTTAAATTACTTCATTGTGGAAAATGCGTGCCATGGTGGCATTGAAAAATGTTGTTAAAATGCTAACACATCCCTAGAATGTCATGTCAGAAGATACAGCAGCACCAGCTGTATTGGTTCTATCCATACAACCAATAATTTTTGCTGGACAGTAGTTATTTAGACAGTGGAAGTTTTGGCTTGCAATTATGAGGTCTTTTAATCCCAATGTTATTTGTTAATTCTCTCAAAAATATGTAGGTAGCCCCAAAAATAATGCCTCCTGTTTATTTCCAGAACAGATACAAAGAGCACAATAACACTATTTCGTAGAGCAAATTCTCACCTACAAAACACTACTTTTCAACATATTCATCGCCATTAGCTATGCATTTTCACCAACGATCAACAAAAGCCTGCATGCTACATTGTAAAAATCTGCACCAGCAGAGGTGACCCACTGTTGCTGTCGTCACTGCTGGAATGCACCACCCACCACCCCACTGTGCTCACATTCACTGTTTGGTCTCCATCACCTTTCAGAAAGCATGGAAGAACATCAATGGCTGCAATCTTTTCCTCATGAAGGAATACAATGACACACCTTTGCTTCATGCACGCTTCCGTATCAGATGTCATTTTGTCAGACTGCCCCTCTGCTGCCATCTGTTGAACAGCAACAAAATGTAAGGGAATATTGGTGGAAATGTTCTATTGCCTTACCACCAACATCTTCTTCTTATGTCATGGGCCAACATAATAAAATGGGAGGCATTACTTTCAGAGCAGTTCTCTTATTAGTGCCTGGAAAAGCTGGGACTCATTTGTTGATGTGCATGGAGTAATCAGTTTAATATTAATTCCCTACTCTGCCAGTAGAATTACAGGACATGGGAGAAGCAGTAAGACTGGCTTAGAATTCATCACAAACTCTTCAAAGAATAAGTTTTGCTTAGGAAGCAGCATCTGGATCTTCCAGAAAATAAATAAATAAATAAATAAATAAAATTTCACACAAATGTTAAGTGAGAGAGAGGTAGAGACAGAGAAATAGTGAGAGGGAAGGAGGGTGAATAAAAAGATTACCCTCAGTCCAAATAAACCATAGGCTACCTTGAGTAATCTCATCACTTAGGTCTCCAAATCTAAATGACCTAGTCTCTATTCTGAACTATACAGATGACTTTCAGTGTGAATTTAAAGTTTGAACTCATGTTTTACATTCATTGTAGGAATCCACAGAGAGCAATGAACCTGCATCAATCAGAAGTGTCCAAGCGCTTGACACAAGGAAGTGGGTGTGCTGATGGGAGAAACACACACACAGGAACAAAACTGTCAGCTGGAGACAAGAGATCCCGTAGCTAGCCACCAGGTCATGTGCACAGAACGTAAAGCAGAGTGGAGGTGAAAAAGGCAGAAGAAAGAAGCAAAAAGTAAGCAGCAAATGAAAACATGGGGAAATGAATAAAATCAAGGTGGCTTTATTTTACTTCCCAGTTCCTTCCCAGTTCCATTCACGTTTTCATTATGTGCTGCTGGCTTACTCCAGGAGAAAGAATACAGAGCTTAAGCAGCACAGATCTCATGGAAATCTTATTATTCTGCAAATAAATTATTATTAGAACTAAACATAATTATAGTGCTAAAATACCAAACTATTCTAATGTTGTTTTTTTTTTGGCAACTAATAACAAATCAGCTAAGTATCCTGCAACAATTTTTCAGAATTTACCTCAAATATAAATCAATTCAACAAGACTTTTACATTCTGATAAAGCTATAAACAGAGGGTAGATTCTGTAAAATACAGGCCAATGGGCAAAAAAAAATCAGCTGTGGAATATATACAAGAAATTACAAATGAAAAAGAACATTTTAGGAGATAACCCTTATATTTTCTATATGAAATGCTAAGTGAGGTCAGACAAATAGATTCATGCTTATTCTGCTAAATTTCTATCTGGGATTTCCTTAAATGTGATTATTCTGGCTTTTCAGTGAAAGGCAGCGAGATTAGGGAAGGTTTTAAGATTATCTCAAAAAATAACTTTTCTTCCTGCTCACTGTTGGTAGATATGTTTGGAACCAAAATAGTGCAAAACCAGCACAAATTCTTACAGAATGTTGAGAATTCTTTTTTCTTAAGGATGAAACATTGTATGGCCTCAATGCTAACATTTAATGGCCTGCTTCCTTCAGCTTCAGGAGTCATCATGCTTGCAGGCATTCATCCTGATAGGAGATTAAAACCACTCAGATATCTGCTGGGAAAACCACATGGCAAGCTGCAAGAGATCCAGGAGATTACTGGAGTCTGTGGATGATAACTTTCTGATGCGAGTATTGGATAGATCAACCAGAGGTGAAGTGCTGCTGGGTCTGGTGCTCACCAATGCAGTGGAGATCGTTAAAGGCATTAAGACTGGAGGCAGCCTAGGCTGCAGCTACCGTGCCCTGGTTGAGTTTGTGATCTCAAGGAATGTGGGCCTGGCAAAGAGCGGGGTCTCTAAGCCTCTAGATGGGAACTGGGGGAGTAAATCCCCCTGCAGCTGAAAGGACAGAGCAGGTCCAAGACTGTCTCATGAGACTGAATGTATTCAGTCTATGTGGCCGGATGAAATACAACCCAGGGTCCTAAAGGAGCTGGCTTATGTGGTTGCTGAGCAGCTCTCCATCATATTTGAAAAGTCATGGCTCTTAGGTGAAGTCTCTGGGGACTGGAAAAAAGGATATGTCACTCCTATTAACAAGAAAGGGAGGAAGGAGGACCCGGGGAACTACAGGCCAGTAAGCCTCACCTCTGTGCTTGGGAAGATCATGGAACAGATCCTCCTAGAAGACATGTTAAGGCACATGCAGGGTTATCTGAGACAACAAACACGGTTTCACCAAGGAAATGTTGTGCCTGACCAATCTGGTGGCCTTCTATGATGGAGTGACAACATTGGTGGACAAAGGGAAGGCGACCAGTGTCATCTACCTGGACTTGTACAAGGCCTTTGACATGGTTCTCCACCACATCCTTATCTCTAAATCAGAGAGATATGGATTTGAGAGGTGGACTATTTGGAAGATAAACAGTTGGTTGGAAGGCTGCAGACAGAAGGTTGTAGTGAATGGCACTTTGTCCAGGTGGAGGCTGGTGATGAGCAGTGTCCCCCAGGGGTTTGTCATGGGACTAGTGCTCTTCAACATCTTCATCAATAACATTGATGACAGGTTCAAGTGCACCTTCAGCAAGTTTGCCGATGACACCAAGCTGAGTGATGCGGTTGACACATTCGAAGGAAGGGATGCCAACCAGAGGGACCTTGACAAACTTGAAAGGTGGGCCCGTGTGAACCTAATGAGGTTCAACATAGGAAAGTGCAAGGTTTTGCACTTGGGTCAGAGTAATCCCAGATACGTATACAGACTGGGAGAAGAACTCCTTGAGAGTAGCCCAGAAGAGAAGGACCTGGGAGTCATGGTGGATGAAAAACTGAATGTGAGCCAGCAGTGTGCTCTTGTAGCTCAGAAGGCCAATGGTATCCTGGGCTCCATCAGAAGAGGGGTGGCCAACAGGGACAGGGAGGTGATTGTCCTTCTCTACTCTGCCCTCGTGAGGCCCCATATGGAGTACTGCATCCAGATCTGGGGCCCCCAGCACAGGAAAGATGTAGAGCTGTTGGAGAGGGTCCAGAGGAGTGCCACAAAGATGATCAGAGGGCTGGAGCACCTCCGCTATGAAGACAGGCTGAGGGAGCTGGTCTTTTTCATCCTCGGGATGAGACGGCTGGGAGGAGACCTCATTGCAGCCTTCCAGCATTTAAAAGGGGATTATAAACAGGAGGGGAATTAACTTTTTACAAGGATAGACAGTGATTGGACAAGAGGGAAAGGTTTTAAGCTCAAGGAGAGAAGGTTTAGATTGGATGTCAGGGGGAAGTTCTTTACAGAGAGAGTGGTAAGGTGCTGGAATGGGCTGCCCAGAGAGGCTGTGGATTCTCCATCCCTGGAGGTGTTCAAGACCAGTTTGGATGGAGCCCTGGGCAACTTGGTCTAGTACCAAATCTAGAGGTTGGTGGACCTGCATGTGGCAGGGGATTTGGATCTCGATGATCCTTGGGATCCCTTCCAACCCAAGACATTCTATGATTCTATGAATTATTGTGAATGAAAGCTTCCATTTCACCATTAGAACAATTTTGATGTGGGGACACAGTTTTAGACACAGTTGTTCTCATTCTTATTCACACTGCATAAATATTCCTACCCAGGTATAAGATCTACTACTGACTCTTCTTTTCACGAGTTTTTTAAATTCACCAGGTTACATCCATGTTTTGCAGAACTTTCTTTAGTCTTGTGTTTCTTTCTTTTTCTTTCTTCTCTCAATTTCTTACTTTTCTCCATGTTCTGCTTGGTAAAATTGTCAGTTCTCTTCTCTCTCTTTTTTTTTTGGGCAAGTGAAATTCCTCTTTCTTTTAGCAGTTACCAAACACTTTATTTAAGAGTGTAGTACATATTTTCCTCAAGATTAAATTTCATATGAATGTGTGCAATCAGAACAAAAATGAGACAAGTAATACATAAAATAAAAAGTCTTACCTAATCCATTGAAGATTCATTATTTTCTTATTTTCTTTACCTGTTTCATTTGTTCTCTGCAATAATCATTAATGGTTATGTTATTTGAAAGTGGATAAGAAAACCAGATAGCCTACCATAATCTTTTTGTGCAATTTAAGAAATAAGCAGCAGCTGCAATTCAAAATCTCGAGTTTTAGCTGTATGTATTTTGGAGAGACTTTTGATAGTATAGCTGTTTTTCTGCAGCTACAAAGGATAAATCTCCATTTGAGTCACATCTGGCGACATAAAATCAAGTATTTACAAATTCTTCATATACAGGTGATAAATTGTCCCAATTTCTTTCAAAATAAAAACACATTGAAATTCATAGTTGAGGGAGATATTCAGGAAATTAAGCCATTAAAAATATGCAAGAGAAAAATATTTTCCACACACTTATTTCTAAAGTAATAAATATTTTCATAAATCATTTGTTTATAAGAATACTTAACCTTTAGCTGTTATCTATTTTGCTATTAATTTAACTATAGATAGCTGTATGCTATATACGTATGCATGTGTATTTGTGTACATATTTGTATACAAAGTATACATACAAGTAAAAAGAGAAGAGTATGTGGACTAACAGCTGACGAAAGTCATTTGTCAATAGGACATGAGAATTTTCCTAATGCATGTTTTAAGGGAACAAATATCCCAAGTCTCTTTGTATTCAAAATGTATTTTGAAAACCGGGAAGAAAAAAAATCCATCTCTGATGTTACCTCATTAATTAACACCTGAGGATAATCTGGTTCCCAAGAAAGTACAATTATTCAGAAGTAGCAAAAATAATTATTTCTTGAAATTTCAGGGAGTGATGGCATAAATATTTGCAGAGAAATTGCCTCTCTACAATGATAATGGATGTGAGGTTAGAAACCTTCCTTTATTTTCTGTGTGGCTTTTCTGTTCATGACTCATTCCTTTGATAGGGATGGTTCCAGGGGCATTAGCAATACAGGGAACTCAGTGACAAAATAAATCACATGGACCAAAGAGGTAGAAGTAAGAGAAAAAGGTAAATAATTTGTAAAAGAGCATAGCATCCACATATCTCCATGAATCATTGAAACGTAGAGACTGGAGATTTAAGAGGAAGGAAAGGGCAGACACAACCACTGTCTCTCCCTTTCCTTCACATAGGTTGTTGGGATGTTATCATACAGACAGCTGAATATTATAAATGAAACAGTAGAACCTTCTTTAATTAAAACCTATCTTTATTGTTCTTGTTGTTGTTCCCAAATAACATGGAATAACCTAACATCTAGTCAAAATCCTTCCTTCCCTCAACACTTGAACATACTATGACAGCAGCGGTAAGAATATAAGTTGTCCAGTACTACAGGTGTTGGCAACTGTTTTCATACTAGTCATACTCTCTTTAAAGCTGGACATATCTTTAATATTTACAGGTTTATAGTATTTGTAAGACTTCTGACATGCTACCTTGCATGGTCCTTGACTGGTTAATTAAGACATTATTTCCACCTATACAGATAGCACTGTTGCCTGGCTGAATAGCCATTACTTCCTCTAGTGGATCATCTCCATCTTTTCTAACTTTAAACATCTGGCAAACATTCCTGAATCCCACAGAATCCTTATATATGATTCTGGTGAGACAGAGAGGCATTCACAGAGGAAAATACCTTGTCTTTGATCTGAACCACACTTTCCCATTCCTCCCTCACAAAGGTATTTCCTCTCTCTCTCCTTGTTCAGTATACAGGGAGGGGAATATCTATTAGAAATGTTTTTAAGTATAGTGCCTATTTGTACATGAATCAGGACTCCTGAAACCTTTCGTTGTTACAAAACTTTATCTATTTGCTGTATTTAACCATAAGCTCTTTGTAGAAGGGATTGTAACCTTCTTTTCATGTCTAGTAGCCTAGAAGAAAATGTTTTTAAAATACAATACTAAATACCTATATATATTCTAAAGTTACATGATATGCGTAATTCAAACACAGCATTTTCTTTTATGCTTATCAATAACTCTGTACTTTGAAAAATGTACTCTCCATTAAGTTACAGCCTTGACTCGAAACCTTCTACTGAGTTTAGTCAGAATGAGGCTGGGCACTTTTCATTACATGAACATTTCATTCAATTAGCTCTGGAGCAGATGTAATTTTGGTTTATTAGATTTTGTGCAGCTGAATTGGAAAATGGTGACAAAGTAAGCTACATTTTAGATGTGTTGCAATTCAAGTTACTTGAAATAATTCTTGGATTACAAGCATTGCAATATCTGAGCATCTGAGATGTTATCAATCATTCACACCCAGTATTTTTTTTTTGATGGCTGCTGTTTAAAAAATGCATATTAAAGACATACTTGTTTTTTAGATGCATCTTTTTATTGTTTTTTTTTTTTCTTTTTTTTTCATTCATTGAATTTTGTAACCTGAATGCTAAGATAACAGTGCCTTAATGTCAATTTCAGGTCACCTTTGT
Source organism: Aquila spilogaster (assembly GCA_024606505.1). Classification (NCBI taxonomy): domain Eukaryota; kingdom Metazoa; phylum Chordata; class Aves; order Accipitriformes; family Accipitridae; genus Aquila; species Aquila spilogaster. Next base: position 24,158,566 of record JANHGO010000069.1, read on the forward strand.
ATTTGCATCATAGCAGATGTTTCCATACATGTACAGAGATGTAAATCTACACCTTTATCTTGTATGAAAATACTGCATTGAACTTATCAATATTTTGATTAGTCCCGAGACTTCCTCTTCTGCTGGTGATGTTCCAAATGTTTTACCTTCAGGCCAGTCCATGATCACCTCTAGGATTCCTGGACAGTTGAGGTTCCTCATGCGAGCTCGCTGTGCGATCAATGCAACCCACTTACTCCAAGTGGCATCAGTAGCATGATGGGTGGGGGGAACCTCTCCCTTAAACCTCTCCCTTTTTGAAGAGGAAGTCTCGGGACTTGCGTACAGGTTTATCTTTCCCTCTGGGTGGAGAACGGGAATGCAAAGTCCTCTGGGGTATGGAGTTCTCTTCTGAGAGCCAG
>JANHGO010000069.1:24159066-24171349 GCA_024606505.1 Aquila spilogaster
ATTTCCTTCTTGAAGAATGTCCTGCCTTCTTGCACTCCTTTGCTCTTCAGGACGGCCTCCCAAGAGACTCTGTCAACAGGGCCCTATACCTCTATCTATCTCTCTATCTCTTTATCTATCTCTATACTTATCTGCCTACCTACTGTCTTGTCTCATAGGCAGAGTTGTTTGCAACCAAACTGTGGACACTAATGCAAGCAGAGATCCAGGGAATAGCTCACCTTCTCCCCTCCCATAATTAAGTCATCAAAGGAGTATGTATATCCTTGCTTATGGTTATTTCTACACCTCAAGACAGTATTGCTAATTTTCGTGTTTCAAAATCACAGGACAAAGAAGAGGCAGGAAGAGTGGCTTAAAATACATCACAAACTATGAAAAAAATAAGTTTTATTTAGGAAGCAGCATCTGGATCTTCTAGGAAAAAAAAAATCAACAAAGAGCTAAAAAAGAAAGAAAAGGTTATTACTCTAAAAAAACCATAGGCTACCTTGGTTAATGCCCTTAATCCCTATATTTCACAGAGAGTAATCTGGTCACTTATGACTCCAAACCTAAATGACCCAGTCTCTATTCTCAGCTAGAGCATTGACTTTCAGTGTGAATTCAGAGAAAGTTTGAATGCATGCTCTAAGTCCATTGTAAGAAGCCATAGAGCACAATAAACCTGTGAGAATTACCAGTGTCCATAGACTTGGAGCAAGGAACTGGGCATGGTGATGGGACAAACAAACACACAGTAGCAAAACCAGTGAGCTGGAGGTAGGAAGTCCCATAGCGCAAATACTAGACCAAACACACAGGGCATGAAGTAGAATGTGGGTGAAGAAGGCAGAAGAAAGAAGCAAGAGGAAAACAGCAAAAGAAAATGTGAAGATATAAGACAAAAGATAAGTAAAATCAAGGAGATTTTCTTCTCCTTTCCAACACCTTCCCAGTTCCATTCCCATTCACATCTCCATAATGTGCTGCAAGCTTACTCCAGGAAGAAGAACCTAGAGCTTAAGCAGCACAGTTCTCATGGAAATCCTATTACTCTACAAGCAAACTATTTTTAGAGCTAAACATAATTATGGTGCCAAAGTATTAAATTATTGTAATGTTTTTAGCAAGTAAAACCAAATCAGCTAAGTATTCTGGATCAATTTTTCAGAATTTATCTCACATATAAATTCACTCAACAAGCTTTTACATTCTGATAAAGCCATAAGCAGAGGGCATAGTCTGTAAAATGAAGACAGGCAAACAACAAATCTTCAGCTATGGATTATATTCAAGAGATGACAAGTAAGACAGCATTTTAGGGGATAACTGTTAGATTTCCTGTATCGAGTTTTAAGCCAGGTCAGACAAATAGACTCAAGCTTATTCTACTAAATTTCTAGCAAGTATTTCCTTAGATGTGATTATTCTGGCTCTTCAGTGGAAGGCAGCAGGATAAGGGGAGGTTTTAAGATCATCTCAACACATTGTTATCCTTCCTTGTGGCAATTGGTAGACATATAGAACCGAAATAGTGCAAAACCAGCATAAATTGTTACAGGATGCTGAGTATCCTCATTCTTAAAGATGAAAAAAGGAAATTACCTCAGTGCTCTCATTTTATAGCAGTAGATTATTGTAAACAGAAGCTTCCATCCCTTCATCAGAAGAATTTTAATGTGGGGACACAGTTTTAGAAAGAGTTGTTCTTATTTTTATCATTCAGTCTGGATAAATCTTCCCACACAGGGACAAGATCTACTACTGTGTCTTCTTTTCAACAGTGATTTATGTTTGTCAGGTTTCACCTATGTTTTTTAGAACATTCTATAGTCTTGTGTTTCACAATAGTCCTCCTCTTTCTTTTCCTTTTCCCTGTCTAGTTCCTACTTTCCTCCATATCTTGCTCTGTAAAGGGGTCAGTACTCTTCTGCCCTTTCGTCTGGGAAGTGAAATTTGAAAAAGGTAACAGTACTTGTTTCACTTAGCAGTCACCAAATACTTTATGTATGAGTAGAGTATAATTTTTTTCCCCCAAGAGTAGCCTCCATAAGCAAAACATGAATGTTTGCAATCGGCTGCCAATAAAAAGGAGTCAAGTAATATAGAAAATTAAAATGTGTTTCTTAATCCACTGAAGATTTATTACTTTCTTATTTTCTTCATCTGTTTGACTAGTTATTTGCATTAAGAATTAATGGTTGTGTTACTTGAAAGCAGAAGAGAAAACCAGATAGTCAACCATAATCTTTTTGTGCAATTTAAGCAATAAGAGGCAGCTGCAATTCAAAATCTCAAGTTTTAGCTGAATGTATTTTGGGGTCAGTTATGTTAGTATAAATGTGTTTTTGCAGCTGCAAAGCATAAGCCTCCATTTAGGTCCATCTAACCATGGCCACATAAAATCAAGTACCTACAAATTCTTCATATTTAACTGATACATTGTCCTGAATGCATTTCACGGTAAGAATACACTAATGCATAGGTGAGGGCAAGAGATGTTCAGAAAATTAAGCCATTAAAAACATAAGAAAAGTATTTTCCACAAACTGTTGTTTCTAAAGTAATAAATATTTTCATTAATTATTTTATTATAAGAATATTATACCTGTTATCTATTTAGCTATTAGTGTAATATAGATGTATGTATATGTGTGTATGTGTGTGTTTACAAAGTATACACACAGGTTAAAAGAGAAAAGGATGCAGATTCTTTGCTTTATTTAAAGACTGATGAAAATCATCAATCAGTAGAGCATTAGGGCTTTCCTAATGCATGTTTTAAAAGAACAAACACCCCAGGTCTCTTTGTATTCAAATTATATTTTAAAAACCTAGAGGAAAAAAAATCCATCTTTGGTATTACCTCATTAATTAACACCTGAGGATAATCTGGTTCCTAAGAAAGAACAATTATTCAAAAGTAGGAGAAATAATTATTTATTGAAAGTGCAGGGGATGGTGGTATAAATATTTGTAGAGAAATTGCCTCTCCACAATGTTTATGGATGTAGGGCTAGAACCCCCCCTTCATTTTCCGCTTCGCTTTTCTGTTTGTGAATCAATACTTCAATTGGGATGGTTCTGGGCACATTAGCAATACAGGGAAGCCAGTGACAAAAGAAATCATATGGAACAGAGAGGTAGAAGTAAGAGAAAAGGTAAATAATTTGGAAAAAAGCATAGTAACCACATATATCCAATAAATCATTGAAATGTAGAGACCCGAGTTTTGAGGGGAAGGAAAGGACAGCACCAATCACAGTCCTTTCCCTTCCTTCACAGGGGTTTGGGGATATTATCATACCCCTGGACAAAGATTTTTAATGAAACAATGTTACAGAAGCTCCCCTAATGCAAAGCTTATAATATTTTTGTGTCCCCAAATAATATGGAGTAACTTAACCTCAAGTCAAAATCCTTCCTTCCTACAAGAACTGAATACACCGTACATTCCGTACAAGTTGTTGTCAAGTAGGACATGTATTTGCACGTGTTTTCATACTGGTCATGCTCTTTTAAAAACTGGACAGGTTTGTAATATTTACCAATTTATAGTATTTCTAAAACTTGTGACATGCTACCTTGCAGCATGATCCATGACCAGATGATGAAGACTTCACTTTCACCTGTACAGCCAGCACTATTGTCTGGCTGAATATCCATTATCTCCTATCCTGGATCAGCTTCATCTTCTCAGACTTTAGGCATCTAGCAAACATTCCTAAATTAGGACCCTGGTTGCCACAGGTTCTTTATTTATGTTACTGGTGAGAAAGAGAGGCACCCCCAGAGGAAAATACCTTGTCTTTGATATGAATCTCTCCCTGGAGATTCCTCTCTCTCTTTGTTGAGTATACAGGGAGCATCTATTAGCTATGTTTTTAAGCATGATGCCTGCAGATAGGTGGGATGAACCAGGACCCCTGAGCCTTTTCGGTCAATGTTAGAATACTTTAGCTATTTCCTCTACTTAGTCATAAGGTTTCTGCAGAAGGGACCATATCTTCTGTCTTTTCATATCCAGTAGCCTGGAAAAATATTTTCAAAAGACTGTATTTAGAAAAAAATGTAAAATGTATTTCAGAGTTATATGAATTACATACTTCAGACACAGCATTTTCTTTTACACTTATCAGTAACTCTGTACTTTGAAAAACACATTCTCCATTAAGTTTATAGTCTTGGCTTAAAACCTTCCACTGACTTCAGTCAGAACAAGACTGGACACTTTTTCATTACATGAACATTTTATTCAATCAGCTGTGGAATAGTTGTAATTTTGGTTTATTAGATTTGGTACAGCTGAATTGGAAAAGGGTGACAAAGCAAGCTAAATTTTATGTGTGTTGTTACACTAGTTACTTGTAATAATTTTTGGAGTAGAAACATTACAATATTTGAGGATCTGATATGTCATCAATCATTTACACCCAGTGTCTTTGTTTGACAGCTCTTGATTAAAAAAATACCAAAAATCAAACAAACAGGAAGATTACAATATACAGCATTTCAGAAAGAAAAATAACACTATCTAAATTAGAGACTTTTTTTATATATATGTATATATATATATGTATCCTTTTACTACTGTTAAAATGAATCAGGTTTTGTAACGTGATTGCTCAGGTAGTAGTGCATTGATCCCAACTACAGGTCACTGCTGTATTTACAACACAGCAGAGCTTTTCAATCCCAATGCAGAGACATAAATCTACACTCTTAACATTCAAGACAGTACTCCAGACACTGAGCTATATCCTACTCTTCTCAATAAAGTGTTCTTTCTTGAACCAAAAACTTTGTAGGTGAAATTTGCATAGAAACAGTTACATCTCTGTGGAACATTAGGGCTTTGGTGAACCAGCATATTTCACCAAAATGTCACACATGCGAAAATGTTCCAACCATTTGTAATGTTACACCATATATTTAAATCTTCCTTAAAATCTTTAAGCTGGTGCCATGCAGAACTGTTAGTGCTGTCATCCATAATTAAAATGCGTGATCAGTTTTGAACTCTGAATTCCACCAAATGTGATCTTAAAATATAAGCCTCAATTCTAAAGGCTCTTTTTCATAGTCAAAGAGATTATGAGCTGTCAGTTCACAGGAAAACTCTTGCTGGAGCAAGTTAGATAATTTTGTAGAGTAATCTCTAAAGGCTATGTAAAACTTAAGTCTTTAACAATCTTCAGGGAAACTGTCTCTTTCTGATAGCAAGGACCTGGGATTTTTTAAAGCCAGTTAGAAGAGTTATTATTTAACCTCTCTTGGTGACATTATTTTAGGCTGCCTTGTTATAAATTCAACAAAGGCCCTATGGATTGATTTACATTGTGAAGGTTATCTTGAAACCAGAAGACTAGAAAGTTTTTTTAAACAACTTCTTAAATTCTGAATTATATTTGGTAATCTCTTCACAAAGGGTTTAACAATACATCTTCATTGAATCCAGTGTGAATATCACACCAGTCACAAAATTCTTAAATAGGAAGCGTGAAGGAGATATTGGGCTGAAACCTACTATCAAAGGTATTAATCTGGACTTTCTGTATCCAATACACAACAAGCAGGGCCAGTGAATTTATACTAAGCCTTAGCATATGCACTCCCCTAAAATAAAAACACCTAATTATACACTACCAAAACACAGAAGAGCTGGGAGCTTGAAATATGGTTTTGTTTTTAACAAAAGCTTGCATTCTGAAGAATACAGCCAGTTCAAACTGAAAAGTCTAATTCTATCACTTAAAAAGATGTACATTGCAAGACAATGGCTTTGTCGTTACTGTATTGAGTTTATTATTAAAGCAATAGGATCTTCATGCAGATTTTATCATCTCCTCTGCAATTTAAGAAGTCAATAAAAATATTAGAGTGTCCAGCACAGGTGGCTGCAAAATGAGCCTGGAGAATGTAAATAGGTCTGCGTGTCTCATTTTCAAGTTGGTGGAAAGCAAGACTTAAATAATATAATTGCAATATTAGGTGAAAACAACATCAAAGTAATATGAATGAGTTAAAGGAAGATGCAGCTGGAAAAAGAAATGCTAGAGTAAGCAATGGAAAAATCACAGAGTCCTGAAGCTGATGAATGTGAGCTTAGAGACCTGGAAAAAGAAGGAATCTTCAGCCAAACATCTATGGGCAGAGCAGAAGTTCTACAGGATACGTGCTGCTGAGGAGAGCTCGAGTTCATCTCACCAGAAAGGGAAATACTTTGACTTAGTTTTCTCAAATTCCTTCTTATTGAAAGCAATTTTTTTCTGTGTAGATAACATCTTTCTAACAGGCTGACACAGCAGGATCCACTTGCCCACAGTGGGTTGCCCAAGATCTTTGGGATATCAAAACCGTACTGTGCCAGCAGCAGTTCAAGTCTAACTCAAGAAAGTTTCATTTAAGAGTCAAATATAATGTTTAGTGAGATATAAATAAATAAAAAGCACATGGTTCATGACAAATTGGGGGGGGGCATTCACTGAATTTTGGTAGACTATTATCAATCCAGGAATAAACTCATTTCCAAATGTAATAATGCATTTTGGAGTCAGGATGAGGAGGCAGCACTCAAAATCTTGCATACTAAAGCAAATATACTGCAGTTTGAAGCATTTTCAGGTGAAGTAGAATTATTATCAAATTAATAGGATATGACTGATAATTTTGATGCCTCATTTGTGCTAGTTAATATACTTTTTACTGTATAAAATTCTCCAACCAGGTTATAAGGCTTTGAAAGGTCAGTCCTCCCTTCTTAACAAAAACTTACTAAAATTTAGATGAATTGTCATCACGCTTGGCAGTAATTGTCATTCTTAGATCAAGTTTTATTACGGAGAAACACATTAATGTTTTAGAAGAATTACCATATGTCCCATTTGTTCCTTTTCTGTACCTGCTGATATTCTTCCAATGGAAATGCACTTCAAGAAGTCTTGTGGAAACTTTGGGCCAGGCTCACCAATAAACTCTGTCAATCCATACTAGGCAATTAAGTGGTATATTTAATCTGTTTTACCTCAGGAGAAGGCCTGTAAATCACACCCATTAGTTAATTAACTGGCCCATTAGTTGAACTGACACCAATTTAAGGGGTTGAGAAGACAGCTTTCCTTTCATTTGCAAGTACTTTTCAAAGTCAGACTATGGTACACATATAATTAAACAACAATTTTTGCCATGGATTTTTGGGAACAAGCTTTACCTCTAAGGCATAGCCTTTGATTTACTAGGGTCAATGCATAAATTGCAAATCAAATCCTTAAATCTGATTCCATCTGAGAGTAAGACAGTGAAGGATATAAAGTAATGTATTTTTTTATGTTCAATACCTAGAGGAGACTGCAGGGTATATAAAAGAATGAGCTTCCACCCACCCTCCCTTTTGACTTTATAAATTATATTTTTTCTACCCTGTGAGCTTAAAAACTCTCTTAACAAAGATTCTGTAGGATCTAAAGTTTACAGGATTAAAATCAGAATTATTTATATTCAGGCTGTTGATATTTTTTGTATTACTGTACAGTTTAGTCCTTTCTGAGATGTGTTTAAAAGTAGTTTTAATTCACCAGCTCTCTCTTATCTCAATCTATCCCTTTATACATCCCCCTCAGCAACACATATTTTAATCAGCTACTTGTAGGACTTTGGGAAACTTCTAACAACTTTTGATAAAATCTTTCAGGAAGTACCAGACTGAGAAGAAACATATTTCAACCAATAAACCTGTAGTAGACATTCCAGATTGTTACAATTCACTTTCTTTGATGATGCTGCCTAGCATGTCCTTTAGAACAAACAGTCCAGATTGTATTCCAAATTAAATGGGAGCAGTCAGTGTCCAGATCAATAAGGACAAGGATGGGTAGATACATACTGACCTTGAGATAATTCAAGGTTTTGCAGCCATTGTTAAAATTTCTGCTGATTAACTTCAGCAAAATGACTGTACAGCATTGTGACCATATCTCAGTCTTCAGATTTCTGAATCTTGTGGCATGAAAAGCTACTTCACAAAACAAAGCAAAAACTTATTGCAGAATTTTTCAGATTTTTTAGTTAATCAAACTTATTTCAAGGCCTATAAATGTAGTTTGGCTTGGGTTGCTCTGGTAGATATGTTTTGAAGTAACTGTATTTCTAGTTTACAGCATGGTACTGTGGTATTGTTCTAGTTTTAGTTTTAGCATATTTTCTCTGGTAGGATTATATACAAGTATGTACAGTGACAGTATACAGAGATAGACATTTGGGAAGCTATTTATGAAAAAAAGCTGATCGTACTCAGTTATGTCAAGATGACATCTGATTGCTCACATGGCATTCTTTCTGTAGTATGCCATCAGAATACAGTCCTTCAGACTAGATCTGGATTTAGGGTAGTTTATGATAAAATTGCAGGGTACAACCAGAGATGATAGAAATAGGCATAGCTCCAGAATAATTATATTGATTTACACAGGTTAAGACTTTACCTTTGCCTTTATTATGAAGCTAATATACATGGCAGAGAAATCTCTTTGTGAAGTAACCCTCTTATCATGTATTGTGTAAACTTACCTTATCATATCTTTGTTTGTTTGTTTAATTAATTTAACCATTCTGCAGGATAGAATGAAACCCTACCATCCCAAACAGGGGAGCTATTACTTTGGGAATGAATGGTATTGCCACTAAATACTTCTGGCAAAGTGAGCACTCTAGTGTGTGCTCTAGCAGAGAGTTTCATATTGATAAGACTTAATGTATGACAAGAGATTGCAATTTCTTTCCAACATCACATTCTGAAATACAGTGCAACCCATTTGAGTGAGAAATAATTTTGTCTTTATGCTATTTCCATCCTGAAACTCTCTTCAAAAGAGACAAATTGTGATAAATTATGTGTGGTGGTGTTCTCTTGTGATTGATGGCAGAGAAAATCAAGCTATTTCACTTAGATGCTCACTGTGGAATTGAACCAGGCTTACCAGAAATAAGACAAACATTTTACATTGAGTCATCCAGCCCTGTTGCTCAGCTCTGTTTTCAAGTTCCAGCCACCCCCATTACTCAACAGGATCCACTTCTTTCTTTCAGGGGACTGGTAATTAGCACAAGTACAGTTATTGTAAGCTAATTATATGTTCTAAAACTAATGTACTTATGTGAACTAGAGGGTAGCTTACCATGTGAGCATTTGATAAGCAAACAGGTGTTTAAAAGATTTAATGGGTTTGTAGCCATCTGTAGTGATTAATGGTGTTTGAGAACCTCACTGCAGCTCATAACATCGTCATAAATGAACACTGGGAATTTTCAGCTAAAAAAAAGTGTAAAGGATTCTTAGATTTTCCTGCTCAAATCCCTTATGCTGAGTTACAGTTTTATATTTCAAGGGGCAATGAATAATTGAACTTTCCTGGAAGCTACAAAGAAAAAAGAAAAAAATCTTCCCTCTAACTTTCCCCCATCTTTTTACTGCAAGGTAGAATGAAGTATATTTTTCCACATATGGAACAGAAAAATAGAGCAGATTTTCTTTCTTCATAACCAATTTATTGGCTCTCAATCCTCTTACTAAGTCAGAAACCTGGGTTAAGCAATTTGTGTTCACCACACTCTGTAGAACTCACTCCTTTTGAAATCAGTGGCAAAATTCCCACTGTGGCCAGACACTTCTCTCTGGAAATGGGGAGCCAAGTATGAGTAGAAGAAAGTGCCCCTGCCTGTGACTGAGAAGTGGTTATGACTGTACAGCATTAGGCTGTGCATTAAGCTACAGACCCGCAAGAGACCGGGTGGGATACAAGATATGGATACATCTCATATTTTGATATCTTACAGAAGCCACACCTTTTTCTTAGGACTAAAGGGAGCACATCCTTCAAGTCATGATTCACAATGTTGTAGGTCTTTCAAAATGAAGGTGATGCTGTTGAGGTCCTCCTACAAGATAACTAAGTTGACCATCAAATTCACCCAGGCTATGGGAGACCCAGGATTCATTACTTTTACAGAAGCTGTTGTGTGGAATAAATCAATTGCTGAGGCAAGGCAGAACGAAGACTGGTCTTTATCTGGAAGGCTAGTAAACTCATATGAGAACAAGTTGTAGGAGATTCTACTCAAGGAGGTTTCATCTGATGAAGTCCAAAATGGACAAGTACACAGACTTAGCTCTACATGGAGTAGAAGTGCCCTGACCACCTCAACAGAATAAGCCCAGTTTCTTACCCATTTCTGCCATATGGCTGACTGACCTTAGTGTCTAAAGGAAAGATTACAAGTTCTGACTGATATTTTTTCTTGCTCACCAGGGATATCTGTAAGTGTAAATTCTATGTGGCTTTCACAATGTCCAATAATGCACTCATGCCTCAGTCTTCAAAACATTTGTAGCACTTACTGGGCGTCTCCCAATACCAAAGTTCACAAACATTGTAATAATTCAGTATTTTTGAGACCTAAGACCCTCCTTCCACTTGGGTTTAAATTGCTTGATAGGTTGAGAAGTTTGCAAGGGAAAACATGTAGGAAACTAAGAAAAATACTTAATGGGAAAAGGTATTTGTTTGTTTTATACATATACAAGTTACAGATAAAAAACTTCATCACAAAGGGAACCTATAACCTCCTTAGGCAGGACACGACTCAAAGAGAATTCTGTCATTTATGTCCCTCTTATTCCCTTTTCTTTAAGTGATTCTTTCTAGAAATCTTTTTTAAATGGAAGAATTCAGATAGAAAATAAAGTCTAAAATGACAAATTTAATAATTAATGTATATGTTATTACAATAATAACAAATGACCTATTTTTAATTTATTCAAGCAATCGTCTGATGGCTGGAAACAACTTTTCCATTTATCATTATTAAATAAGGTGATTAGTCGTTCATTGATTTGTTGTATATTTCAGCATCTCAACCCAGGTTGTCTACTGGTCTAACTTGTCACAGCTTCATTGACTGTATTGAATCTGTTAATGGAAAGGTGACTGCAGTGCAGTTCTGCCAGTTTATGCCAGCAGATTACCTGCTCCCTGTATTTTCAAGGTAACATACCGAGATTTCATAGAATCAGTGTAACAGGGTATATCAATTATTTCTTTTTCATAAATTGGCATCCAACCAGCAATTGAGATGTATAATTTTACCTCAGCTTTTTCACACATGCTTGAGCTAGCTTTAATGCAGCTACTTTAAGTACTCTCGAAAATATGGCAGCACAGCTTCCAAATGTGCCACCGTGACTCATGTGGCCTAAAGCCAATGACTCTGAAGTGTCACCTAGTATACCACCTAACTGCCAACAGTAACCACATAGCCGTGCAATACAGTAGAGCCGTTGACAGTAGCAGGCTGTAAGCTTTGTACACTCAATGGAGTTTGTGAGACCTCAGGACTGAGGCCTGGCAAGCTTGCTGTGTCTAAACTTTTCTTGACCTACCTGCAGCTTTGTTTCACTTGGTTTAGCTATGATGGTAATTTCTCTGATTGATCAGGTGTCTATGGTTGTACTTCTTTTGTTAGGTTATGGGATAAAATCTCATCTGCACACCCACAAAGGAGCTCAGAGGCACAATAGCAGGTGGGGGAACCCTGCTGGCTCCTTCCAGGCCCATTGCCAGAGAGCTGCCAGCCCATCAAAAGCCCATCTCTACAAACCCAGAGGACCGGGGCACAAATGGCAGACAGAGAATGCAAATTACGGACTCAGAGTGAGGGGACACCCTGTCTGGGCCCCTGTCCCAATCCAATGTCGGGGAAGGTTTCGATATGATCCCAAGAGCAAGATTAAGACACAAACGAGGTCAAATGCTGTATGCCCAAAAGAGTTTTTGTTGTCAAAAGTATCAAAAGTAGAAAATAGTAGCAATAGGATAGAATGGAAGAAAAGGCAGAAATCAAGCAAGCAGTCAGGATAGAGTTGCAAGGGTAGTCACCACCATGGATCCAGCGGCGTCCTGTTGGTCCTCAGTCTTCAGTTCTTCTGTGATGGGTGCACACTACGGCTTGTCTCCATGGTTTTTTATAGGGCATATTTCAATGAAGTATGCACGTATGTACTGTTCATGCACTGTTCACATGCTGCAGGTTTCGTCTATCACATGACCTTTACGTGACCAGATGTTATCTCAAAGGCTACAGTTTCCGTGAGAATGGTAGCCTCCACATTCTTGCACGCTTGTTGGCTTCAGTCTGTTTCCTCTCCTGGATGCCTCAGTGGCCTAGTAATCGTCCTTATGGACAGAGGAATGTCCTGCTTAGACAGGCCATCTCAGAGACAAAGGGCTCAAGATAAGCAGTCCACAAT
>JANHGO010000069.1:24171449-24200100 GCA_024606505.1 Aquila spilogaster
CAGCCCACGGAACTGGAGCATTAACTCTTTAACTCCCAATGCATTACATGATGTTATGATGTGGAATACCGATAATAGAAATCATAAAACCATGACATATTCTTCCAATGAAAATACACTTCAAGAGATTTTGTGGAAACCTTAGACCAGGGTTACTAAGAAATATTACCTATGCACACGAGACAATTAAGTAGTATATTCAAGCTGTTTTACCTCAAAACCTGTAAATCACATCTGTTAATTAATTAACTGGCTCATCAGTTGAAATGCTACCAATTTCAGGCATTGAGAAGACGATTTACTTTTCACTTGCAAATATAAGTGCAGACTATGGTACTGGCACAATTATTTTATGTACCTACACAATACGCAAAAACCTTGCCATGGATTTTTAGGAACTTGGTTTACCTTTAAGGTATAGCCTTTATTTTACTAAGGTCAATGTGAAAGATGCAAAAAAAATCTGTAAAGTTGATTCTGTCTGAGAGTAAGACAGTGAATATATAAACTAATGTGCTTTTTTGTATCGAATGCCTAGAGGGGACTGGAGGGTGTGTAAAATAAGGAGCTTCCACTTACCCTCTCTTAGACTTTATATACTGTATTTTTTCTACCTTCTGAGCTTAAAGTAAAACGCTTAACAAAGTGTGTTTGGGATCTAAACTTTGCAGAATTATGATATGAATGTCTTATATTCAGAGTGTCTGCAAATTTTGTTGTCCTTCATTTTAGTCCACTATGAGATATGTTTAAAAGCAGCTTTAATTCACTATCTCCTATCTGAATCTCTTATTTGACCATATACAGTCTTCCCAAATGCACGTATTTTAGTCAGCTACTTGTAGGACTTTGAGAATTTTTCATCATTTTTAAAAATATTTCAGGCAGTACCAGATTGAAAGGAGACATATTTCAACCCATAAAACTCCAGTCAACAGTCCAGACTTTTACAATTCAACTTCTTTCATGATGCTATTTAGTATGTCCTTCAGAACAAACTGGCATCTGGACAATTAGTCCAGATTGTATTTCAAATGAAATAGGAACAATCACCATTCAGATAAACAAGGACATAGATGCATCAATATATACCACCCTAGAGAAAATTACGAGATTTATAGCCATAGTTAAGATTTCTGCTGATTGATTTCAGCAAAATGGCTATGCAGTACTGTGACTGTAGATTGGTCTTTAAATTTCTTAATCTTGTGGCATGAAAAGACACTTCAGAAAATAAAACAAAAGCATATTACACTTTTTTTTAAAGATTTTTCAGTTAATTGGTGCTAATTCAAGGTTTATAAACTGAATTTTTTCGTGAGTTCCTACAGTGGACATTCTTTGAAGTTCTAGTGTACAGCATGGCATTGTTCTTGTGGGCACTGTTCTTGTGACAGTCTAGTTCTAGCATGTTTTCTTGCATGTTTTCTCAGGTGAGGTTATATGCAGGTATATACAGCGAGAGTATAAAGAAATTGATGTTCATATACAGAGATGAATGTCTGTTAAATTATTTATGAAAACATTCATTAGCATTTAGCATTGTCAAGATGATGTGATCACTCACATGACAGTCTGTAGTATGCCAACAGGATATAGTCCTTCACACTAGATCTATATTTACAATAGTTTATGAGAAAATGGTAGAAATCTTCATAACTCCAGTGAAATCGAATCATTTTAAATAGGTTGGGAATTTTCCTGTGCCATTGTTGTGATGCAAGCATACATGGCACAGAAATCTCTCAGTGAAATAAGCCTCTCAGCATCTATTGTGTAAGCTTACCTGATTATATCTGTCCTTGCTTTTTAATTAATTTAACCATTCTGTGGAATGGAAGGAAACCATACCTTCCTCAAACAAGAGGGCTACTACTTTGTGAATAAATGATATTGCTATTAAATAGTTCTAGTAAATTGAACCCTATGACATGTGATATATGAGAGAGCTTCATATTGGTAAGACTTACCATACAACAAGAAATTGTAACTTCTGGCCAACAGCAAATTCTAAAATACAACGTAGTCAATTTGAGTGAGAAATAACTTGTTCTTTATGCTATTTCTATCCTGAAACTCTCTTCAAAAGAGAAATTGTGATAAATTATGTGTGTTGTTATTCTCTTGTGATTGATGGCAGAGGAAATCAAGCTATTACACTTAGACACTCGCTGTGGAGTTGAACCAGACTTACTAGAAATAAGACAAACATTTTACATTGAGTGTTTCAGCCCTGTTGTTCAGTCTAGAAGCTCTGTTTTTAAATTTCATCTACTCCCATTACTCAACAGGAGTCTCTTCTTTCTTTCAGAGGACTGGTAATTAGCACAAGTACAGTTATTGTAAGCTAATTATATGTTCTAAAACTAATGTACTTACATGAACCAGAGGGTAGCTTACCATGTGAACATTTGATAAGCAAACAGGTGCTTAAAAGATTTAATGGATCTGTAGCCATCTGTAGTGATTAACGATGTTTGAGAACCTCACTGAAGCTCAAAATATCATCCTAAATGAACACTGGGAGTTTTCAGTTCAAAAAAAAGTGTAAACAATTCTAAGATTTTCCTTCTCAAATATCATATGCTGAGTTACAATTCTATACTCCAAGGGGCAATGAATAATTGAACTTTCCCAGAAGCTATGCAGAAAAAAAAAAAAAGAAAAAAGAAAAAACCTTCTCTCTAACTTTTCCTTACATTTTTACGGCAATATAGAATGAAGGGTATTTTTCCATAGGTGGAACAGAGAAACAGAGCAGATTTCCTTCTTATCCACCATATTACCTCTCAGTACTCTTACTAGGTTATGAACCTGGGTTAAGAAGTTTCTGTTCTCCATACTCTGTAGAATTTTTTTTTCCACTCTGAAATCAGTGGCACAGTTTCCATTGTAGCCACATGCCTCTCCTTCTCTGTGGAACCATGAGAAAGAGAAACTGCTCCAACCTGTGACTAAGGTATGGCTATGATTGTACAGCATTAAACTGTGCATTAAACTGTAGCATTAAGCAAATGACTTGGAAATGACGGTGAAATACAAGAGATGGGTACTTTCGAGATTCTGATATCCTATGGAAGTTATATGTTTTTCTTAGGACTAAAGAGAGAACATTCTTCAAGTAATAATTCTCAACCTTGTCTTCAAAAGTGAAGGTGATGCTGTTGAGGTCTATGTGGTTCATCAATTTTAGCTGGGCTGGGACATCCAGAATTCATTACTACAAAACATGCTGTATGGAACCAATCAATTTCTAAGTCAAGGCAGAGTGAGGATTAGTTTTTATCTTGTTGACTAGTAAACTCATATAAGAAGAACAAGGTTTAGGTAATGTAATCTCTATTCCAGGAAGTTTCATTATATTAAATCCAAAATGGACAAGTAAGCAGATTTGGCTCTGCATGGAACAAGAAGATCTATAATCAGCTTCTTAGCCACTTTTTTAACCATTGTCAAATGTGTGACTGACCTTATCAACTAGAAGAAAGTCTGAAATTTTCTTGTTCATCAGGGATATTTACAAGCGTGAATTCTTTCATAATTCTAATAATGCATTCATAGTTTGTTCTTAAAAACAGTTAGAGCACTTGAGTTCCTCCCAGTGAAAAAGTTCACAAAAAGTGAAAGAGTTCACTGTCATGAAGGCCTCTGCCCACTTGGGTTAAAATTGCCAGGTAGAAAATTAGGAAAAAAGACTTAACAGGAAAAGTTATTTATTTATTTTTTTTTTCAAGTACACTTAGTATACTTATATACGTGAATATATATAAGTTAAAGAGAATAATCTGCGTAACAAAGGGATTCATAATCTCCTTAGGTAGGAGGCAAGATAGAAAGAGTTCTAGCCATCTGTCTCTTATTCTCTTTTATTTGATGTTTCTTTCTAGAAATGTTTTTAAACAGAATGGTTTAAATACCTAATAAACTCTAAAATGTCCAGTTTATTATATACCATAGCAATAATAACACATAAACTAAATAGCACAGAACCTGCTCTCTGTATTTTCAAGACAACATACTGAGATTTCATAGAATCAATCTATCAGGATATATGAATTACTGATTTTTAAAGAAACTGCTATCCATCTAGCAATAGAGACAGATAATTCTGCTTTGTTTTGAGCCTGCTTTAATCCACGTAGTTCAAGTACTCTTGAAGATACTACAGCACAGCGTCCAAATTTGCCACTGTGATTGATGTGGCCTAAAACCAATGACACTGAAGTGTCACTTAGTATACAAGCTAACTGAATTAGCATTAGATTGGAATCGCCTACAGTAACCATATACTGTAACACGGAAGAGAAGTTGATTGTAACAGCTATCACGTTAGTATTATAGCTTTGCATACTCAGAGTTTGTAAGATCTCAGGATTGAGGATTTTCAAATTTGCTGTTTAAACTTTTTTTGACCTGCCCACAGTTTTGTTTCCCTTGGTTTAGCGATGATGGCATTTTTTCTGATTGACCAAGTGTCTATGGTTGTACCTTTCTATAGGTTATGTGATAAAAACACATGTACACACCCACAAAGGAGTAAAGAGATAGCTGGGGGGCCCACGTAGTACCCTGACAGCTTCTCCCAGGCCCATCAGCAGGGAGCCACCAGCCCATCAAAACATAATTTCCATAAACCCAGGGATCAGGGGCACCACTGTATCTTGGGAACCCAAATTAAAGACAGAGGAAGCTCTGTCTAGGCTGCTCCCAGGACTTTTCCATCAAGAACAGCACTTATTAATACCTTTTGGAATAAAGGAGGCCACTGTCAACGAGTGTTGGGTATAAAGAAGACATGGAAAAAGCATTTTAGGATTGCTTAAGATTTAGCATTAGGAATAGGACACAGTTTAAAGTTGAATAGAATGTTTAGAGGAGGGAAAAATGTGGGAAAAGAGATAAGTTCTGGTGATCTGGAGAATAAAAAGGGAATAAAAACGTTTACACTGAAGCAGGGCTTGTCAGTACACTTGTCTGACCATACCCTGTGCCTAATCACCATAGCCTGTCCTGTATCGTCTTCAGATGTTTTTCTGTCTCTCTCACTCTGTGACCATGGTGCCAGCAACTGTATGAGAGTGGGTGTGTGAGTGAGTGTACAATCACCAGTGAAGACCAAGGCAGGTGAGCCAGCAGGTAGGAGAAGTGGCCTGGGAGCAATAAGAGTTCGTGGAAGTCTGGCAAACAGCTCCGGTGACAGCATAGTGGGGTCACTTATGGAACTAGAGGAGTCCTGCCCTGCTCATGTTTGTGAATGTGTGTGTGATGGTATGTAATAGCAACGGGGATGAGGTTGGGGTCACCTTTGTCCAGGTCCTAACAACTGAGCAGACTGGAAGCCAGAGGCAGGTACTGGGCAGACTGGGTGTCTGAGTTCATCTATGAGGGCATTTGCATTGTATATGTGAGTGAATATTCCCATCAGTAGGCCTCTGTCCTGCTCAGACAGGCAGAGGGGCAGGATGAGGACATTGATGCTGTCTGTGTAGAAGTGCTCTGTGTGTTTTTCTGTTATCAATGTGGCTGGTCAAGTATAAATATATATATGAGAGATGTATATTATATGTATATATATCTATATATGTATATACATGTGGAGTATACCTGTGCTTGGTGTGTAGGGTCCTGCTGGGAATACATTTTCAGCCTCATTACTCATTAGACCTGAGGGCATGGAGCTGCTGCAGCTTTCCTCTCAGGCTGTCAGATCCAGCATGCTGTATTTTCCTCTTACACTTTTTTTATCTTTGCATCATAAACCAGAGTTTTATATCTATAGAAGAGTAAGCAATTGTTCTATGTAGATGGAGATATTTACAATTCTAGCACACTGACATAATACAGAGGTCTGGTACAACAGCAGCAGACTGAGAAGTAGAGGTGCATCATGTAGTATAGAGGGATACGGGAATGAGACGGTAAGAGATGGGACACACACTTAGATCTGGAGACCAGATCTGTTAGCAACTGACCAGTAGTCAGCTACAGAAATGCGAACTTGAATCTGAAGAAAACCATAATGGTAACAAGGAGAACAAAGAAGTGCAATCAAACATATAGAAAAGGCACTACTCAGTAAATTCCAGTGAAAAATAGAACTGCAGGCTAATCACCAAAGAAAGATACAAAATCATGTTAGAAAACGTACTAATATGATGCAGAGCGGGTCCTGGAGAGGAAGGAGGAAGAAGCCAACACCAATATCATACTATATTGGCACAGGAATCAAGATGCTATGACTCACAATAACCAGCCACCAGTGTTAAGATCCACTGGAGAGCAGGGAATGGGTAAGCATAACACCAGGAGTGGTAGTAGCAAGTAAAAGTGTATGCGAAGAAATTTCAAATACATTATCATCTTCTTTTTCTTTAACAATTAAATCTGGGCTAATAATTATTAGATTCTTAAGAGTTCCATTATATTCAATTAGATTTGTAGCTTTAATTTTACGTAAAGTGTGCTTCCTTTTTACCCCTAAAAAGGATTTTAAGGTAACAGCATATGTACTGAAAATTGACTAACTTAGAAAAAATGTCACTACAAATATGGCAAACTGTGTGGACACATATGTAGCATGTATTCTGGAAAACTGCAGGTTTTCCAGTTCTGTGTGAACAGAAGGGCAACAAGAAGACCATGGTGGTATTGCAGCGAGGAAGTCATGGAAGAAACAGAGGGAAGACCATGCTGCAGAAGGGAGATGCTGTGGGAACAGTACATGAAAGAAACCAAGCTATACTAGCTAAGGAAACAGCCTAAAATTTTTAAAAGGAAGTTATCAAAAGTATGGTATCATTCCTATGAATGGTGGTGACAATATTCTGTTAAGTACTGCTTGTCTTCTGCTGAGCTATGAAAGCAGTTCTAAAATCAATTGGATCAAGAATACACGCTCTAAAAATAAAATCCCCTGCTGTTGCTTCCTCAACAGCTGTGGATCAGATAGATACTTAATATAGCTGATACTTGCACACAATAATGTCAGTTTTTGAGTTTAAATGGACAATATCACACTCAGCACATAAACTGTTCCTGATCTATTTTGGATTTTGGAATTTTAAGACTTTACATTCCAAATTTTTATCCAAAACTTTTATCTAAAGAAGACAAAATATTATTATGTTTTTAATACAAATAATTGCCCTTAACTACTAGATTTTCCAGGAAGAACTTAAGTGAAAATAAAAGAATTAAGATCTAAAGTCCAACTTTGGTCGTTACCCACAGCTACCACATGTACTCAAGCAAAGGAAATGCAGTATTCTTTTCTTTGAAGTGACTAGGGTCACTGCCATGGTTTTATGATTTTTTGTTATCAGTATTCCACATCATAACATCATGTAGTGCACTGGGAGTTAAAGAGTTAATGCTCCAGTTCCATGGGTCATTGATAGTTCCGAATATACCTGTATAAGAAGAGACTAAGAACTACGTATCGAACCAGCCCATAAACCGTTGACAGTCACACACAAATTAGCTGATATTATTTAACTTAGCTAAGTTATCTCCAAACTATTCTCTTCTTATTACCTCCCAATTCTTGGTCTGTCACCAGTTATGGTGATTGTGCTGCCAATCTAATCACAGCTGACCTTTTAAGTGAAAATGAAGCTGAAGTGTCATTAAACTCTCCGGTCTTCTTCGCATTATCTGTTATGGTCCCTTCTTACTTGAAAAGTATTGGGCCATCTTCTCTTTAGTTTTTTTATCTCTTCCAGCTTACAAAGTAAAATATTTCTGCCTATAAGCCTTTTTATCCTCTGCTAGCTGCACCTCATTTGATGCTGTGCCCCATTTACACACCTCATACCTTTTAATTTCCTGTCATTTATAATGTTTTATGGAAAGCAGATAGGTATATCATTTATATCATCATCTGAGTAATATTGGTAGTTCCTAATATACTGGTTTAGTCAAATTTGAATTAATTTACTTGGTACGAAATGGAAAAGCTAATTAAGAAGCTGAAGTGATGCCTAATTACATGAAACACGTTACAAGGATTGAAATTCAATAGAGCTCAAGAACTTTAAGTGTTGAACAATGAAGCAGAAAGGACTCAAACTAAACAATGTTACTTTGTAAGCAAAGCATTTGTGAACAGTGCACATTTTAAGGTACAAAAATAAGAAGAATACACTTTGGAGCAGTAAACACTGGGCTTCTGCCATGGGAACCACTGTCTCTGAGTGAGACACAGAGATCACTCTGGATAATCAGGTGAATATGAACAGAGAATATGGACACTGTTGCTAAAATCTGTCAGTCTGTAAAGGATAAGATTGATAAAAATACTTGGTTTATTCTATTCAATTTCAGCTTATGTTAATACTGCATTTCTGGTTCTGGTATTTGTAACTCAAGAAGTACATTGTTAAATTAGAAAGAATTCAGAGAAAATCTTCAAAACTGATTGAATAAGAATGGAAGCATTCGACGAGTTAGTTGCCTTAGGATCATGCAGATTTAAACAAAAATATTTGACCAATACTGTTCTGAATTTACCTATGACAAAGACTGTTGAAAACTGAAGAAATCAGAGGATTTGGCTATGTAGGTGAAGTTGCTTTCTGTATATTTCTTTGCTGGTATTGCTATAGGAAATGTAATACGAGACATCTCTTTTCAATCTTGTAAAAGAAGTTATAATAATACCCAATGTCTGGAAATAGAAAGCAAAAAATATTTCCAGAAATGAGATTAATATCTTAAGGTTGAGAAATTAACTATTGGAAAAGCTTACAATAGACCAAATGTGAAAATGAAGATGAAATTATTTTCTATGAGACTGAATTTAGTGTAGGAAAGTTATGTAGAAAGTCAGATTAAGTGATCTCGACTTCCTTTTTTGATTTTATGTGGCTATCACGTTCAAAAATATCAGATGAAACTCTTCATTTCAATCTAATTAAGAGATAGCTACCACATATCTTGATTGGGCAATCTGGGACCTAGACGAATCCTATTTTGAATGTTCAGACTCAGGATTTGTTAATCGTTAGGTTCATGAATTTTAAAGAAGCTAGTAAACAGCATTCAAAAAGAAACTATGAAGCAAATATATCCAGGTCTAATAATCCGTAACATGTATTTCTGATATTTAAATTCATAAAGGAATGAGGAAAATATTTTCTAGATTATACAGAAGAATAATATTTTCAAATGGTTTCATGAGTACTGAATGATATTTAAACATTGGAATGCTAGGCCCATATGAGTGTACTATGAACTATCCATAATGTTAAATGCTAATACTTACAAAACAATAGCTTTCACTGTTTGTGGATAGAGATGCATAGAACTGATGCTAGTCTATTATTGCTGCTTTAGTCTATGAAGCTTCAAGTTTTGATTTTAGTAGTTAATTGTACATCAGCAGAGAATTTCCCCCACTTGCACTGCCTCTAACTTGCAGTCAAGCTATTAGTACCTAAGAATTAAGATTAGAGATCTTTGTGTTCTTGAGATTCAAGACATGAATATTGTATCACTGCTCACAATGCAGCATAAACTACTGATGCAAAAAGATTTAGATAACTTGTTCATGTATTTTGACAACACAGAAAGAACATAGCAAACACACATGTATAGAACCACAGCATACTGCAGTATTGAGTAGTGCTACTTTAAAGGACAGTATTTCCTGAAAATCTGTGTGAAGCCCTTATTATTATGCACAGTCAGGTAGAACAGCATACAAAATAAAGCACGTCATCATACATTTATTGATTACTACGTATTTCTTTACTCACTGTACAGGAAAGGCTAGCAAATACAATTCTCTTGAAAAAAAGTTGCTTTCACCTGTATGTTCCTCAAAACCATAGTTCCATTATCTGCACGCACAGCTCTCAGGTCATTAATTAAAGCAAATAAAGACATTAAGGTAAATAAAGACAAAACTTACTCTGCACAGGTGGGATGCGAGGGTTGGGGGGGACCTATTTTTATTTCAAGGAAAGGTCTATCTCTACTCTTAACAGAAAAAAAAATAAAATACCTTTCCACTGTAATGATTTATGTGAGACACATTTGAATTGCTTTTTATCTCTATTTCCCCCTGGGATCTCTGTTCCCAGAAGAAGAATTTCCAATGGTTCAATGGGATCATGGAACTGTAGTGTATCATGAAAACTACAGTCTGGTCAGAAAGCTTAATCCAGCTTATTCTGAAGACAGAAAACAACAAAATTTCATCTCAATCTCCAGCAGTTTTTTCACCAACCAAAATTCACATTTCTGCATGAAGTTTTGAAACAAATAATCTTCATTTGTGACTTTGTGTAGTAGGAAAAGGGACCAATAATGGCTTTTCATACAGGTACAGGTAGACACTGTTTGCAGTGCAGTATCTATTTCCAGTCCCCTTGTTAGCTATCAGAAAAAATCAATTGGAAAATTCGGTCAATGTTTCCTTGCCTGTGAGACTATGATTCCTTCCCCAGAAAGGAAAGGGTATACAGGAGATAAGTTTCGGAGAAGAATACGTGTTGACATTATATTCAACTTTACAACTCAGTACTTTTGGAGTGTCATGAGACTGTGTCAGTGAAACATCTGGCCCTTTATGCAAGCACAGTCACTTTAGTGTTTATAATATTTTCTCTAACAGAGATGCAATTTTGAGGAATGATGTTATGAACCCAAGTTCCCTAATGAGTGAATGGAGGAATGTAAACCCATAAAAAAAAGGCTATAACACAAAAGTTAGATGTCCAAAACAAATGTTGTGGGTACTCCGTTACTTACAAATATATCATAAAGGTAAAAATAGGGTGAGGTCCTGTCTTAAGTGTTTACACATATTTTCACCTAAGCTATGAGGCCCATTGGGTAAGGAATTCTTCTGTTATCTTTTATTATCATTTTGACATTTCCGAGCACAGTTCATTTGGAACATGTATTACATATTCCTTTGATTTTTCTTAAATGCTTTGACATTTAGGTTGCTACTTTCCAGACTTATTCTTCAGTACTGTTTTTGCTCTCTGTGCCCTCCTGTCAAGTAGATGTTTTCTCAATAACTCAGCAACAGTAGATGTTCCAGTAATGAACAAAATAAACTATAAATAAATAAACTTTCAGATTATGATAAACAGTTATGTTTATATTTTAGATATAATTATATATATATAGATCTCCCAGCTGATATAACTGTTTATCATAAGCTGGAAGATTTTTCAGAATTTACCTGTTACAGTAAGTATTGCATACCACATAATTAGTTCAAGGTACTGGATATAACGTGTCTATAATTTCCAGGGGTAGAGCATGCAGATGCTGCATTTAATTTTACAGATTTGTAATTCTGGACCCAGTTTTTCTTAGTCCTTCATTGACCCAATGCCTCTCCTCACAGAGCCAGTAATGGTAAAAATTTAATTCTCCTATAACATGTACAACATGAAGAATTCAATTTCTGCAATTTTTAACATTTTAATTCTGATTCTGTATATACAGCTAATAGCCCAACCTCATACAGACCTGATCTGCCCAGCATAGGATTTGTCCATCAAGTCAATATATGAACCTCACTGGGAGGTGTTAATAGCCTGGTGTCTAGGTTCCCTCATATTCCTGTTAATCTGTAACTTATGACATGATCTTTACAAATCATGTCTTGTTTTTGCACTAGAGTCAAGTGAATATTTCTTTTTTTGTATAGAATCAATATGATCTTCCTCAATGTTTAGGGAATGGCATGGCTCCTGGGACTCATCTCCAGTCCCCTGATGTATTCACAAAGTAAACTGACACCATTTCTCTACCTGCTTTCAGTGATAATCGCTGCCCCGTATTTCCTAGGTAAATTTTACATTTAGTATAAACTGCTGCATGATTAAGGTCTCTAAGGAGTCATTAGTGAAAAAGATTTTTCAATATGCAAGGTACTCTTGCTTCTCCCTTACATGAAGAACTGAATTTCTGCTTCTCTTGGTTTAGGTGGAAGTACACCGTTTATATTCTGTAGCTGTATCGCAAGTTTTTTCCAGCTCTTTGCCCTTTGTATGCTTTTTTTAGATCATTCCTCAGCATGCAGAAGCACAACGGAAGGCTTGCTAATATGGAGCACTCTGTTCAATCAGGAAGTGCTTAATCAGGTCACCCACTTTATCAGGATATCTTCACAGGAGTTGGTGCACATAATGATAATGTCAAGGACAAGAGACGGAAGATATGGCGTTGTGCTATATTTTGACAGAGTCATATTTAATGCTTTGTGCATTTTATGTATGTGTATGGATTTCATACTTCTAGCAGCCCCATCTATGAGGGTAAGATAAAGTAGACCTCCTGCAGGGACTAAAGACAACAGACACAGTAATTAAACCCTACCGCTGAAGCAATGTTAGTTTATTTGTTTATTTTGTGGTTGTTTTTTTTTGCCTGTTTGTTTTCTTGAGGCTTAATTACATCTGCCTTAACAAGTCAAGAGGAGAAGAAAAAAATTCAGAGAACGGAAAGCTTGATTCTACATGAATTGGCAAGTTAGACATGGAATAGGAACACACTCAAATCAAGAATACTGGATAGAAAACACCCTCAAGAAAATGTAAAGGAAGCTCAAATCCACTAGAGGATTCAAAGACAGCAACACAAACTACATAGAAGGCTTGTGAATACCCAGTCATATATGCAGTTAGTATCATGGGATAGATAGGATCTATCTATGGGATAGTTAGAATTATTCTGTTAGGATCTTAGAATAATTTGGGGTGGAAGGAGTATCTGGAGATTTATGGTCTAAATTCCTGGCACTCTGTCAACAGTTTACGGGCTGGTTCAGCCTGGTTCCATGACGAACAGGGTGAGGGGACCCATGGGCCCATGTCCTGGGAAAGGGGAAGGGGAAAAGGGAAAATGGAAAAGGGAGATGGGCCTAAAATAAAATAGCGGCAATGATCTGAGGAGGAAAGCTAATTTACTAAATAAGATATCGGAAGGCAAAACAACACAACACAATAAAATATAATTGGAATTGAAGCTAATAAATCAAATAAAATGAGAGAGAGTGTCTGAAAACCGAAGGCCTTACGCTAACACTGAAGGCGAGATGGCTAGGGAGCACTTGCTGCTGGGATGATCCAAAAAGAAAAAGAGAGGGATCTTGTGACTTGTCAGCAGTTTTATCTTTCCCTCTGAGTGGAAAATGGAAAAAAAAAGCGGAGTAACACAAAGTCCCCTGGGGTACCTAATTCTTCTTCTCTTCTGAGACAGGTATTCCCAGAACTATCGATGATCCATGGAACTGGAGCATTAACTCCTTAACTCCCAGTGCCTTTCATGATGTTATGATGTGGAATACTGATAACAAAAACCATAAAACCATGACACACTCCATTTCTCAACAGCCTCTAAACTAGCCAAGTATGACCCATTAATCATTTGAACCCATTCATTCTACCAGAGTTTTATCCTCTGATTGCTTATTCGTCAGCCTGTCGTGTCCTAAATTACATGCAAGAACATGGTAGAGGACAATGTTGTAAGCTTTACTGAGGTTGATATAAATGGCATCCACAGATCTCCTTGCAATCATAAGTATAGTCATTTTATCAGAGGCAACTAATCTGCACAGGCATGACTTGGAGCATCCTCAGGACGTCCATGCTGATTCTTCCCAGTCACCTTTTCCTTCATGTATGGTGCTCCAGACATGCTCCAAAGGGACTGGCATTATGATTTTCCCAGGGACAATGTAAGGTTGAATGGTTTCAGGCAGATTTTTTTTGTCTCTTTTTGAATATTGTTGTAAAATTTTCTTATCTTCTGCTATCAGGAATCTCTCCATTACATTTGAAACATGACAGAAAACAGCCTTGCAAGAATGGTAGCCAGTTCTGTCAACATCCCTGGATGCAGCCTGTCTGTGGGAACATGTACAGATGGAGTTTTCTCAAGTAATATCAGACTTGATCTCCATTCACCGGTAATAGATTTTCTCCTCCTTCTAATCTTTCATTAATAACAGAAGCTTAGGAAATGTTGATTAAGACTGCAGTAACGTTAACTTTGAGTAATGCAGTCTTGTTTCCATCCACTGTTTCTAAGTCACCTGCACAATTTGGCAATGTTACCACTTTTTCCTTTTCAGCCTTTTACTACTAATTCAGTGGTTGAAGCTTTCGTTCTTTCTTTCCATGTCCCAGGCAAACATCAGCTCTCAACAAGTTTTAGCTTTCTAAAACTTTCTAATGCTGAGGTATTTTTCTTTTTAAATCAATTACAGCCTGTCCTCATTTTCACTTTCTATAAACTCCTTGCCTGTGAATAGTAGAACTAGCTCTGTCCTACCTGGTTGGCCCATCCTGTAACTCTGTTACCATCAGAAATCTCCTTGACTGCTTGCATCCCAACACATTATCATTTCAGAAAATATCAGGGAGATCAAAATCTCCCATAAGATCCAGTGCCGATGATACAGAGAGTTCCAGGAAATATTCTCCTTTTATTCTTTCTCTTATGATAGTAATCTGGCCACAAAATAACCTTGTCATTGCCTCTAGGAGAGTGGAAATTCAGAGGCTGAACTTCAGTGATGTGCTGTAGTGAAAAAGACAGATTCTCCATCTTGAGTTCAGCAGCAGAATTCCTGAGCAGTGCAGGCTTGAACACTTGGTGGGACAGCCCTTTTGGTGAGAGGCCTGAAGCTGCAGTAAATCCAGGATTGCAGAAAGATAGCAACAGCCCATTTTCTGAATGCACGTACTCCACAGAAAAGGAAGAGAAGATCAAAGCCATGGCAATGCCAAATTTTGTGACTTACATTCACCTACAGTTTAATTTACAGAACTGCAGACAGACAACTACTTAAAATATTCAGGATTCATGGTTTAAATTGCAGGGCCTCAGACCAGGTAGCATAAACCAGTCATAGAGTCAGTGGATCTCACCCTTTGAGTACTGTACTTCCAGTGAAGAATTTTTGGACAGTTAGAAGTCATTCAGCACAAGATTTGGTCGCATCAGTTATGAGTTTCATTCAGTCATAAAACTTGGTCATTTTAATAGCAAAAAATGCAGAGGAATGACCGCAAGGAATACTTCTAGGCCTTTGCTGCTTTGTGCAGAATTTCTTGCCATATTAATTTTTTACAAACTGTATGTTTATAAATAGCTGAAGCTCTTGGATTCTAATTACAGTCTTATGATGAGAACATCAGTATAGGGGTGGAAAAGAGTTGCTGTGAGGATGTGGACTGTATTTGAGGAGGCCAGGACAGGAAGGACACTTGTATTTTAAAGAGAAATAGCTCATCTGTCACATAGAGATGTGTTGCACATTCAGACATTCTCCAGGTCCATAAAAACTGGTGACAACAATTAAAAAGTATGCACTTTTACTGATAGCAGACAATAAATTTATCATTTCATTAAGATAGTATAAACATAGAATTCCTTTCTGGCACAATTATGCTCAAATAACAATTAAACTCTTAATACTGCAGGCTGGGATAACCTCTTGGATCACTGTTGTGCTGATATAATTTAGCGAGGCACAGGCAGCTAGACTTGGACTTAGAAGCAGTACACTTATTTGAGCAGTATAAAAATTTTTGACTTACTATTTTTGTTTCTGAAATCCAGACTTACTTCCTCAGTGTGGTGTTCTGCTGGGTCATGCAGTGGTACTAGCTCAATCTCAGGCACAAATTTCTGTTGTGTGGAATGATATGGAAATACTAAAAATAGCAAATTAAAGCTCCAAATTTAATGTGGAGACTACATTTTATTAGCCACTTCTACCTGCTTATCTGGGAGCTACCCATGATTTTTCTGTTGTGGCTAGATCCAAAAATATTACGATAATGCTTTGTTAAGGTACTAGATTTGAGCAATAAATTGCTTTGCACTATGATTTTTAATAAATCTTGACTTAAAAATGTGATTTGTTCCAGTAGAGATCATATTTTACAAATCTAAATAACTGCAAATTCCTCATATTAAGAAGTTTTATTGTATTTTTATATTCAGAATTGCAAAAAGCCGCAGGACTCTGCACATCCTTTTTAAGAGCGCTTCATTGCTTTTCTACCTAAGCCACGGTTAAGATGGTAACCATGCAACATTAATGCTGCTATTGTTTTAATCTTAGTTTTGGCTTAATTGCAAATGCAGTCTTCATAAATGGCAATGTTAACTGATGCTCTTTTTATTACTAAGAAATGTTCATATGTTCACAATGAATAATAAAATTCAAGTGTATGTGTATATATATATATATACAAATTTTGACAATCATGTCAGTATTTCCAAAGGTTTATACCTCTAGATAACTTTTCCTGTGATTTCATTTATATTATCCTCTGGATAAAACATAGCAGCAAACCCAGCATTCACCCTGCTGCAGTGTTCTAAGATCAAAACATACTGAAGGACAAAGTTTTTAAGTCAACGAATATGGTGATGATGGTTATTCTATAAATACCCAGCAAATACTACATAGTTTAAAACTTTATTTTTTGTTAGACAAATTGCTACACTTCAAAATGAGTTATTAGCCCAATGCTGACTTGTAAATTATATTTTCTATGAAGACAAATAGTAGTGCCCAAATTTCATGAAATAATACCCCTCTGGATTTCTACATTTCATTTCCACATAAAATATGATGCAATTATGAATCAGAATCATAGAATGGTTTGGGTTGGAAGAGACCTTTAAGAACATTTAGTTCCAACTCTTCTGCAATAGGCCGAGACACCTCCTTCTAGAACTGATGGCTTAAAGTCCCATTTTTAAATATCTGAGTAAAACAACTTTCTATTGAAAAAGCATCTGTACAGTAATATATTTAAAACAACTAATCTTTGAGTGCAAGTCATTTAGCATATATCTAGGTGTAACATTTCTTCCAAATTCTTACCCCTTATTATAAATCTGGTAATATGAGCTCAACTAATTAATTAATTAATTGAATTAATAAAACATTCAAATAATGTAATTGATATTTATGGTCTTCATATGCCCGTCTCTCTTAGTTTTTTATTCTCATAGGAAAGTCACATTACAAAACATCGGAAGTAATCGGAAGACTGTTTTGAGGAATTTTGAATTGAGAAGAATTTAGACAGTGGGTTTGATACTTAGAAAAATGAACATAAAGTCATGAAATCAAGAGGGTAGCAATAATACTCTGAATGTTTTATGGCTTTAAGTTGTCCTGGATGGTTTGCAAAAGAAGAGGCATCCATCTCAAAGCCTACATAGACTTCCACAGCCAAATACGGTATCAAGTTGCAGTTATTTTTAGTTGCAGTTAGTTTATTTCTCTTTCACTGTGGCTTGAAAATTTATTTAATTAATGAACAAAATTAAAAAGTTTGGATACTGGAATCATTTACTAGCTGTCAAAACTTTAAATATCTCTTCATTATTTTTATGGAAATAGTTTAAAGATTGTGTTTATTTCTGAAGTAAGGGGTGAGTTGTTTGCTAGAATAATAAATGTCTTCATAGGGAAAACAGAGTTTTCTTTAACAGACTTACTGAAAAGAAATAATCTCCAGATGCTACAATTTCTATGTTAACATATTTGAAAGTATTCATTGATATCTTTTTGTTCCCCTCTTCTCCATGTTTTTGACTTCCTCAACCTTCCTTTCTTCTCACTAATTAATGAGTTCCCTTTTTTGTTACTATAACACTTCATTATTAAATTGCCCCAGATGATTTCCAGTGTTGCTTTCCAATGCCACTTCAGCCTAGATTTCTCCTCATTATCCTCAATATTTCTTTTTTCTTCTCCAACAACAATTACATCCTCTTGACAGTTTCCAAATTCTATCATGGAAATTGAGCCAACTTTGCAATGACATTTGCTCTCTCTTTTGTCTGGTCTCAACCTAAGCCTGCCTGTGTTCTTGATAATCTCTTTTCCTCAGAGACTTATTTGGTCAGAACTGTCAAAGACAAATCTGAGTATCTCATGCCTGGTGAAGTCTTGGGTAATTTTAAAAATACAAACAAACAAACAAACAAAACCCCACAAACATCCTTAATTATCACAGACAATAAATATGTACTGAAGAAGTCAAGATTTATCATATTTAGAGGTGTCAGTTATGAATAGTCTTGGTTTATAACTACAGTGATCTTTTACTAAAATAATGGGCTGCTTAACACTGAGGAGAATTTTGATTTAAACTTCCCAATTAATAACAGAATTCATTTTTATTTGTGAGTCTTATGAACTAGTATTAATCTGACATCCAAAATCATTTAAATCTTACTGTAGATTACCTTTTATAATTAGCTTTCTATGAGTACATCAGAACTATTAATGAGTAAAATAAAAATACTTCTTAAAAAGAATACATTGGCATCATGTTTGTTTTTTCAATGGACATACAGTACAAAACAAATGGGTCTGAGCCACATTGTTCCCCTATAATTGGTGAGGAGAATTAAAAAGAATATAATACAGCTGTACTGAAAAGTTAGTATTCTCTTAAGCTGCTGTTACCCCATAGTGAGTGAAGCTTAGAAGTCCCTCAGTTTTGTTACAGCTGAAGAATAAAGCTAGGGAAATGGAATAATTCCAGTGAAACTCATCTAAGTGTCAGATTCTGCAAAATTTCTGCCAGGCTTTAATTATCTACACATACACATGTGTGGTTGTTTAGTGTCCTTCAGATTGTTTTCTTAGCTTTTTCTCACTAAATGATACAGTGAAACATCTTCTGCAGTTTCAATCACACCGATTAAAATTCAGGAATGTTCTTCCCAGTCTTCCAAACTACATATTAAGCATCTCTGAATGCAAACAAAAGCATGTATTTCATTTCACTAATACTTCAGGAGACTAGAAGGGGAAAAATAACGTGATGGCACTAGTTTTTTAAACAGCTTTGTTATTCCAAAGGTGTCGAAGTATTTTAAAAACTATTTCAGTCTTGAGATAACTATTGACTAATTCTGTTTCAAAGATGCATAAACTAAGATTTCATAGGGCTTAGTGAGGTGCCTGAAATCAATCAGTGACCTAGAGAGAGCACGTAGGGAACCTGCTTATCTGTGCCTGTATGAATAAAAAAAATGGGAGCTACCAAAGAAATCATTGTGCTTAAATGGTAGTCAAAAATTAAGTGGAGAAATGGAGGTGGGGAAGATTCAAGTGTTGATTCTGTGCTTTCAGCAGATGGGGATACCACAGAGAGGGCAGCTGTTCTCCAGCCTGTTAACAGTGCTTTCCTCTGTGGCAGTGAATCCCAGCCCTGGATATACACTCTCACACCCATCTCTCAGTGGGCAGACATGCAATAGAATCATAGAATCATAGAACCATAGAATGGCCTGGGCTGAAAAGGACCTCAAAGATCATCTAGTTTCAACCCCGCCACCGTGGGCAGAGTCACCAGCCACTAGACCAGGCTGCCCAGAACCACATCCAGCTTTGCCTTGAATGCCTCCAGCGATGGGGCACCCACAACCATTCTGGACAACCTATTCCACCCTCTGGGTGAAAAACTTCCTCCTAATATCTAATCTAAATCTCCTCTGTTTTAGTTTAAAACCATTCTCCCTTGTCCTATCACTATCAACCCATCTAAACAGTCATTTCCCCTCCTGTTTATATGTTCCCTTCAAGTACTGGAAGGCCACAATGAGGACTCCCTGCCGCCTTCTCTTCTCCAAGCTAAACAAGCCCAGTTCCCTCAACCTTTCTTCATAGGAGAGGTGCTCCAGCCCTCTGATCATCTTAGTGGCCCTCCTCTGGACCAATTCCAAGAGCTCTGCATCTTTCTTGTGCTGGGTGCCCCAGGCCTGGATGCAGTACTCCATTTTCTAATAATTTATTTAGTTTAATTTAAGGATAAAATGATCCTTGAACATTTTAGTATCAGGTATTTTAAGAAGCTTCTCATCCCTGCAAAGGTTTTCAGGATTAAGCATTAAAGACCTAATCCTGACAGCAAGCAAAATTATTTTAAATCATTCTGTTAATGCATTCTCATTTTAAGTGATGGCAATTTTTGAGTGTCCAGTGCTGAGTATGTATGTCTGATCAACTAAAGCTTCACAATTAGATAACTTCAATGTATGCACATGCCACAAAATGAGAAATAACATAGTAAATTTTATAGTTTTACAGAAAAGTTAACAAATATTTTAGACTAAGATGCAAGTATGCTTTACAGGTTCTTTAGTGATCACAACCTTTAAACAGGGTAGTATCTCTAACACTTACTAGTGTCACTGACATGACCCAAACTCCTACACTTCTGCAAAATTAATCTGTGGGTCTCATAACATATTCATGCAGGTATCATTACAACAGCTACAGCGACAGCTATTAACTATCATCTGATAACTTTGTGGGTGTGTAGATGAGTGTGTTGCTTTCAGATGTCAGATGGTGAATGATTCACATTAACTATATATAGCGGATGACATAATCTGTCTCTGTGGGTTCCACTACCTGTAGTCCAAGGGTCCATGTTTTGGCATGGACCAACAGAGTATATCCGTTTTACTTCTCTGAGAAAACTGACAGACTATGTGAAACATTAACAAGGAATTTCATACAGTAGCATCATGCAAGATAGGAAAAGTAGAGAGATACAAATGTTGGAACAGGGATCATTAGCTTTTCAAGAACTGAAAAAGAACAGCACTTCTATGGAAAGGTATAAAAATTGAAGAAAAAAAGAAAAAAAAAGAAATCCAGAGAATTGCATAAAAAATGGCAACTCTGCAAGTTGGGCTTTTGTTCTAGAGAGCCATGGAGGATGACCATTAGGACATATGATTCCAGAGAGCTGTGGGGGATGGCCATTTTCTTCCTGACTGAACTTTACTTGGCTAGCAAAACTCTTTGGGTAACTTTTGGGACAGTGAGCATAACACTGCTTACAACAGTCACTCATTACAACCTTGCTAGTTGAATGTGCTTTTGTGTGTGTGAGAAAGCTAAACAATAGTCACTTTTAGATTTTAGGTATTATGTATTCTGCTTGCAGAGTATCTTTACAGATAGCTAAAAAAAGCTTCTGAATTCAATGCCTCTGACAAGAAGAGTTAACAAATTACCTTTTCTTAGAAAGTTTAGAGATAATAAGTTATGTGAGTCATTTAATCAATCTTTGGATGTCTGTAATATAGACATCTTCAGTGGACAGATTTGAGCTAGTCAGTCACTACACCAAAGCATGAAGCTTTGGGAACAAACATGAGAAATTGGAAGCCACCATTCTACTAGAAAACCATGCTGTAGTTGCCTTCACTGAAAACTGGTGGAATGATAACCACTTCTGGAGTGTGGCTACTGATTGCTGCAAATTGTTCAGAAGGAACAATTTGGCAAGGAAGGAGGCCATATGCATCAAGAATGGTATAGAGTATGAAGAGCTGTCCCTGAAGAATGGCCATGAGCAAGTCAAAAACTTATGGATGACAGTTAGAGACTGAGACAACAAAGGGAGCCTTGTGACTGGTGTCTACTGCAAGCCATCTGATCAAGCTCCGACAATATTAAACAATAATGGTAACTGTGATAGGGTATATTTCCTGCAGTTCAATTCTTTTGTTATTTCCTATGGGATCAAAATTTTCAGGTCAAATTTGGAGGTGATACGCACAACGCTGTAAATAATACACTCAAATCAATGTAAAAAAAATTAAGAAAAACAACTCAGACTTGGCAGTAAGGTTGTTATCTCCAATTACATTAGAATAGTATAATGGTTTGGATTGGAAAGGACCTTAGAGACGATCTAGTTCCAACTCCCCTGCCATGGGCAGGGACATCTTCCACCAGATCAGGTTGCCCCATCCAACCTGGCCTTGAACACTTCCAGGGATGGGTTATCTAGAGCTTCTTTGGGCAACCTGTACTAGTGCCACATCATTTTTGTATTTAATAGTTTATTTCTTATATCTAATCTAAATCTACCCTATTTTACTTTAAAGCTGTTACCCCTTGTCCTATCACTGCACTCTCTGATACAGAGTCTCTGTAAGACAACTGTAGGTACTAGAAGGCTTCGGGAACCTTGTTTTCCCTGAACTAAACAACTCCAACTCTCTCAAGCCTCTCCTCATGGGAGATGTCTCTGATCATCCATACGATCCTCCTCTGAACCTGTTCTAACAGTTCCACATCCTTATGTTAGGGATCCAGAGCTGAATGCAGTACTGTGAGTGGAGTCTCCTAAGTGCAGAACAGAGAGGGAGAATCACTGCCCGTGATCTTCCTATCACGCTTATTTTTCATGCAGCCTATGGTATGCTTGGCCTTTTTTAAGGGGTTTAATTTTAAAAGAGTGAATACTACTCTATGAAGTGAGGACCATTATGGATAAGACTAAATTTGTCTATGTGGGGAAAAGTCTGGGATTTTTCTCAGTGCAGCTCCTGTTTATTGCTGATAACCTTCCCTGATAGCTTGGCTCAACAGAAAGCACAGAAGGAAAAGAACAGAGTGGTACCGACCATGAATCATCTTCCTTTGCGTCCATCTTATTTTCTTCTACAAAATGAGGAAGACTGAGCTCTTCAACTCTCTTTTCTATACATAAGCGTTTTATTTCCCAGAAGTTTTTATGAAAATACAGTCTAAAATGCTTTATTTCCTTTCTGTGCACTCAGGCTCTTTGGGCTGGAGAAAATATAATTAAGCCTTTATCTATGTTTCACTTCAGGATGTAGAAAACTATGAGATATGTCACGAGAAGCTTCAAGATTTGAAAAATACCACAGTGAAGCACTGATGGAAATTAGAGATTGTGCCACAAAAGATGGCTGGACTTCTCAGGAAGTAATAGTAGGGTGAGAAACCATGAAAATCCACAGATGCTCAGACAGAAGCATTGGGGACCTTTTGAATAGCAGAATCCGCAATACCAATAGAACGTAGTTCACCATATAACCAATATATAAGGCCAAAAGAACAAGCCTACCACTTCACCATGACAGACTGCGGAAACCTACGGGGCAGCTCTGAACTTGATCACCATACTTTAATTAGGACAATAACCCAAACCTGTCATTTAGACTATACCACATAACTCAGTCCGTCTGTATTTCACTCACTATTACCTCAGTTTGTCAGTGCGGATATCATGGCAGATAATTTCAAAAGCCTTATTAAGGTCAAAGTATTTAACATCCACTGCTCCCTCATTGTCCACCAAACCACTCATTTGATTGTAGAAGGCTATCTTGCTGGTCAGGCAGGATTTTCTTTTTAAAAATTCATGCAGAAAAAAACTTCCAATCACTTCCTGTTTCCAGGGTTGTTCTCTCTTGCACCTTCTGGTCAAGGTGAAACTGACTGGCTTTTAATTCACCAGATCCTCCCGCTTGCTCTTTTTGATGATGGAAGTGATATTTCCTTTCTTCCAGTCCTGAGTAACCTTCCCCAGTCACCACTGCCTTTCAGAAATATGAGAGTGTCCTCACAATTATATTGGCAAGATCTCTCTGCAATTGTGGTTGAACCTCATCAGGTTCCATGTACTTCAATGAGTTTATTTGCTTAAAAGTTTCCTTTCTTGATCCTTCTCTATTGAGAGCAATACTTCATTGTTCAAGAATATGCCCCCTTCCCAATTTTTTTCTTCATGCAGTCAGTAGAAAGTTTCTTTTGTAAGAAAATTGATAGTTTAAATCAAAGCAAGCATGACCCTTCCTCATTGCTTTACTGGAATTTATTGTTTTACCTCCCTCCAGCTGAACTCAGTCACTAGAAGGTCCTAGACA
Source organism: Aquila spilogaster (assembly GCA_024606505.1). Classification (NCBI taxonomy): domain Eukaryota; kingdom Metazoa; phylum Chordata; class Aves; order Accipitriformes; family Accipitridae; genus Aquila; species Aquila spilogaster. The sequence goes on from JANHGO010000069.1 coordinate 24,195,156, forward strand.
GAAAAGGAAGACTACTGAAATTAGATTAAGGACAAGATGACTACAAAGATTCTCTCCTCTTTCATTCCCTTTTGCAGCTTCTGCCTTTGCTGTTTCATGCTTCTGTTGACTTAAATGTTTTGAAATGATTGATCACTTGGTTAAGTTCTACACACTTTGATGTAATCCTTTTCTTGAAATTTTAATTTATTGTGTTGATGCTCAGAAAAAAAGTCCATTGTTTGACAAGATGTGATGTGCATTATATATATGTGTATAACCAACAGTATGGTCCACATTATTTCTAAAATAAGTCATTGAGAGTTTTTGTGTGTGATTTATTTCCTTTTCTTCTTTCTTTTCTTTTTTTTTCATAAAATAGCTAAGCTATACATATCGAACAGTTTTTAGACTGAGAGACAAGAATGTTGTGCCGTTTTGAGCTTGGTTTGTTCTGAACTTCTTGAATTCACTTGACTAAATGATCTAATTTGTTTTACAAGAATTTACACAGATGTTGCAATACAGTTTATTGCTTCACAATAAAATATCATGAGAACAGTTTTCATGGTACTGCAATGACAACCCTTTTTTAAACTGACTGAAAAAAAATGGGAGCTAGAAGAGAGAGGTTTTGTTGTCTAACTTGAGTACTTCCATACAATTTCTTTAAATATATATATATATGCTTGAAGACTCAAATCCTGGGATATTCTGAATTGTTTTAAGGTAGTAATTAACAGCTAAAACTCAATATAAGCTAACATGTTACATAAAATACTAAATTTTCCTTTGAAGCAAAATGTGTCACCAATTCTGGAATACCTACATCGTAATGCCATCAAGGTATGGATTGGGGGAAGTATAAAGGAAGAATACAGACTATGCAAAGTGTTTTCATTTACTGAGGTTTTAAAATTTTACTACTCTTCCAACACATCATAGGTCGTTGTTAAACACCTACCCTACATTTTGTTATCCTAACAAGGTTTAATTACAAAAGAGGCATAACCTCCTGCAGAAATCCTACTTGTAACTTCTAATAAGCAAGTGGCAATAAACAGTCCTTTATAAATCAATATGTGAGAAATTAAATATGATTGCTTGGACTTGGTTGGCCTCATAGCTAATGGAACTATAAAAAACATGATTAATTAGAAAGGTGTTTTACAAAGGTTAATTTGTTTATTTTTCAAATTATCTTCTGAGATAAAATAGTGGCTAAAAATGCTATATCAGTCGTTAGCCAGTGCTATTCTGAAGATTCAGAATAGGCTTGGCTTGGACAGCAACTAGAGCTGACAGTTAAATATGCATATTCATTGACAATGGCTTAACTCTTTTTAATTTTAGCTATCAATATAAAGGCAATCTATGCAATACAAGTAACAGGGTAGAATTATCAACTTTAATCCCATCGAAAATCAGCAAATTTAGTTTCAGTTTTACTCAGAAAGGTTATTAGCCAAATCCTAGTCCTTAATCAGTATCTCATAAGTCTAGGTCCAAAAAGGGCAGTAAGAACAGAAAGATAGCTTAGGTAGATAGCCAACTTATAATTTGAATATCAAAGTAGAGAAAACAAATTTATAAAAAGAGAAAGATGTAGAGAATCAGAACACAGTATGAAAACATTGATCAGCTTGGACGGGGAACTACCTTAGCTCTAATAGACATCATCTTCAGGAATGTTTCTAAAAACTAATAAGGTAGCTGTGAAAGGTGCAGTGTTCCCTAAATGCAAGGTGCAACCTGGGAGAAATCTTGACTGTGCTTTTTAATAGCTTGTAAAGAACACGTCATCAAGCTAAGCAGTGCAGTTGGCACAGTAGAAGGAAGGGATGCCATCCATACAGACCTGGACTGGTTTGAAAAATGGGCTCACGAACCAAATGAGGTTCAACAAGGCTGAGTGCAAAGTGTTGCACTTGGGTTGGGGCATTCCCAGATAAGTGTACAGACTGAGAGAAGAACTCACAGAGAGGAGCTCTGAGGAGAAGGACTTGGAGGTCCTAATAGATGAAAAGCTGGACATGAGCCAGCAGCATGCACTTGCAGCTCAGGACAACAGTATCCTGGGGTGCATCAAAAGAGAACTGGCCAGGAGAGAGAAAGACAGAGACGAGATCGTCTCCTTCTGCTGTGCACTTGCGGGAGAAGTGTTTCTCCCTCCTGCTTATAAGCTCCCCTCACATACTGAAAGACCACAGTGAGGTCTCCCTGGAGCCTTCTGTTCTCTAGACTGAACAAACATAGCTGCCTCAGCACTTCTGTGTAGGAGAGGTGCTCCAGACCTCTGATCATCTTTGTGGCCCTCCTCTAGACCTGCTCCAACAGCTCCACATCTTTCTTGTGCTGGGGATCCAGATTTGTACACAGTAATCGAGATAGGGCCTCAACAGGGCAGAGCAGAGAGAGAATACGTCTATCAAAATTATGAAATGAAAATAATATTTATGGAAAAAATGAAGTGATATCCTTTGATTTATAACATTTTATGATGTTCAATTTAAAAAATAAAGGAATTTTAAAAACTAAAATTAGCAATGAAAAACTTCATTTAGAAATACTTACATTTTATCCTGAAGTAAATGATTTGGAATTAACTTCAGTGTTGTGATATGTAAAATGCTGTCTCGCTCCAATTTAATAGGAGGGAGAAGAGGTTCTTTTGATATGTGTATACCCGGTGTGAGATTAAGAATCAACGGTTCAAATGTCTGTCCCAACCAATTTTATTACAACTCCTAGCCGTTTAGGGAGATGGGGAAGGGAAGGTGGCCGATAGAAGAGAGAGGAAATATAAGCAAGGAGTCTTTGTAGAGAGCAAGAGGGAGATTACAAGAGGGAGATTATAGTCACCACCGTGGGTCCAGCAAAGTTCGCAGCTGCTGATCTCAGGAACTCGCGGGTCGCCTCGAGGATGGGAGGAAGTCAGGAAGCTTTGCAGCAAGCAGGCCTCGGAGATGCGGGGAAGGGTTCTTCCGAAGAGGTTTTCCCCTCAGGGAGCTCTGCATCAAAGGTTTATTTGGCAGTTCATCTCCATCAAAGGTTTCTTTGGGAGTTCGTCTCCAAAATCCTTAGTTTAGTGAGAGCCTTTTATCCTCCATTTTACCTGGGTTTTTGCTTCCCTTTTTTTTTTCTCTCAGTGTGACATTCCTGGCCCAACAGATAAGTCAGCAGGGAGGGGTGCCTTCTTGCCATGCACAAACATTATTGCCTTTGGCAGTAGTCAGCCCCTTCGAGACACACCCCTGAGAAAGACTGTTTGTCCAGCTTCTGCTTTTCTTTACAATCATAAGCAGAGGTACTCTGGCATTGTGACACCCACTACCTACTCCTCTAGATAATTAGCAGTTGTTAGCTAGTCTTATCACCAGAAAGGCCTCACGAAGCAAGCTTTGAGACAAAAAGAAAAACAGTTTTGTATCTCACAAATGCCAGTTCCCTATTATCTTCTCCTGCCTCATAACAAGACCACCTAAGCAAAGGTGAGCTTCAAAGGGAATTTATTTATTTATTTTGTCTAAGGAACTAATATCTGCTGTTCATATGCTGGCATTGAATGTTGACCGATTGGTACAATTCAGCCTTCAACTTCAACACATACATAACTATTCTAATGTGGGATGGATGTAAGAGACACACTTCCAATTTTAAAGAGCTAATGGAAGCATATCAGTGTTTCTCCAGTGACTGAATGTAAGGAAATCTCATGGCAAATAGATGAGTTATAGTGTACATATATTGTAAGCAGTAATTTTTTGTCCGGTGGATCCCTTGTGGATCTGCCACCAGTAAGGCAGACAAAGAAAAACTGTTTCTGAAATGCCAGGCAAGTGCTCCACATGTTAAAATGTCCACATGTTAAAAATGTGCCTTGTTCTGCCTTATAGCTGCACTGCTCATTAATTGGTTTACTGTAGTCGTACAGTTAAGATTATTTAATATCTGACATAAAGTCAAGTGACATTTAAAACCTGTTGTCTCTGAATGTTCTCTGTTTAAGGGCTAAAAGAACACAAGATAGTAGTCTCATTTAAAAAAAAAGTGCATTATTGTTTTTTTACAATCCTTACATCAAATTTGTTTGTTCTAATTTTTAAAAATAGATTAAAGATTCACTCTTTTGTGGAAAACTTGCGTTATATTCGTAAAAATGAACATTTTTACTCCATTTGTGATTACTCAAATGTTTTAGTAGTTTGATGAAATTTATATGAATACTTCCTTACAACAGATACTGCTTATGAGAATATACATGAATTTAAATGATTTGCAAGCTAAATAAAAAAATTAAGCAGCAAAGAATGTGATTCAGCTATTCAACCTAAGCTGGATAATGTGCAGTACACAATATTCAGCATGTGCAGGACAACTGTCAGGATTGAGGCTCCTGGTACATAAAATTCTTGTTCAAATTTAAATGTTAACATTTCCAGAAAAATCTCTGTATCTGTTTGTGTTACAGTCTACAGAACAATTGAATTTACAAAGCCAAAAAAAAGAAAGTCATTTTTAAAGGAATTATAGAAAAAAAATATAACACCTAAACCTCTGGTGAGCAGTTTAAGATACGTGATAGCTCACAGAACAGAGAGATTACCTGAAGGATATTTTTCATGATGGATCTATTTTGTCAGGGAACTGAACTCATGACCCAAGTATTGGAAAGTGTTAGGCTTACCTATTGAGCCACTGAAAAATCTTATTTGCTCTCAGCAGAAGTCCTCTTAAACTCAGCTGGGAAAGCTTTCAGCCAAAGGGCCTTAACCTTGAAAGGGCAAAAGTTTAAAGTTAGGATAGTATTAAATGGAAAAATCAATGACAACAAGTTAAGCACAAAAAGCAACTCTCAAATGAAGATAAATAATTGGCCAAATTCATCCCTTGTGTATATCTGTTTTCTTCATTTGAAACACACTTGGGCTAGGTTTGCCTTTGTGTGTAGCAGAACACAGAAGAG
>JANHGO010000069.1:24200200-24212896 GCA_024606505.1 Aquila spilogaster
ATTGCTGTTGTCATTTTATTAGTGTTATCATTATCATTATTAGTTTCTTCTTTTCTGTTCTATTAAACCGTTCTTACTTCAACCCGTGGGTTTTGCTTCTTTTTCCCGATTTTCTCCCCCATCCCACCGGGTCGGGGGGGGAGTGAGTGAGCAGCTGCGTGATGCTTAGTTGCTGGATGGGGTTAAACCACAACACTGGATTATTTCTAACATTCAGATGCTGATTCTGTGTATATAGCTAATAGCCCAGCCTCCTATGGACCTGATCTTCCCAGATGGACAACTGTATAGCATTTTCTGTCAAGTGATTCAAAACATATGAGCCTCACTGTGAAGTGCTAGTAGCCTGGTGTGTAGGTTCTCTGACATCCTATTAACCTGTAACTTATGTCACAGTCCTTACAAATCATGTCCTCTTATCTTTGTGCTAGAGTCAAGTGAATTTTTCTTTTTGTACAGTATTGATATGAGCTGCCTCGATGTTTATGGAATGTCATTGCTCCTGGGATTCAGCTCCAATGCCTTGATGCACTCACAATATAAACTGATACCATCTCTCTACCTGTTTCCAATGATACTAGTAGTTGCTCCCTCTTTCCTAAGCAAAGTTCATATTTAGTATTAACTGCTGCATAATTAAGGTCTCTAAGGAGCCATTAGTGAAAAAGATTTTGCAATATGCAAGTGAACCTAACTTCTTCCTTACATGAAGTATTGTATTCCTATTCCTCTTCATTTAGGTGGAAGCACACAGTTTATATTCTGTAGCTCTACAGTAAGTTTTTCCAGCTCTTTTCTCTTTGTATGCTTTTTTTAGATTGTTCCCCCAGCATGCAGAAGCACAACGGAAGGCTTGCTAATATGGAGCGCCCTGTTCAATCAGGAAGTGCTTAATCAGGTCACCCATTTTATCAGGTTGTCTTTGCAGTAGTTGGTGTGCATAATGATAATGTCAATGATTAGAGACAGAAGCTATAGCATTGTGTTATATTTGGCCAGTGTAATATTTTAATGTTTCAAGCATTTTATATATCTTTATGGACTTCATATTGCTAGTAGCCCCAACTAAGAGGGTAAGATAAAGTAGACCTCCTGCACGAACTAAAGACAGTAGGGATGGTAATTAATCCCCACTGATGAAGCAATGTTTTTTTCTTGGGGCTTATATATGCATCAGGCTTGATATGCCAAAGGGAGAAAAAAATCAAAGATAATTCTATATGAAAAGGCAAGCTAGATGTGGAAGAGCAACACACCCTTGTTAAACACACAGGACAGAAAGGTTCTGAGAAAGAGTGTAGAAAAAGTTCATATCCACTAGGGTATTTAAGGGGAGGAAGAGTGACTATGTAGAAGGGTGGTGCACACCCAGCCATATAAGCAGTTTCTTGTGTTAGGATCATGGGATCATAGGATAGGATCTTGTGATAATTTAGGGTGGAAGGTGCCTGTGGAGATTTCTAGTCCAGCTTCCTGCTCAAAGCAAAGTAATCTCTGTGGTCAGACCAGGTTGTTCAGGATTTTATCCTGTTGGGTCCTGAAAACCTCCAGGGATGGACAGAGACTGCACAACTTCTCTGGATAACCTGCTTGCAACCAAGATTCCACTCCTTGCTTCTGCAGAAAAAGTTTCTCCTTATATTCAGTATGAAACTTATTTCAACTTATACCCCTTGCCTCTTATTTTCCTTCCATGCACCACTACACAGACCCTAGCTCTGTCTTCTCTATGACCTCCCCATAGGTACTGGGGGGGCAGCTGTTCAGTCTTCTTGGCTAAACAAGCCAGGTCCCTTTGCTTCTCCTCACAGGGCAGGTGCTCCAACTCCCACCTCTCTTGGTGACCCTTCAATAAACTTGCTACGGTTTGTCAACATCTATCTTGTACTGGGGGGCCAAAACTGGACACAGTACTCCAGATGCAGTCTAATGAGTGGTGAATGGAGGAGGATAACCCCTCCCCTTGATCTACCAGCTCTGCTCCTGTTACTATAGCCCAGGAGGCTGTTGGAGTTCTTTTCTGCCAGGACATGCTGTTGGTTCATTTTCAGCTAGCTGTCTGACAAGACCCCAGGGCCTTTTTTCACTGAGCTGCTCTCCAGTTAGTCTGTCCCCAGTCTCTATCACTGTAGGGGGTTCTTCCTTTCCGTGTGCAGCTCTTCATATTTGGTCCTGCTGAAATTTATAAGGTTCCTTCAGCCTGTCCTGTATAGCAGCCCTGCTGTCAAGCATACTCATTGGTCTCCTAAATTTGGTATCATCTCCAAAGCTGATGACAGTACACTCCACTGCCTTTTCCAGATCATTGATAAAGACATTAAATACAATATTTCCCAGGTTAGATGTCTCTGGCACTCTATTTGTTACCAGTCTCCAATATGAGTAAGACCCATTAACCTCTACCTTTTGAGCCCGATCATTCAACTAGAATTTTACCCATTGGTTGTTCACTCACCCAGCCTTTAGTGTCCTATCTCGCGTGCAAGAACATGGTAGAAGACAATGTTGAAAGCCTTCCTGAAATTTATATAAATGACAACCCTCACCCTCCCCTCATCCATAAATCCAGTCATTTTATCACAGGGGCAACAAGGTCAGTCAGGCATGATTTGCCCTCAGTAACCCAGTCACCTTTTTCTCCTTCATGTGCCTAGAGATGTGCCCCAAGAGGACTTGCTTTATGATTTTCCCAGGGACAAAGTGAGGCTGAATGGTCTGTAGTTCACCAGCTTTTCTTTTTTGATCCTTTTTGGAGATGAGCGCTTTTCTTCACTCATCAGGAATCTCCCTCAATCTCCATTATCTTTGAAAGATGACAGAAAGCAGCCTTGCAAGGACATTGGTCAGTTCTCTCAGCATCCTTGGACGCAGCCCAACCTATGGACATGTATAGATTGAGTTTTTTTCAGGTAACACCAGTCTTGATCCTCATCCACTGCTAATAGTTTTTCCCCTCCTTCAAGCTTTTCATCAATCAGAGAGGCCTGGGAGACCCCATTGATGAAAAGTGAGGCAAGAGTGGCACTGAGTAACTCAGTCTAGTTTGCATCCACTGTCTCTAAGTTACCTTCCCCATTCAGCAGTGTTCCCACATTTTCCTCTTCAGTGTTTTGCTACTAATGTAGCCATAGAAAATTTCCTTGCTGCTTTTTGTGTTCCTTGTAAGCGTCACATCTCAGTGAGTTTTAGCTTTCCTAACACAATCCCTACATACATAGGTAATATTTCTGAATTCTTCCTTTGTAGCCTCTCCCACTTCCACCTCCTCTTTTTTGCATTGGGACAGTGTCCTCCCACAGGATCCCACCGAGAAGTTTCCTGAATATGCTCACGGATACTTGCCTGAAGTCCGGGGTCAGTATTCTTGCTCCTCTCTTTCCTCACTCCCCTTAGCATTCTGAGCTCCACTGCTTCAAGGTCACTACAGCCAAGACTGCTATTGATTATCATCTCCCCAACCAGTTATTCCTTGCCTGTGAATAGCAGAACCAGCTGCGTGTCACATAGGGTTTGTCCACCCTGTACTTCTGTCACCTTCAGAAATCTGCTTGACTGCTTGCATCCCACTACATTGCCATTCCAGCAAGGTACAGGGAGGTCAAAATCTCCCATAAGAGCCAGGGCCTGTGATACAGAAACTTCCAGTAATTGTTCTCCTTTTATGCCTTCTCTGAAATACTATTGATTTGAATAAATTGAATGAAAGGAGTCTGGCCACAAAATAACCTTGTCATTGCCCCTGAGAGAGCAGGAAGTCAGATGCTGAACTTCAGTGACATGCTGTGTTGAACAAGGCAGATTCTCAATGTGGAGTCCAGGGACTGCAGTCCTGACAAGTGCAGGCTTGAAAACTAGGTGGGTTAGCCCTTCCAGCATGCATGAAGGGCCTGAAGGTACAGTAAATCTAGGACTGCAAATAGATGGCTATAGCCTGCACTCTGAATGCAAGCACTTCACAGAAACGGAGCACAAGATCAAAGCTGTGGCAGAACTGAATCTGGTGGCTTACATTCACCTTGAAAAGTCATAGCAATGACTAATGTTTACTTTACAGAACTGTAGTCAGGCATCTACTTAAAAATATTCAGGATTCATAGTTTAAACGGCAGAGCCTCTGTCCAGGTGGCATAAATCAGTCATAGAGTCAGCAGATCTGACCCTTTGAGCGGTGCACTTCCAGCGGAGAATATTTGGACAGAAGAGGCAAGTCATTCAGCACAAGATTCACTAGCCTCACTTATGAGTTTCATTCAGTCACACACCTTGGTCATTTTAATAGCAAAAAGATACAGAAGTGCAGCAAGGAACACTAAAAAAAAAAAAAGCCTGTATTCTTGGAGTCTAATTACAGTTCCCATGATGAGAACAACAACCAGTTTAGGGCTGGAAAAGAGGTGCTGTGAACAGGAGGTCTGTACAGGAGGCCAGGGGAAAAAAAACCACTGGCATTTTAAGGTGGACTAGCTAATCTATCACATAGAGATGTGCTGCACCTCATTCAGACACTCTCTGGGTCTGTAAGAACTGCTGACAACACCTAACAGGTATGCAGTTTTACTGATTACAGACAATAAATTTATGACTGCATTAGCATAAAAGATACTTATTATACCTTTCCAGCACCATTATGCTTGAACAACCACGATTAAACTCCTATACCTTAACTTTCTCACGTTGGGATAGCCTCTTAGATCACTGTTGTGTAGATACACTTCAGTGACCTCTCAGACAGCTAGACTTGGACTTAGAAACAGTACACTTACAGCAGCACTGTGCCCAGCTTCGATTTATTATTCTTGTTTCTGAAATCCAGGCTTACTGCTTCAGGATGGTGCTCTGCTGGCTCACACAGAGGTACTAGCTCACTCACAAGTAGCACAAGACAACACTGTATAGTGTAGAGTGACATGGAAATACAAAAAATAGCAAATCAAAGCTTCAAATTTATTGTGGAAGCTGCATTTTATTTGCCATTTCTACCTGTCAGGGGCTACCCATAGTTGTTCTAGCATGGCTAGGTACAAACGGGTCATGATAAGGTACTATATTTTACCAATAAATAGCTTTCCATTATGATTTACACTACACCTTGAACTTAAAATTTTGATTTGTTCTAGTAGGGATCATATTATACAAATCTAAATGATAGCAAATATATTAACTTATATCAGCTTTGAGGATTTTTTTTTATATTACTATTTCTTATCAGAATTGCAATAAACTGCAGGAGTCTGCACAGCTGTTATAAGGTTGCCCCATTGCTTTTCCACATAAGGCATGTTTAAATTGAAGTATGTAATTTTAACAGTGCCATTGTTTTAACCTTAATTTTGGCTTCCTGCCAAACACAGTTTTGACAAACAGTGATGTTAACTGATGTAGTTTTTGTTACCAAGAAACTTTCTCACTCATTGGTGAAAATATCTGTTTGGGGCAATATTCAAATCCATGTACATTTATGCACATGTATGTACGTATAAATATTTTGAAAATCACATTGGTATTCCCAAAAGTTTATTCCTCAGGGTAACTTTTCATGTGGCTTCATTTATATTATCCTCTGAAGTAAAATATAACAGCAAGCTCAGAATTTACCCTGATAAATTGTTCTATGATCAAAATATACTGAAGGAGAAACCTATCTAGTCAGCTAATAAGGTGATGCTGGTTATTCTATAAATACCCACCAAATGCTAGAAAATTTAAGATCATAAAGTTTTATTCTTATTGGACACATTACAGCACTTGGAAATATAAATTGGTATTAGCTCAATATCGACTCGTAAATTACATTTTCTATGTAGATTAATAGTACAGCTGGATTTCATGGAATGGCACCCTTCTGGGGTATCATGTTGCAATTATTTTTACTCTTTCCTTGATGCTTGAAATTCTATTTTATTCATGCACAAAGTTCAAAGGTTTGGATACTTGAATTGAACCATTTACCATATGCTAAAAGTTCAAAAATTTCTTTATTATTTTCACCAAAACTGATTCAAGGGTGTGTTCGTTTTTTCTGGGGCAAGGGGTAGGTTGTTGGTTGGAATTTTGAACATTACTGTAGGAGAAACATATTTTTCTATGAAAGTGTCTCTGAAAGGAAAGAACCTCCAGATGTGACCTTTTCTCTGCAATATTTTAAAAAATACTCATTGAGTACCTTTTTGTTCCTCTCTTCTTCATGTTTCTGACTTCTTCCTCAAGCTCCCTTTCTTTTCACCAATTAAAGAGCATCCTTTTTTGCTACTATAATTCATCTCTTTATTCTAAAATCCTCCCAGCTGATTCCCACTTCAGCCTGGATTTCTCTTCATTATCCTTAATATTTCTTTTTTCTTCTCTGATAACAATTAAGTCTTCTTGACAGCTTCCAAATGTTGTCATGGGAATTGAGCCAGCTTTGCAATGGCATTTGTTGTCTCTTTTGTCTGGTCTCAGCCTAAGCCTGCTGTTGTTTTTGCCAATCTCTTTTTCTCAAAGACTCCTTTGGTCAGAAGTGTCAAAGACAAACCTGAGTATCTCCTGCCTGGTGAAGCCTCAGGGAATTTAACAAGTACTTTTAAATTTTAAAAAAATAGATGTATATCCTTCATTAGTACACACAATAAATATGCACTGTAGAAGTCAGGAATTGTCATGTTCAGAGGTGGCAGTTAATGAGAAATCTTAGTTTGTACTTACAATGACCCTTTAGTAAAAGAACAAGAGGGAAGAATTTTGAGGAATCAGATCCACGTTTCTGATTCATTCACTCTTCCAGGATACTCTAACAAACTGCTGAATGAGGATATTCCAGGGCCTGTAGGATTTCAGTCTGTTCTTCTGGAAGGGCCAATCACCTTTAGAGATGCTCTTTACATAGTCTAGAGAAGACCAGAGTTTGCCCTATCTTCTTGTAAGGACAGCAACACTACATCTCATATGGAGGGAAGGACAGGTTTCAGGCAGATGCAGAGCTGTCAAACAAAGCATAACTCTTCCCCTTTCATGTTTGGCCCTCTCCAGAAAGAGGAGAAAAAGAAACAAAGAAAGGAATACAGCTGACTGAGAAATCAATAAACTTTACTAAGATTTAAACTTCCCAATTAATAACCTGCCCTGCTTTATTTTTAATTGTGTGTCCTATGAACTGGTATTGCTTTTTCTTCCAAAATCTTTCAAATCTTATTGTAGCTATTACCTTTTATGGTTAGCTTCCTATAAATATCTCAGAGCTATTAATGAGTAAAATAAAAATACTTCATAAAAAGAATACATTGGCACCATGCTTGTTTTTTTTTCATGGATCTACCGTGTGAAATGAATAGGACTGAGCCACATTGTTCCCTTAATTTGTAAAGAGAAGTACAAAGAAATATCATAGAGCTATACTAAAAACTTAATATTCTCTTAAATTGCTGTTATAATTTTGTGAGCGAAGCTTAGAACTCCCTTAGTTTTGTTACAGCTGAAGAACAAAGCCAAGGAAATGGAATAATTCCAGCTAAACTCATATAAGTGTTAGATTCTGCAAAATTTCTGCCAGGCTTTTATTATCTGCTCATACACACACATGTGGTTGTTTAGTGTCTCTCAGATTATTTGCTTAGTTTTCTCTCACCAAATGAGTTTTTAGTATTTTTCAACCACACCAAGTAAACTCCAAGGATATTTCTTCCAGTCTTCCTAAATTGCATATATAGCATCTTTGAATACAAGCAAAAGCATGTATTTAATTTTATTAATATTGCAGGAGGTGAGCAGAGACAAAATAACATTATGGCACTAGTTCTTTTCAACAGCTTTGTTATTCTGATGAACTCAAAGCATTTTAAAAACACTATTTTAGTCTTGAAGTAACTACTGCTTACCTCTGTTTAAAAGATGCATAAACTAAAATCCCATAAGGTTTAGTGAGCTTCCTGAAATCAAGAAATGAGTGCACTTAGGGCACCTAAACTGGTTATAAACTTAAGGGTGTTTGTGTGAATAAGAAAATCTGGAACTACCAAATATATCATAGTGGTTAAATGGCAGTCAGAAATTAATTGGAGAAATGGAGCCGGGGATGATTCAAGCTTTGATTCTGTCTTTTCAGCAGGTGGGGAGACTGCAGAGGGGGCAGCTGTTCTCCAACCTGTTTGCAGCACGTTCCCCCATGGCAGTGAATCCCAGCCCTGGATAAACACTCTCAGACCCATCACTCAGCAGGCTGGGAGACATGTCGTGGTCTTCACCTCACTTTGCTGTGTGGACATAGTAGGGAAGTTAACCAAAAGTTGCTTGATAAAGAAACTGCAGAAGAAGCACCACAGAATAGGAAAAGGTAAGGGAAATAAAAATTATCCTTTGTATGCTCTCATTTCTGATGATTGTTTTTTTATGCACGAATCAAAACTAGTTCAGAATTAAAAGGATTGGGAAAAAGCAGAACATGAAAATCAAATAACTTTAATTAAACTTTTCTCAGTTTTGCCAGCTGGAAGACCTTTTTGTTTGTTTGTTTGTTTGTTTTTATTTCAAATTTCTTTCCTTGCCAATTGTATTTTTTCTGAATTTTCCACAGACTTGCCTTTCCCTTCTGACATATTTATTATAGAGTGTACTGAATACTAAGCTGGAATCCATTCTGATATGAACAAAAAATAAGAGAAAGAAAGAAACAGATAGAAAATTGAAGAAAGGAAAAGAAAGAAAGACTAGGGGGAGAGAGAGAGAAAGGACAAACACAGCCCCAAAAATCTTTCCACAATTTTTTGTTTCCAAAGTTACTTCAGATTTTATGCATTTAAAATTCACCCTAATCCATGAGGTGACCACCTTCTGAAGACTACTGTGTATTAATTTGTCAACACATCCCTTTTTTGTTGCATAGTTTAGTAAGATGCAATATTTTCTCCTGTATCACTACCAGTTTCTTCCACAGCAGTACCAGTTTACACAAGAATGACAGCAGGAACACAGCTGTCAGACTAAAGATGTTTGGTTTGTCTAGTTTTGACAGTGAGAAACCCAGAGTATTTGCTATTTCATGAACAGTAAAAACATCTCAGCTATTTTTAACCTATGTCATCATGATCAAAAGTAAAACTTAAATGAAACACAGTGTGAGCCAAGCTGCTTTGGATCCCTTTCAAAAATTGCACCCCTTGGGGTCTCTGTTCACATCTCAGCCAACTGGGTAGAGCTTGAAGGCACAGAGACAGAAACATCTGCCTACAAAATAACTGATCATATTCACCTCACATGCTCAAAGCTAGAATCAGCTAAAGGTCTCATCTACTGTAACCAATGGCTATCTGAGTTTCCTGTTTTCTGACAAGTTATTTTAAGCAATGAACACAACTTAAGAGACTTAGTGCTGTGCTACATGAAAGCCCAGAAAACCATTCTCATGCCACTGGGTAGTCTAACAGCTTATACTTATTTTCATACAGTGTCATCCTTTATCACAATCCCATGGCACATGACTAACAAAACCACTCTCCATTCCTTCTCCACAAAGTTTTTGTGTATTTTCTGTTTCCTGAAAGAAATGCAATATAAGGGGAAAAAAAAAAAAAATCCAGAAGACAAAACTCAGCATACATCAGTTAGGAGGAAGAGAAACAAATCTCTGTTTCTTAAAATGGTCTCTGAAATAATCCAATTGGTAGTATATCTCTAGATTAAAATGAGGCAGAAAAAATAGCTGGTTTTACATTTAAGGATCTCTGATCTTTTGCCTTTATATTCTGTGGCACTTGCAGTAAATCCAGAGTAAGACACTGAGCTTGGTAGTACTGCAGACAGCCTAACATCACGGTTAGAGAGAGTAGAATAAACTGAACAAGTTTAAAGCTTTATAGCGTAGTCACGGTATTTATTTTACTAGGTAGTTTGAGAGGCTTTCTTGATTCATTCATTTTTTTACCAACTATCTCCTTTGTAAGCCAGAGTTAGTTCTTTGTTTTTATATTTATACAGGGCCTTTTTTAAAACACCCTTGCCAAAATCTCAAAACGCAATGCTCTTCCTGTGAGTACCGATACAGTGTTGTAACCAATGCTACAAGCACAATACCACTGCTGGAAACATTAGTAGAGGAAACATGGGATACCTTTTCTCCCCTCAGGCTTACATAGATATTGTAAGAAATATATCATTGTTGTTTTACAGGACAATGGCATAGCTTCCAACAGCCTATCAATTCTTCCCAGAAAGTGTCACAGAAGCAGCACTTTCAAAGACTGATTTAGCAATACAGCAATTTCTCTAACAAAGAATGTATTTTTAATGATGTTTCACCATTTTTTGACAATGGCTTTTCATGTTCATTTATTTTAATTATACTGTGTATATGTTAAAATATCATTCCCAAATCCAGAAAGAAAACATTCATCTTTAAAATGAATCGATTACACTAAAAAATTCAAACACCAATAGTAAAGGATGTTACTGAAATTTAAGAATAAGGTGAATTGCTCTGAAGACATTTTAATAACAAGGAGGGGAAAGCATGTGTGGCTTTCCCTTTCTCTGTGAAATGCCTGGACAAGGGACTGTAAGTAGACACACAGAGCAATACACGTGCAGCAGGCTCAGTGTGCAAGGAATTGCTTGCTACTGTAGTGTACCTGTTAATTCAGCCAATGACTAGTGAAAGTTAAAATATATTCAGGTGCATTGAAGTAATTGAGGGAATTCACCCCATGTAGTTTCAGTATGTCTGATTTCACTGCATCTGAGCTCAGCTGTGTATCACAGCTACAATGTTAGAGGAGAAGTGCAGCTGAAATTAAAAATTTTAATCTGATTATTATAAACCTAGAATACAAATTCTTCCCTAGCCTCCAGTATAGTCATTATATCTCACATTTCTATTGTGCAGAGTTATATTTTTACACCACAACCTTTTTCTTTAGTCAGCATATTCAAACCCATTCAAATAATTAAGTTTTACAGTACACTACATAAGCATGACTGGTAAGCGAGCACATATTAGCACAAGCCTTCCAAAGTTCTTAGAAATTGAATTTTCCAACAGTCTTTCAAAAGCAAAGCCTAACCTCTGGTGTAACAGATACAATGTTTTTCCACACTGATAAAACAGAAAAGATTTTATCCATGCTTAATAAGTTGAAAGTTTTGTTTACATAGACATAAACATTTGAAATAATAAATCAGCATATCCATATACATGAATCCAGAAATAGCAAAACAGAAATAGGGGATACAGGCAATTCCCACCGACTCATGGTCTGAGCTGTGGAATGGATGAGCAGCTATGTGTGGCCTTCAGCTTTTGTTGAACTTCAGGGTCTTTCTGCACTACTCTAACTAAGCATTTATTTACAAAAGACCTGGTTAGGGTCATGGCATTCAATTCTGATAGCTTCTTTTTAAGGCTTAGCTTCTTCATTTTCATGAGTCCAATAGTCCTGCGTAAATTTACTGCTCAGTTTGTGTTTTGTAACTTCCTCTGTGCTGGATCTCTGGGGGGCATGAATACCTTAGAGAATACAAGCTTGATTGCTTGGACTGGTGAACCCCAGAAGCTGATTTCTGAGCTTTCATTAAATTTCCAAGTGGATGCCCAGCCATCTGAGGGACCAGAGTGAAGAGTGGGGATCCACCCATTAGGTTCTCTGTAAAATAATCTTCATGATGCCTTAGAATGTATTCCCTGAAAGAGACAGCTAAAAATGAAACATGAAGGATGCATTCAAAAACCCATGAGTTTTTATGGTAAGTTGGTTGACATATGGTAAGTTGACATATTTACTGTAACTGAAATGAAAATTAAAGATATACTAGAAAAGATGTTACAAAGTCTTAAAAATAGATATTTACTATGCACAGGTTGAAGTGCTAGTCACAACAGAAGCAGAGAAACTACAGAATTACATTATTAGGATGATCCATTCCTTGTTGAAGTAAAACACCAATTATTTGAAAGATCAGCTCAGGGTGTTATAAATGTGGTTTTTGATGCAGTAAGGGTGACTCTGTATTCTGTCTTTGAGGAAAATACAGTAACATACTAAATTTAAAATAAATAGTGTGTGAAGTGGCCTTAATTTAGGGAATTAAGTTAATTCTTTTCAGTAAATTTGATTAAATCAAATACATGGATTCAGTATCATTTAACCAATGAAGCTTAGATTCACATCTTTAACTAATTCAGGCTGCATTCCTTGGATGTCATATGTAGAAAAGTTGTAACTGATCATGACTGAGGCCTGAGAAGAATGAAACAAAAACACTAACTGCCCTTGGTATAATGAATATTCTTTATGTTTCTTCTGTTGCATGTTCCCACCATTTTTTTAAAGCTAAAAGGTAAGTGCTTCCCTTCTCTCAGAACTGGAGACATTTTTTTTTTTAACTTGTATGGCTCATAGTACAGACCAAAGGCTGTTCCAGGGCTGTTGCATAACCTCCCACCAAGGGACATATTGTCAATTATTTTGCCTAAGGCATTAAAACAATCTTGCTGCTAGCTCTGGCTAAAAGGAAAAAAAAAAAAAGTGAGAAATGTTTTTATATTTGTGTTGTGGTTTAGCCCCAGCCAGCAACTAAGCACCACGCAGCCGCTCACTCACTCCCCCCCCACCCAGTGGGTGGGGGAGAAAATCAGGAAAAAGAAGAAAAACTTATCGGTTGAGATAAGAACAGTTTAATAGAACAGAAAAGAAGAAACTAATAATGATAATGATAACACTAATAAAATGA
>JANHGO010000069.1:24218999-24255639 GCA_024606505.1 Aquila spilogaster
CTTGGGGCGTGGGTCCGTGGGCCCCTCGCCCCATTAGTCACGGAACCGGGCCGAATCGGCCCATAAACCGGTGACACTATACATACATGTTACAAAACAAACGAAGGGATAGAACTTAGGTCTTTTTTTGAAGTATATACTATATACCTATTTCTTGTTAGTACCTCATATACTAATCACTCTTTAAATTTTGAACAAAGTACAGTTACAAGAGCAGTTATACCACTTTGCAGTTTTGCTGAGTCTCGTATTCTATCTGATGTAAAAAAATACAATCTGTGCATCACAAAAGTATTTGGTATTGGATATCCATCCAAGAATTACTCACATCATAGGCAGTGGAATAAATTTAAGGAGTTGTGGCTGGATTCTTTTTAATATTAGTTAATATCTATCGATATTTGGTTCCAGTGTCTGCCCAGATTCTGTATGGAATTTCTCAGAGCTAGCAGTACTTGTCGACCTGGCTTGTTATTGCTCTCATGCTGCACAACTCTGACAAAGTCCTACAAGATGGGTGATGTAATGCACTGTAGTTTTGATATTTTTTACCAAATTGTGTTGGGCTATGTACTTTTCCACTGCCTGTGGCTTCATTTGCACTTCTTCAAACTGCTTGAGTTCATTTTTTTTTCCCAAATTCAACATATTTTGCCAGATTTTGTTGTTTCAGTTGTCTCTCTAAACATTTGGTTTCAAATGAAAATTACAAGATACTATTTTATCACATTTATTCACTAAGTTCCTACTCACACAATCCTTCCTTACATTACCAAACCTGAAAGACACTCTCTTAAGCTTCTTGTTAATCATGGTTTTTACTATTGTTTCACTTTTCATTCTATATCTTCTCAGAGTTTTATACATAACTGTATTGGTATAATTGCATTTCCAGTTGCTTACTCACGAATAGCTACAGTAACTATAGCCCATTTTCATTTGGTTTTTGTCTTTAACTTCAGAGTGAGAGTTGAGATGACAGAAATGATTATTTTCTTGAGGTCCTTTGTCCGTTTGGAAGGGTGGGTAAGTTGATAATGTGAAGATGCCACTGAATGGTAGCGTTACTGCTGGGAACAGAAGGTGGGCTCAGAGTTTTTCTCAGTGATTTTATACCGGTGTAACTGCATTTACTGCAGGCAGTAGCAAGTTGGGGAACTGTGGTGGTGAAATATGCTGTCAGGAGGGGAAGTGGAAGACATCTGTCTAAGTGGATGGTTCTATGACTCTATGTCAAACAAGATATGGAAAAAAGCTACAGACAAACTGGGAGCATGGTATCCTGAGTATAAAATGTAACTGAAATGATGATTAATATGCCACAAAAGAGTTAATAATCAACCATACACTCAGTGGCTGCAAACATTGTCTTGACAGAAGAAGTCAAGGTGAGGAAACAGAGAAAACATGGTGATTTCTAATCCTTATACAGCTTTTATGAATTGGTTGAACTTGATTTTCTCTCCCCACTAAGCTTTTATTTACTGACTAAGAATATAAGCTTGCTTACTCAACCTTTGTTTCAAAGAGCCTGGTTCTCCTGAGGTGCGTTATTATAGATGTGCATTTGCAGCAGATTAAGTCCCGCAGATCTAAATTTCCCAGTCTCTCATTGTCTGTTATCTTCAACATTCTTCAATAAGAGAATGTTGTAACATTTACTATACATTAACCCCCTGCTCTAAGCATTTTCCCCTTGGTTATGCAAGCAATATCCTTAGTTGTCAGCACCGTTTGTGTCCTCATTAAGAAATACAATTCCCTGTTGCTGCTCAAGGTCAGCACTGTCCTTCTAAAAGATTTTACTGAGGGAACAAGTGTCACCTGACAGAGAATATGTAGAGAGGACATTTGCTGGAGTACACAATTTTAGAAGCTTGGGTATGACAGTCTTAACCTTATTCCATAAATTACAACACAGAGTGTTCTCTGTGTTCTAAAAATTATACCTTTTATGTGAGGTCAATATTTCGACAAGGTTTTACGGTGAAATAAGTCTTTAATGAACAACTTTATTTTTTATTTTTTTATTATTATTTTAAAAGATAAAAGTGTTCAGTTGTTAACCTGATATTTGTAAATACTCAAGGGCTGCACACTGGGACAGTAGATATAGAAGCCACTTTAAAATCCTAGTAAAGCGATAGTTAGCAATACACTTGGAGCTACAATAACCACAAAGACCAGTGGTTATGATAAAGCCTATAGAAAGGCAATCTTTTCAGCCTTAAACAAAAAAGAAGCACTTCACAGTCATTATGAAGCTATTCACTAGAGTCATTGAAACTGAGGTTTTATAAAAAGAAATTACAAAAACTGTGTTATAGTAGTCTTAGAACTGTTGTGCTCTAAATCAGCTTTGAAAGAAACAAGAAATGGTGAAAAAGTAGATATATTTTAAAAGTAATAATTCATTTAAGCTCTTCTAAGTAGTGGGAAATAATATATTTTGTTCTTATGTAAATGAAAATTGTAGTTATTGTTGTTACAGGTACAGAAAAGTTGAGACAGAACTATTTTAGAGATCTAATTCTTTTTAGCCCTGATTGCTTTTTGTTTTTACTTTGAATGGTGAACAGTGGTAAATAATTTTAAACAACTCTTAACAGTTCTTAATGTATGAAATCTTAAATATGCTGCTTTTAATATAGAATCATAGAATGGCCTGGGCTGAGAAGGACCTCAAAGATCATCTAGTTTCAACCCCGTCACCATGGGCAGTGTCACCAACCACTAGACCAGGCTGCCCAGAGCCACATCCAGCCTTGCCTTGAGTGCCTCCAGGGATGGGGCACCCACAACCTCTCTGGGCAACCTGTTCCACTGCACCACCACCCTCTGAGTGAAAAACTTCCTCCTAATATCTAACTTAAATCTCCTCTGTCTTAGTTTAAAACCATTCTCTCTTGTCCTATCACTATCAACCCACATAAATAGTCATTCCCCCTCCTGTTTATATGCTCCCTTCAAGTACTGGAAGGCCACAGTGAGATCTCCCTGCAGCCTTCTCTTCTCCAAGCTAAACAAGCCCAGTTCCCTCAACCTTTCTTCATAGGAGAGGTGCTCCAGCCCTTTGATCACCTTAGTGACCCTCCTCCCTGATCTGTTCCAAGAGCTCTGCATCTTTCTTGTGCTGGGGGCCCCAGGCCTGGACGCAGTACTCCAGATGGGGCCTCACAAGAGCAGAGTAAAAGGGGACAATCACCTCCCTCTCCCTGCTGGCCACCCCTTTTTTAATTCAGTCCAGGATACTGTTGGCCTTACGGGCTGCAAGCTCACAGTGCTGGCTCACGTCCAGCTTCTCGTCCCCCAAGTCCTTCTCTGTAGGGCTACTCTCAAGGAGTGCTTCTCCCAGACTGTATAAATGCCTGGGATTGCCCTGGCCCAACTGCAACACCTTGTTGAACCTCATTAGGTTCACACGGCCCACTTCTCCACCATGTCCAGGATCCTGTGGATGGCTTCCCTTCCTTCCAGTGTATTGACTGCACTACTCAGCTTGGTGTTGTCTGCAAACTTGTTGAGGGTGCACTTGATTCCATCATCTATGTCATTGATAAAGATGCTGAAGAGCACCGATCCAAGACCGACACTTGGAGGACACCACTTGTGACCGGCCTCCACCCAGACACAGAACCATTGATCACAGTCCTTTGGCTATGACCAGACAACAAGTTCTTAAGCCATCGAACAGTCCATCTTTCAAATCCATACCTCTCCAATTTAGAAAGAAGGATGTGGTGAGGGACCATGTCAAAGGTTTTTGCAGTAGTCCAGGTAGATGAAATCCATCGCCCTTCCCCTGTCCACCAGTGGTGTCTATCCATTATTGAAGGCCACCAGATTGGTCAGGCAAGATCTGCCCTTGATGAAGCCATGCTGGCTGTCTTGGATCGCCTCTTTGTCTCATATGTGCCTTAACATGTCAACTAGGAGGATCTTCTCCATGATCTTCCCAGGCACAGAGGTGAGGCTCACCAGCCTGTAGTTCCCCAGGTCATCCTTTCTCTCTTTCTTAAAAATGGGAGTAATGTTTCCAGTCACAGGGGATTTCACCTGACAGCCATGATTTTTCAAATATGGAGAGCAGCTCGACAACCACATCAGCCATCTCTCTTGAAACCCTGGGATGCATATCATCTGGCCCCATGGACTTATATACATTCAATTTCACGAGGAAGTCTTGGACTTGTTCCACTGATACAGTGGGACAGAATCCGCTGCTCTCACCCACACCTAGAGTTTCAGGGCCCTGGCAGACACGGGGAGCCTGACCTACAGTGAAGACTGAGGCAAAGCACTTATTGAGCACCTCGGCTTTATCCATATCTGAGGAAGTCAGTACTCTGTCCTCATTTATCAGAGGGGGAACACTCTCCTTGGTCTGTCTCCTCCTGTCTATGTAGCTGTAGAACCCCTTCTTGTTGTTTTTCACATCCCTTGCCAAATTCAGCTCCATCTGTACTTTGTTTTTCCTGATCTTATCTCTACACATGCAGACAACATCCCTATATTCTTCCCAGACTACACAACCCTGCTTCCACTTCCTATTCCACATCTCTCACTTTTCCTTCAGTTTAAGCTGCAGGTCCTTGCTCAGCCATGCTGGTTGCCCACCTCCTCTGCTTGATTTCTTCTTCTGGGAGACACAGCACTCTTGTGCTCGCTTGCAGAAGGGTGTCCTTAAAGAGCTGCCAGGTCTGTTCTGTTCCAGTGCCCTCAAGGACCGTTTCCCAGGAGATCCCATCCAGCAGTTCCTTGAGCAGCTGGAAGTTCACTCTCCTGAAATTCGAGGTCCTGACTCTACCTTTTGCTAGGTCAGCATTCCTCAAGATCACAAACTCCATCAGGGCATGATCACTACAGCCCAGGCTGCCACCAATCTTAATCTCTCTAATGCTCTCCTCTGCATTGGTGAGCACCAGTTCCAGTACAGCTTCACCTCAGGTCAGTCCGTCAAGTACCTGGACCAGGAATTTATCCTAAATAGACTTCAGGAATCTCCTGGATTGTCTGCTGCCTGCCATGCCACTATCCCAGCAGACATCCAGGTGGTTGAAATCCCCTATCAGGACAAGAGCCTGTGAGCGAAACACCTCCTGCAGTTGAAGCAAGAAGGCCTTGTCAACAGGCTCCCCCTGATCAGATGGTCTGTAGTAGACCCCAACCACTAGATGTCCTTTACTGGACCGATCCCTGATTTTAACCCATAAGCTGAAGAGCCTGTAGCCCTCAATCCCAGTATACTGGCTGTGAGTTTCATCACACCATGTTTCTGTGATAGCAACCAGATCATAATTTTCCAAGCACATCATGGTTTCCAGCTCCTCCTGCTTATTTCCCATGCTGCATGCATTAGTGTAAAGGCACTTCAGATAGCAACTTTGCATGCCAGTTGCCTGGTTCTCTTGTAACATCAGAACATCACTTCAAGAAAAAAGGTGATATCACATTTTTTTTTTTTTAAATCTGAAATTCCTATAAGCAGAAGACATGTCTGAAAAAGACAAATTGAAACTGCTTTTTCTGTACGGATTTAGTTTCTTGGAACCATAGGATGCATAGCATATAAATTGAGCAGACTCCTTACCAGATAGTGTAGTATAAAGTTCATAAGTAACTGTGACATTTTGAGAACGAAAAAGCTTAGTATGCATAGCAGCTTCACATCTACATCATGCATTCAGTGGTAAGAGGACATATGGAAAAACAGAAATGTCATTGCATTATGTTCTGAATTAATGCTGTGGCTGTCAGTTACTATTAAAGTCATGACTTACACAGGACAAAGTCTTCATTCTTTTTTGTTTATCAGTACTAATTATACTATTTGCATGTTTTTATTTCTACTTTGTTGACAGCAGATATATTTTGTCTAGATCTTTACATTTATCTGCTCAAAAAAACCTACAGAATTAGACACTTCAAGTAATGAATAACAATACAATATTTCTTAATGCAATAAACTATACTCAGTTCACATTTGATCTGAAGTCTATACATATATTTTACTATTGAAGATATTGCATTTTAAGCACATGGGTACAATAGTATAGGAAGCCGAATTAGTCAATTTAAACTATATTTTTAAATTAAGGGATATACTGATAACAGTATGGTATGTGTAAATTTGTGGAAACTTCTCAAATTTTATGCAGAGTCATCACACTCTATATGAAATCTTCTCATGATTTTCTCCTCTTTCTTTTTCATGGGAAGTATACTTCAAACCTTGTATTTTGGTTACATAAACTGAAATTCCTCAGTTCACTTTCCCTCTTTAGCAATTTAACATTCAACACAGTCACAGTTCTTTGAAGTAACTCTTCTTCACGTGCTGTTCCATGCATCAGTATATTCATAATGAAGTAGACATCCAATATTGATATTTTTATATCCATATTGATTGACAAGTTTAGTTATCTTTCTAAAAAAAGGTTTGGGAGAAAACTGATCGTGTGGTGTACGGTACTTATCTAAACCATTATGTATGTAAACCTAAATAAAGCATATGGCTCTTTTTTTAACAGAAATAGCATGTTAGCACATTTTATTTATGATGATTAGCAGCACTTACAACAGCATCAAGTTGAAATTAATTTCTCAGGTAAGAAAGATTTGGAATAGGCAAAAATCTGCAAAATCACGGATGGCTGGACTTGACAATTCACATCTAAAAATTTGTCAGAGTTGCAAAGAAAATGAAGACACGACACTCACTGACAAAAACTAAAACGTATCTTTTATTCATTCCTTTTTATTATTAATAAAATTGAACAGCCCTTCTACAAACATGCAGGAATACATGAATTTTACTTTTTTGTTTTTAATGTCAGAATTCAAGTTTTCACCTTACAGTCACACTTGCTGTGCTAACAGTTTATAGATTAAGCCTCTATAAAAATCCTCTGGTAAATAAAACCAGCATAACGTCATACCACTATTACATCTGCCTTGCAGCTGAGACACAGAGGAATTTTTGTACCAAGTTGTGCAGAGTTTAGGAGGAACACCAGCAAGCAGTGTGGTAAACAGATGTAAGTTCGAAGTCCTGAGTTCAGGCAGCGGCTCAGGTAGCTAACTATCCTCAGAAAACAGAGCTTGCAAGACTCTACATTTAATTGACAGCTTTATAGGAGACTGCAAGAAAATATAGATCATGTGCAAGCAGGGAATAGTTTCTAGGCTAAAAGACTCATCAAAGAAAAGTAACAATATGCCCAAAATCCATGCGGATCCAGCTATTGTGAATGAAGCCCAATTTTTGAACACTCAAAGTACATCTGGCAACATCAATTGTCTATGGAGTGGTCCAGCCACAGCAAGAGCACTGGTGAGCTTCTGGAAAACAATTCAAACAGAGTCGGAAGTCCAGGTCCTGTCTGCTTAGGGAAGGCTCTCCTTTTTTTCCTGCTTTTCTCCTAATTTTATTTTCTATTGATTTTCAGTTGCTCTCCCCAGCATGTAGAGCCTTATGAAGCCAATTGGTAGAGACAAACATCTTATTAAAGCCCCCTCAGACACGGTGGAGGTTGTGGATCTGTATTTCCAGCTGAAGAAAAGTGCTCTGAATCATTCTGCCAAACAGACATAAGCTCTTTACATATTAAAAGACTTGAAGTACTCATAATAGAAAATGTGAATGCAGAGAAACTAACTCCATTGTCCCATTTTACACCAGAAATCTCAAAGATAATGAAATCAAATTAAAACCATGATCACTGTAACTTGCCTTCTTCAGCTCAACAAAACCGCTTTGCAGGATTTTCTTAACTATAAATTATCTGCTTGTAAGTAGAAAGCTTTTCCACAAGCTTTATTTTGGCTCCACAGATCTGTAGGTCTAGGCAAATTGTGTAATCCACTTCTTACGTATGTCTATTACAAACCCTAAAAAAGTTACCAATTCACTGGAAAAAAATATGTCATAAAGAAACTGTTGATAATCAGCAGTAATGAATTACATCTCCTTGTCTAACCAAAGCTTTGTGCAGAGATTGGACAAAGAAAAATAAACACTGACATTAGTACACTTAAAGTTGGTTTATATTGTTAGAGGTTAGTGGGTTTTGTTTCCTAAATTATTGCATGACATTTTTTATTATTTCTATTTAGTTATTCTGCTGAATGATTTTTTTTCTTACATAGCTGTAAAACAATAACATTGTCTTCAGCAATGTGTTCAAGGTGTTAAAACTTCACTGTATTACGGTAAGTAGGCTGCAGAACAGAGGTTAGGAAGATAATTCAGTGGTGGCAGATCAGATTACAGCAGTCCAACAGGATAGCTAAAAATCTACCTAGAATTTTGTTTGCTTGAAAATCCCCCAAATGTGTTTAAGACAACAAAGGCCTCAGTCATTTCTACAGCTGCACCAGGGAGCATAGGGGTTCAGCCTGGGGCAGGGGCTCTGCTGTTTGTGGTGAGAAACCTTCCACTGCACCAGGAGACGGACGAAGAGCAAAATTCTTCAGAGGGAGGCACCTTCTGTTTGGAGCGAAGCCTGAGAGAAACAGATTTAGCAGCTGGTAAGTGAGTTTAACATATAATTTTAACATATAGTCTGCTAAACGAGCCCTTGGCATGGTTCTCTCCTAAATCCATAGACAGACAGGTTAGGGGTAATCAGACATGCATGCTTGGGAATGAAATATTCAGTCTACTGTTTTGAACACCTCAGGGATAACAATACAAATGCACTGAAGAAAACACCGGCACTGGACTTCTGAATTATCCATGAAATGATAAATGGCTCCCAGAACTTTTTTCCAGACAATTATCAAGTATATTTCTCAGTAGAAGAAGAGGAATAAAACCTTTGGGTAGTGAAAGCTTTAAATGCCAGAAGCTATAACAGACAAAACTTTATGTGCCAGGAGTTGTATACAATATCCAGTGCAACAACAGCTGAACATAAACTATTATGTGCTGCTTATGCACGGTTGTACATAAATAACATAGGATTCGTGGAGAGCGTCATATAATGAAGTCTAAATGCAAAATCTTTCCACCTCACTAACTTTTTGCTATACAATTATGATAAATTGAACAGCCAAAAATTACATGAAAAGCAATTAAAAAAAGAAAATATAATGAAAAACCATGCAACATGTTATGTAACACAACCCTGAGGAGTCAAGATTTTTAAAAATTTTATGTCAGAAAATATCCCATTTTCAACAAAAAGTCATCTATACTCAGTTTTAATCACACTTTGAGACAGTTCCTAGCAAGACAACTGTCAGGGAAGAATCTCCATTTGGAAGTTTCTGGGGGTTTACTTAATCTTGCATAACGTTTCTTTTCCAGCAGGGTAAGCGTTGACACCAGGATAATCACAAACACCTTCTCAAGTTGATGTAAGGGGGTAAAAGGAAGAAGGATCAAAATCACCACAAATAATTCTTGAAGATTTGTACAAGCAGAGGTCTCATGTCTTCCAACATCTAAATTCAGATCTATGTTTGATAAAAGTCTTTTTAAAATTAAAAAAAGTAATTTTTATAGTAACCTTTGTATCCAAGCTGCTGCACTTTTCATTTCTGTTCCTATATGCAAAATATTTGTAGTTGCAAGAACTGTGTTAATAAAGGAGTAGTGTGCTTTCTAATGTAGCAACATAACAGATTTTGGAAGAGGCCAGCTATTTTGATTTGTCTTTAGTTCCAGTCCCTGGAGTCATCTTTCAAGCCAGCAAAGGTAAACTATAACCCTATTTATAAGATCAGCATATTTTAATATAGTTTGTTTGGGTTTTTTACAAGTCCCAAAGGTTTCTTTCTAAACTTCATTTTTTTTCTCCTGGTCTCTTCAGATTTCAGTATTATGCTCTAGGAACTATATTATAGCAAGAATATTTGCATAAGTTTTATCTTCTACAGGTAATTTCCTTTAAATTATCCAGGTCTTGAGGCATTTATAATTTGCTACAGTCTGGTTTATGTTTTTGTTCTGAAATGGACTCATCTGTTTCATTATAAGTAAAAATAAGCAGGCGTGTAATTTCTTAAGTATTTACTGAAAAGAGAATAAATAGGATATTAAATATTTAATTTTAAAACTGTGGAGATCTAAGCATAAAATACAAATTTTCTCTCCTCTGTTAACTAGACAAAGACTTACATTTCAAAATGCATCTTTATTATTCCCCTTAATAAGACATCAATCCAAGGCCTTTAAGAAGACCTACATTTGCTGAAAGGTATCCTTGATCTGGAACCATTTTCTAATATCCCTCACTACTAGTGCTCCAAATGGTATCAAAATTGAGTATTATTTACTATAAGACTTAGTAGTCATCTGGAAGCTTTTGAAAACATTAATGTGTTGGACTCCTAAGCTAAATTGTAATAAACTGGTTACTTTCCTCTGATGCTATTTGCTTATCAACATTAATTTAAGTTGTTCTGCCATGATTAAACTTTCAGGGATATTTCACTAGCTGTTGCCTCAAAAGAACGGTCATTTGTCAACATAACACACTTCTGCAGTGACCATGCTAATGCTCCTATTCTGAGAATATAATATCTACAATCAGGATATTTTTGTGACCTAGGCAGCTTCTGCATGGCTACAGTGCGTGCTTTGAGACACCAAATGCTCCAAACCACCCACTCTGACAATGAAGTCAAAAGAGAGGTATAGGTGTCCAGAGGGTGAGAAAAGCAATTCGTCTTCCACTGATAAACAAGAAAATGAGCATTTGCTTTAAAGTAGTTGCTTCACTACAGACTAACACGTTAAACACTTAAGATAGCCAGAATGTATTCCTTGCTGTAGATAGCCCAAAAGCTGAAAACAATCTGAGTGAGGCATAGAAGACAGAGGGCAGGAGACCTTCCAGTTGCCCCCAAGGCTCCCCCATTCCATGACTGTTACCAAGAGAGCCAAAATCACTGCTCAATAGCTGAGTTTGCTCTCCATTATCTCACTTAGCTTCCTCTCGTCCATTATCAGCACCCTTGGATCTGTTTTCTGTTTGTAGTAGTACTGAAATATTTCTTCTACTTTCTACGTGAACGCTGAAATTAAAATGCTCAAACAAAGGTTCTATTTATTTTAATTTAAACATTTGAAAACTGTGAGAGTTTTCAAGGAGTAAAATAACTTGGCAACGCAAAAAGGATAATATTCATAACAGGAAGTTTCTTGGAGCAGGAGTGTGAGGAGTCAGTGTCCAAACTGAAAAACTGGTGGAGAAAAAGACAGATTTGGAAATATGCAGTTTTAAATTTGATTTTCCTTTGTTTATAACATTTAAGTAAGCTTCAAATTGGCTAAATTTTGTAAAGATAATACTGAAACAAAGTTAAAATACTTATCCTTTGACAGAAACCATTCAAATTCAAAATTGAAAAGGATGCTGGGGAACAATCCAATAGCTATTTCCAGATGTGTTTAGGACTGTTACAATGACGACAGTTCAAAACTCTTGCTTGTAGTAACCAACAACATCATTTTAGTAGTGGTAACAAATTGCAGCTTGGAACAATAGGATCGGACATAGCAAATAAATCACTAGGAAGGCCTTCCCCCACTGCAATAAATCTCCCAGAGTGACTGTCAAATGTCTATCTTGGGCACTTTGAAGACACATAGACAGTTATGCAGTTGTTCCTACACTGTGCTATCAACAGCTCAGGTTCAAGCAAGAGATTTCAACCAACATTTCCATGATACTGTGAAACAATTTCAGTCCCTTACTACTACCCAGAAGTAGTAATTATTGCTGTCTAGCACAGGAAATAACTTATGATGTGCCTAAAGGTTATAGTACTTTTAAGCCTTAGTGCATTAAGAGTAATGCTGAAAGAAAATTAAAAAAAAAAAATAACACTAAATCATTGGCTTTTGTTGTTTATATTTACACCTTTACTATTCTTTTAACAATTTTCTTTGGTGATTCAATAAATGTTATCTTGCTTTGTTCCAAGTGGAAAATGTTCTTTATAATAAATGCTTATTATAATGCTGTAAATGCTGTACAATCTGTACTTTCAATCAGAAAGAAAAAGTAATGTACAGTAATAGCCTTTGAAAATTAAAAAAACCTTGTAAGAAAATAAAAGACATCTGTATAGACAATGGCTCAAAAGTCCATCTCATTATTGATTTGGCAAGAATGATCCTTATCATTTGAATATCCACACAAACTTAGTGCAGGTGAACGCTTACACTCTTGATAATTATCTTTACACAGAAATAACTTCAGGTTGGAATTATAATAGAAAGTATAAGATAGGAATTTTCTGGGATCTCTGTTAATTCATGATTGATTAAATTGATTTGTAATTAAATGCCCATGTCTTTCTTTCTTTTCTTTTCTTTTCTTTTTTTTCAAGGTGTTATTTTTTAAAATCTGCTGACAAACTAAAGCAAACCCATCATTTATCCACATACCATAGTATGGAGACTGACAGAAACTGTGTAAATAAATGCACAACGACAAGAAGCTGGATGGCTTATAATGAGGAGTATTGTTCCCTACTGTGGAGAGATTGTGATCCAGAGCTGACCATGCCACTGCTTCTAGATTCCTTTTCAACAATTTTTTTTTTTATATCTGGTTTACTCAGTTGTTTTTGGTAGTTCAGTAGATTTTCTGCAGTTAAGGACAATAATCTATATAAGACTCTGGAGAAATAGTAATTTTTTTTTAATTTTTTTTATCTGTAAAAACACTGCAAAAAAAGTTCAGATATATATACAACTCAGTTACAAAACAGTTTTAGTTTTGTTGTCCCTTTTTCTCTTTCGTTCTCTTCTCAGACATAATTTATAAAAGGAAGTTGTATTCACAGAAATAACACATTCCTGTAGAATGTCTGAAATCTTTGGAAAAGAAAAATCTGAGTGGAAGTCATCTCAAAAAGAACCTGACCTCCAAAATTGTATTTCCTCAATGAATGAACAGGAATATAACTCCAACTATGTATATGATTTCCAGAATAATAGTAGTGGTTATGATTTTGTGTAAAACTGCTGATTGAAGAAAAATTCTCTGTCTTAAGCAATGAATTAATAAAGCTTCAACTTCTTCCTTGAGACACTTTTCACATGAGTTGGGAGCATCTAGTGACCACTGAAAATATTTTAGGCCAACATTTTTACCCACTTTCTACAGGACTATGGACTCAATGCAAAAATTACCTCATTTGAATGGTAGAGAACATAGGATGACTAACTGGTTGCTACAAAATGATTTAGTTTCAGATAATGTGTGAAGTTAGTCTAAGTAATGAAAATTATCAATAATAAATAGGTGATAAATTGGTCATAAATAATGACTAAATATTAATGATCAACATTTTCAGTGTTCCAAGTATTGGAATAATTGAATATTTCTGTAAATACTGTATAAGAATAGATAAAATGATTGTTGTAAAGCACTAATAAAAGTGAAAATTTCTTTCAGTTTTTCAAATTGATGTAAGCTGCTGCAAATTAATTTAGAGTATTTTGGACCTTCTTATACGTCCAGCAACATTTGACACCCAGGGGAGTTAAGTGAATGTTCTTGTGCATCTAGCCTAGGATAATTGGCAGAAAGCATATGAGGGCCTGAACTGAGCAAAGAATGGTCTAAGAATAGGGACTTAACAAGCAGGTAATGATAGTCTGAGTTGCTGCTGACAGAAGGCAGACTGTAAAGAAAATAAATATATATTTCCACTATGTAAGAAAAGGTATTCTTTTCTTTAAAAATACATAATCTTCCAATTTTTACGAAAGTCATATGAGTTCTGATTTCTGCAGTCAAGGTTATTTTATGCAGGGGAAAAAAAATAGAGAATGGTTAAAATAATTGCTGGTATCATTAAACCAATAAGAATTTATCTAGGTGAAGGTTAAACCCGACATTGTTAGAAACTATCTAAGATGACATGATAGATAAAAAGTGGTGAAGAGAGTGGTAGCCTGGTTAGCAGGAGGATAAGGAGCTCTGTATTCACCAAAGATACCATTGCTGCCGTTATCAGCACTGCTGCATCCACCTATCTGCTATCACAGATTTTTACCATAATTGCAGCATCTGTTACACATTTCATTCTGGTTAAATAAAAAAAATATCTTTCTGTATCATGAAGAAAGAGTAGATATACCTCTTTTCTCCTCTCCCCTCCCTTTGCTCACTGTGTTAATCCTATATTTCTCCTCCTATCCTTCCCTTCCTCCATTCTTTAATATATTTTTCATAAAAAAAACCAGCTTTTAAAAAATGAAGTTATACTTTTTCATGGATAGGAATTGCACCTATCAAGTGCACATTTAAACAGACTAAGTTCTCAGAGATCATCAGTTGAGCTTATTCTGAAAATCAGTTCTCTTTTGCTTTGGAAAATCTTGTACATTTGCTGTTCTTTCCAACACCTCCATTCCCACCCCCCCCCCACCAAAAAAAAAAAAAAAAAAAGAGACAAAATACAACTATCAGAACTGACTGAAAATATGTATTATTTTGACATCCAATAAAATACTACAAAGAAAAAAAAATACAATTAAAAACCATGACTTCAGATTCACATTTTCATTATCTGAAATGGACTTCATTTCTAGCAGTTCACACACCTTCTGACAGACCTCTTGAATTACTCTTGTGCCCTTCCTGGTGCAGTTTTCACTAAATGCTGGAGGAGAGAAAAGCAGATCTTAGAAACATGTCAGAGAAAATGCCTATATCCTCGCTGTATCCAGCCAAACCATCAAAAAACATACTCTGAAAGGTGTTTCCCTACCATCAACACCTCATATACACTTTACAGATGTAAATTTATTGGTACAGTTGTAACATCCAAGTCACATTTCATGTTCAGCAGGTATAACACTAATTGCAAGAACAATCAAGACACCTCTAATTAGGATAAAATCTATAAGCCTCATAAAGCTCTTTTTTAATGGGCTGCTGAAGAAGGTTAATTGGGAATTCCCTGGTGACAGAATATGTCTCATGGTCATACTGCAGTGCTTCTGATTTAGCGCTTAAGTCTAAATTCAAGCACTATCCACACCATTTGCATGGAGATGCACATCACAACTCTTCTCTACTATAAGTACACTGTTCTTCTGAGAAGTAAGTCTGGGTAAGGAGAAAGGAGTAAGAAATCCTAGCCCTAGGTGCAGCATAGAGAATCTGTAGTTGACCTGGCTTCTCCTAACTTGCTCTATTAAGTGGATGGGTGCTGCTTGTTATAGAGAGCAGGCTCTGGCAGTCATGAGAGAGGAATGAGCACAGTTTCAAAGCTGTGCAATGAGTTCAGACCTTCAGAGTTCCTTTCTCTGCTCTCAGCATTGATTTTATCTAGGGAAAAGCAGTGACAGGAGCGGCAGCAACAAGCATGCCACAGGCTGGCTAGATGATACAGTAGCTGTAAAGTAGAAGATTATCTGCATTCCTTCCCCAGTACTCCTTTGGTATTGAACACTCACTTGGCGGATATGAATGATCATTCTACCTGCACAGCTCCAGGATTTCTTTGGTCCACTCGCAACCTTTTCAGTTCATGGACAGTCAGATCACAAAATGTGATTCAGTATTTGGCATAGTCACTCTTGTTTAAAGGGAAAGATTTTCTTTTTAGATACCATGAAGAAACTGAAAAGTTTGTTTCATCACGTAAGGCATGTTCCAGACACAGAGACAGAAACAGGTGCACACACTGCTTTATCTTCTCTCACAATTCCCATGGCTTCAAGAAGCAGTGTAATAGTCTATTACAAACCATCAGGTGCTGAACAGTTCATCACAAGGACTGATAACAAAGGTAAAATTTAGCAGTAACTCCAGCTAGTCTAGATTTCCATGAGAAGCCTACTGTGACCTAAGTAGTCCACCTCTGACATGCCCCACACCACAGTTATAGATGTATTTGATCAGGAAGAAAATGAAGGCACAGCTGGAAGAGCCAATAAGCTAATACTGAAATATCCACTCCCCTTTCCATGGTAATTCAATGATTATTATCTTCTGATGCTTAAAACACTTATAATCTGGAACAGGATATTGAGACAAAATACATATAGTCACTGCATTTGTGGTGTTTCTCACAACATGCAGACAGATTTGCTCTTCTTCTTCTCGGCAGAGATCTCAATAGTGCTGCTGGTAACATCTGGTGTGGGGTGAGGAAGCAGATTGGTACAGTTCTTTAGTGAGGGTTTTGATCTTCTTTCCTATGCAGATATATTTGCTGACATAACCATTCATTTTTAAATAGTGACACTCCTCTAAGTTAATATTGCTGAATTCACTCTCCATTGTTTACCTCAACTGATTCTGATAACTTCTGCAAAGATTTCTATGCGTTTCCAAAAACTTATGTTTAGGAGAAGTCAGGAAAATTTGCTGTGCAAAATCTACTCTCAGACTACAAACAGTCAGAAGAGGAGGCAGTGGCCTATCACACGGATATTACATCTACATTATACTACTCTTTTCACTTCCCAGTTAAAAGGCTAAAAAATTGTTTCAGTTACTTCTGCTCTACTTGTAGATCCTCTTTGCTTGTCGTAAAAATGAAGCGAATGAGAAGAGCTGAGTAGACTTGGAGGATCTGACAAAGGTTCCCTGTTGAAGATGATTCATTACACGTAGTTTTTCATACCAGCTAAGCACAATAGTCTATAGTCATCAGTCAACGCTTGTTGCCCCCGATCAACTAAGGGAAGACAAGCCCAGCCTAAAGATTTGATGTAGTGTATTGTCTAAAGAGAAGACAGAAGCAGCTTTCCTATCAGAACAGTCTGAATTTTCACCATTGCCAGTGATGTAACAGGAATTAGCATATTTCTTGAGTCTTTATTTGTTTCTTATAATGAATTCTACTTACAGACTTGATTTGATACCCATGGTGCAGTAACAGGTAGCATAGATGTGCAGGAATTGCAATAGAGAGTTGAGCGACTGTTTTAGGTGAAACATGTTGTGATAGGTGCATGCAAAGGTACAGTGATCACACATCTGGCATAGTAAGTAGTGTTAGAACACAAAAAGTAAGATATAAATATCACAGCTCATTGAGTTCCTGCTACAATGCTGCATGGATATGCATAGTGAGTATATTACAGTCCCAGTAGCATTTACACAAGCAGTGCATGTCCACTGACCTTTAGGAGTGTTTACCCAGGTACTGCTACTAAATGCAGTACAGATTTAAGGAGAGCTACCGTATTTATCATCATTCCTTTAGAACCTGCAACAAAAAGAGTATTAACTTATTGTCTCTTCTCTCATAATATTGAATGAAGATGAATTCAATTCATAAAAGTCATAGACATGGATTCATTGTTCCAAAACAATCTTCATTAATATTATGCAAGTTGTTGAGGTGCCTTTCATTGCAAGGAATTTCATCCAGCTCCACTGGAAAGGAAATAGGGATCTACAAAGATGTTGCTGAGAGACCAGGTAGAAGCAATTGGTCATTGAGTTTTGTCTTTTTGTAATAATGTTTCCAAATTGTTAGTTATGAACAAGCAACAAAATTACTCCATAGCTGTTCTTATTCCAGCCCATCCAGGAGCTTTCATCAGTGTAAATTGATTACGCCATATTTACGCTGGCACAGTCAAAAACAGAATGAGTTTCCTAGCAACCTCCTCTTCATCAAAACTTGAAGGAAAAATAATTGTATTTAATAGAATGTCTTTTTCTAAATGAAAGCATATGCCACTTCAATTTAACTTTCTGAAAGACTACTTACAGTTTTGCCCTTGTTCTTGTTCCCCTCATTTGCTATCAGTTACATAACTCCTTATTTTAGCTCATACGCATCAGCATCAACTATGTTAAAAGTATACTCTACTTCCGTTGAAATCCAAGGTCTCTGTGCTATGATACATCTTTTGTACATTTTCCTGAGCAGTGTTCAAAAGACAGGAATAAGAATAAAACAGATATTGGAGCACAAAACACATTCAGTGAATTCAAGTGTAAAGGCTGATGCAGACACATTGTGATAAAAACTGGATAACTTCTTACTGTATTATTTAGATTGCCTATCTTTATAATGCAGACAACTTTTTTTTTGTACTAATGTTTAATAGAAGAAATATTCTGGTCTTATGCTTAATCCTCTGCTGATGTGCTGGATGATACTTCTAACAGGAAAATTCAAATGAAAAAGATCTACTTTACCTTGAACAATAGTTTTTGTCAGACTCCAGGCACAGGGAAAAAGGAAAGTGTTCAAGATCCAGGACTGGAATTTGGCTGTCTGACTGGCAGCATGTGTAAAACAAGTACAAATCTAAATGAACACAGAAGAATGATTATGAGGCTAAAGAGAGATTTCTTAACCAAGAAATGGACATAGATTATTCAATGAATTAAGCACAGTGTATAGTCAGGTTATGGGACTGAATTAACCTTGGATGATTTGTTAGTCAGGTACCTTACAAGAGACCAGGGTACTAATTATATGATGCTAATCATATACTGAAAGCAAGGAAATGAAAATCTAATGTAAATAATGGTAAATTCTGGAGTAGGTGAGTGAATGCTTCTACCTGTAGCCAAATACTTTACAATCCTCTTACCTGGCAGAGTGGAGCTACTGCCACCTTGACTGCGGAAAAGGAATACCTGAAATTTCAAAGACAGTTCAGAGAAAACCATTTTAGATGACATTATTGATTCAATTCAGTTCACCAGAATGCTTTCTATACTTATTATAAATAAAGCGATCTCATTTGAAAATGTACTTTTTTTTTTTTCCTCCTAGGGAAAAATATATATATATGTATATGCAATCACAACTGCTATTTTCAAAAAGTAAATAATTGCATCAATGTACATAAACATTTTATATAATAAATGCATTAAATAGGAAATCATATTTAAAAATAGCTAGAGGCAAGCAGTGCAGATATTCCATTTTTCTTAGAAATATACTCAAAAATCCCCAAAGAGGAAAAATCTGTTTTCCGACAGTTGTTTTGAAAATTTTAGACTATTTTTTATAACCTTTTCAGTGCAATTATTGTAATTTTCTCTACAGTCGTTTTCTTTACTTCCTGAAATTACATTTACCTGTTACTAAAAAAAAATTATTGATCATAGTAAGATATATCAGTTCCCTAGGGCTTTCTTTCCATAAGTATTGTAATTCCACAGGTTCTGGGAATGGTGCTTAAACTAGCTGAGATCTCTGATACCACTCCTACTTCATTAACAAAAAGAAAATAATTAAAAAAAGAAACAGAATTGCCTCAGTGAAAAAGAGTGGCCATTATCTACATGGCATGCCTTTCACAAATGTATCATCTAAAAGACAAAATATTGAAACATCTATACCAGTATCACAATGCTGTCCGAGCTTCTCTACACCAGTGTAGTTTTCTGACAAATTTTTTGTTTGTTTGCTCATTTTATAAAGTGATAAAACTAATTACATACTAGATTTCCTGCATATATTGCTTTATTCCATCTGGATCAGGTGCTCTGGGCCATGTTGAACTCAGCAAAAGTCTTCCTTACTTCATTGTCTTTTACCTTCGTTGTTACCATCCTTGTGAGTACCTCTCTGCGTATATCTGTTGGTTACAGATTCTATAATTCTTACTTAAGTTAACGTTCAGTAAAACTACACACAAACTCATATATTAACCCATGACACAACAAGGCCTACAGCAACGTTTGTTGCTTTGTTTTTAATAAAAATGCCAAATAGTTACTAAAAATTTCCTAAATGTCAACTCCATTCAACACTCAAATATATTCTAATATAATTAGCAGCAAACCAGCCATCTCTATGAAAATATACTGCAATCTGCATTTTTTTCCAATGTAAAAATATCCATGCAAACATAATGGCAGTATTAGTAGACAAGAAGATAATTTTGAAATATTCTTTGAATTCAAATTGAAAATACCATTGCTAACTTGGGAGAGACTTGATCTAGACCTGATCTAGGTTCTATTTTTTTTCCTGCTCTTGTTTCTTTAGATTTGAAAATTTTATTCAGTAGGGTATGGCTCCTGATACCTTGAACTGTTCCGACAGTTAAAATATTTTTTTACAATTATAGTTCTAAATAGAGTGTGAACAAACAATCCTTCACACAGTAGGAGTGTCATATTAGAATGATATATGACTTTGTTCATGGTCTTAATATAATATCAGTTGCAAAATAACTAAGTGAGCATCAAACGCTATTATTTAAGATAAAAATTGACAGCACTCACTTTAAGTAACCAGGTTTTCAAGTTACTAACTAATTTATATAATTTTAAAGAATTCACATAACTTTGGCAAAATTCTAACACAGATTTCTCATAGGGCACTGCAGACTATGTATAAAAAGGTTATTGCTAGATCTCAGTCTGAAGGATCTACTTAAATGAGTGTCATTGAAGAAATTCCTAGCAGACTGTTTGAATTAAGAACTTAATCCAACAGTAGTTACATATTGGGAAGTAGTTATATTTTGGGAAACCACCCCCTTCTGAGAACATGGAAAGGACTTTGCAAAACTTAAATCTCATTTAAGAGCTTGAGGCTTAATGAGATTTTAAACATTATACTGACATAAAAACATTTTCTTGGCACAGATGATTTATGGATTTTTTTTCTATTCACATTCAACTTTTCTTTTATAGATCCAATGACTTTTATCCTCTACTACATAGATAAAATAGAGATTGAATACAAATGAATTTTCAATAAAATTTTATTCCTAGTAAGTAGTGAATAAATACCTCAAAGTAATCATTAACAACTGAAGAGTAGTGAAGAAAAGATCTAACTAGTCCCTACGAATTAAAAAGCTGTAGAAATTACGTTGGATTGATAAAATCAAGGCCACTGTACCACAGCACTAAAACACTTCCTGTCATGAGTACGGTAACAGCAAATCTCTTTCCAAACACAACCAGATAGAGTAAAATCTACCTACTTAAAGATAATATGGGTTCTAAGGAACAGGAACAAATAACTTTGTAAGAATGTAAAAAGTGTACAGTAGAAATATTAAAAGGGACAGATACTCTACCAGAGAAAAAAAAATCTATTTTTCCCCCCAGTTTCTGTTTAGATGTAGCATGTGACATAGTTTTGAAGGAAGGTATGAAAAAACAACAAAGAAAATACATCGGTGTTGTACATGTAGATTCAGTATTTATGCACAATGGCAACAGTAATAATTTTCAATACCCTATAAAAACAGTGGTGCTGGAAAGAGACATTCCATCTAAACATTCAATGGTTCCTAGTACACATCCTTTGGAAGAGCTGTAGATATACTGCTTCCTTTTTCTTTATGTGCTGTTGGATTGGAAAATTGAGTAAATGTAAGAAGTCTGAATGATGTTTAATTGCTTCTGATTAGTCTTAAATGGCTGGCTCACAAGTGTTTTAAAAAGATTTAAAATATAACATTAAATTGCATTTACTATTTGATTTATAGTAGTGTAAATAGAAATCAGTTTTAGCATGGTCTGTCCTAGGGAAATGATCTGCAAGATGTTCCCCAAGTTCCCAAAAGCTAATATTTTAACAAGACAAGAGAGACTACAGTAAGTTAGAAATTAAATAAAGATTATCTAGACAAAATATTAAAGGATTAAAAGAGAAGATATCTGAAAAAAGTGTGGAGACCCTTAGACCTACGTTTTTTTACTATATTTTTTCTTGTCATACCTCTATACCTCCTGCCAGCAGAAGCCACAGGCAGTCTAACTCGAGGACCTTCACTCCTGCATATTCTCCATACATCTAGATAGTAACTTAGGCAGGCTTGGTGAAGAGAGGAAGCTAGAGATCCTGCTGCCAAGCCAGGCACAGCAGCAGGGTGCCCAGGGGACAGCCCCATGAAAACAGCAGGGACTTCCATGAGAAACCCGTCCGTCACAGGTAGTTTGGCAATGCCTATGACTTCAGTGGCTGCTTCTATTAAACTGGATCTGGTGCAGCCTTGTATAGGAAAAATCAGTTCATTTGAATTTGTCCAAGACTCTGTACATTCTGACAGAGTTCAGAAAATGCACATGTAATTCAAACTTACAAAGTGCTTGCTGCACCCTCCATGGCTTCAGAGCTTCCTCCTTTGTCCTCCTGTGCCTCTACCTTGGTTTCTCCAGGCAACATAAGCTAGAGACCTATCCCACTCTGCAGGGATGTGCCTTCAGCCCTCTTTCCATCAGAATCGGTATGTACTAGAGTCTCTTACTTGCATATGGAAATCTGAACATGCACCTGACACAGCTAGGCAAAAAGCTCCACAAGCCTGCAGGAACTCTGAGAACTGCTCTTTCAAACTGTGTTTTCTGGGTAGTTACGGAGTGTACTGAAATG
Source organism: Aquila spilogaster (assembly GCA_024606505.1). Classification (NCBI taxonomy): domain Eukaryota; kingdom Metazoa; phylum Chordata; class Aves; order Accipitriformes; family Accipitridae; genus Aquila; species Aquila spilogaster. The sequence continues at coordinate 24,241,290 of JANHGO010000069.1, forward strand.
CTGATTTTATACTGCAGAATATGATTAATCCAGCAGTCAGAAACTAGTTTCAGTTTTCAGAAGTCTTATTTCAGCAATACAGCCAGTTTTTACAGTACATGTTGATTACCTTTACACAAATCTTTACACTTAAAAACTATCATAATTTCAGAAATTATCAGCGTTAGAATACAATGAAAATGAGTGAAATTATGCCCACAAGGAATCAATTAAAACAAGGGCAAGCTGTTTCAACCTGTCTCTGTAGCTATGTAGAGGCTGACACATACGGAGAGCTGGAAGAGAAAGTGAAGAGTGGCAAAGAAACAGTGTACCCACAGAAATAAAATAGTGCATTTCTTCAAAGTATTCTTCTTGTAGCCCTGCAAAAGATGTTCAGTAAGAAAAAATACAGTCTGGGAAAGGGCTTCTCTCACTTTTGTTTTTGTTTTCTTTTCTTTAGTGTTGTGTTCCATTTTGGGCTCTGATTTTCCTTAGGGGAAATTTTTTGCTGTCAAATTATTTCAGACGTGTAAGAATTCCTAAGGTGTGCCGAAGGAACCCAGAGTAGCCTCTGACTTTATAGTTATATAAAGATAAGCTTGTTCTGGAACGAATTTCAGAAAATCAGTTTTAATCCTATGCCACTGACATCCTTAAACATACTCCTTTATGGAAATCCGTCAATAACGATACTAGTTGGTAATACAGGAAATAATTTTTATGGCATAATTTGCAGAGCAAATAAGATTTAAAAAAAACAATAAAAATATTTGTCTTTTTATTTCAACCCTGTAAAGCCAACGTGGAATCTGAAAACAAAGTTCAGTTCTTTCTCTTCATGTACCACAGCCAGTAGCAGGTTCATCAGATTGAAAACTGCCTTCATTTATACTCACACAAACCTATGGTCCTCAAATAATGTTTTTAGATATTACACAGAAATGCTCTTGCTTCTTGTGAGTTGCCACCAAAAAATACCAAGAAATAACTACATGGCCTTAAATGCTCACAAGTAGAATATTAACAACTCTGTCAGAATTGAGTGATCAAAAAAAAATCTGTCAATTCTGCTAGAGTTGTGTTAGTTTTACAGCCTTCAGCAGTAAGTAGTAACCCTCAAAGATAGACTCCATATGCACAGAAAATAAATTTATGGAATAAGGACCATTATCACATAGTTGTTTTTCAGAGCAGAACTCACATCTTACGGAATGCACACTTTCCTATTACATGCATATTAAATCAGTAGCCTAAACAATGGATCCAAATAATCCAATTTTTACAATGCCTGTAGTCATTCTGCATTCATAATTGCATTTCGAAATTATCACATTTTAATTTCATGAAAGTTTGTTTGAGGGAGATTGAAACTATACTTCTGCAAATCAGATAAACTGATGAGATTCCAGGGGCTGTATTTTTAAAGCATATTTCATATACATCTGTATTTTTAAAAGCTTTTAGTGTGAAGTCCTATGCATTTATATGTCATTAATGGTATTACAGAATAGGAAATATGTCTACTGGTACTAAGAAGTGGAATTCATTTTTAAACTTAACACTGAAATACTAAATATTTACAGAATGACACAGGATATCTTTTCTTGCTGCAGTTAATTCCCTAAGGAGCGTTTTAAAATAGTAGCATGCAAATTGCAAGTTTATGTATCAAGCCAGGAACTCTTTTTTTTTTTGTCCCTGTAGGCCCAGAGACTGTAAATGTATTTGGAAGAGGTTATCAGTCTACTGATGATTCTCACTCAGATCATGTTTTTGGCACAAGCTTTCATACATTCATCTAAAGTTATTAGCAAGTTATCTGATTGTAAAATGAGTAATAGGCTGAACAGCAGCTTCCTACATATGCAATCCAAACAGTAGGCAAGGACTATGCAACCCACTTAACTAAGGGAATATAAATTTTGTAGGAGTTAAAGTTGTCTGTTGTCTCTTTTTACGTCTCAGCTATTTTTAAACTACTTATGCAGTCAGTGAAAAGACAAGTAAGGAAGTTAAGAAAAATAATGAGACATTTGTAAAAGGAGGAGTATTAATGTTTGCATCTGTCTACTAACATCTGAAAAAACAACAAACAAAAACAAAACCTTGCAATGCTTTTTTTTTTTTCCTTTGCATTTCTACCTTCCCTTCACTCCCCAAATGCCCAAAACATCTGAGATTTGCAGCTTTTATATATGAAGCTGTAAGTTTTTTGAATCGTCATGATTTCTCATGTCTGACTCGGGATTTTTCAGCATTTGAGATTAGCAGAACTGGAGATACATTTTCCATCTCAACTCAGATAGAGATAGATCTTTATTCTGAAACTAGACTTAAGATCATTTGTCAGGAAGAGATGTCCAGATTTCTGTTAAGCCAGAAAATAATCTTTCATGGAAATGCAGCTTAAGACTGGGACACGCGCTCAGTACTTAAGGCTACTTATACTGAATTAAAAAGAAAAGAAGATAGAGCAATTATGAAAAGATTTAAAGGAAAGAAATACAGAGATCAGAATTCAAGAACTAGAGCCCAGAACTCATATGTAAGAAGCATGTCAAAGAGACAGAAATCACTGTGACTTTTCAGTACTTAGTGGATAGAGCAAAGAAAGCATCTCACAGGACACTCCTTCACTGCTTTGCAGATTAATTACAGCCAGCTGTAGCTTGATTGTCCAAGTGGAACTGACCCAGACATACAGAGGCTGGTCTTCTAATTGCATTTTGGAAAAGAGCTTGTATGAGATGTCTAATCTAGTGTTTCTGTGTATTTGAGGGTGTTTTTTTTTTTTCCTCAGGAACTTCCAAAACTATAAAAGAAAGAATTTCTGAGGTGGTTTGAAAGATAGCCCCTCTCTTTTTGTTGCCATTCAGAATTAGCAGATGGAAACAGCAGGCTTCAGGAACTGAGCTCCCAGTTGGTGTCTGAGCAATGTTTGTGCCAAGAGAATTGAGAAGGCCACAGAGGAACCAGCTCCCAGCCAGCATTTGGACATGAGCCATGCCAAGATGGCTAAGCAGCCTGCAGGGAAATCTGGCTTCTGCCAGTGTATAGATGAAGTGCAAGGCACAGTGAAATGTGGCTCCCAGCTGGCACAAAGGCAAAAATGTATGCCAAGATAGTTGATCCAGTCACGGAAAGACTGCCTTTGTTGGTACCAGGCCAAATATCAATAGCACTGAGTGGAGGACAGCTTTCAAAGCTCTCTTGTTTCTTGCTTCAAATATGAGTTCTATTGAAGCAAGCAGGCAGAAAGAGTTCATTACCATTTCCTGAATCTCAAGAGAAAGCAGGATTCCAACGTCATTCTTATAGCAACTAGAAAGAAAAAAATTCTATTCCTAGACTGAACATGCCAGTGATTACTTGAATAACAAGAGGAAAAATTCTGTCCTGTAGGCTGCCCGTGCAAATCTTTAGCTTCCTTGAAACATTCTTAAGTATTTCTAACACCAATTAGTCATTTTCATTCAATTTATGTACTTCAGTTGTCATTCTGAGAGTTAATTTCTGCTTCATCACAGATTCATATAGAATGAATTACTGTTTTGTAACCACCATATATGGAGACAGATCTGTTTCCTTTCTTTGTTTTCCCAGATGAAATTATAGAATTGAGATTACTTTCTTTAAAATACTGTCATTGAGACTAGCAGTGATCCTGGTGGCAATTCTATGAAAACCTGTTTTAAAACATATTCAAGGAAGAGTAAAATGTTGCACAATAGTTAGAAGTGGGGAGAAAAGACTGAGAGAAAGAGCCCCATGAACACAATGGTCAGAAAAGAAGGAGGGAGTGCTCTGGCATCAGAGCAGAAGTTCCTCTGCAGCTCACAGAGAGGACCGTGGTGGAACAGGTATTTCACTGCAGACTATGATGATAATTTCATAGCAGTGCATGAAGAGTACCACACTGGAGAATGTATCCCCATAGCCCCCATGCATAGGACTGTGCTGGAGCAGGTGGCTACGCCCTGAAGGAAGTTGTGTTCTATGGAGAGCTCAGGCTGGAGCAGGTTCTCCACACATATACTGTAGCCTTTGGAGGACCCACAGTGAAGAGGGTTTGTCCTGAAGGACTGTAGCCCATGGAGATGTCCCAGCCTGGAATCAGTGAAAAGTATGAGGAAGAAGAAGAAAAGAGGAAAAGTTATGGAGTGACTGTGTCACATGATAGAGAGAACATAGAAGTAGAGAAGTAAGTAATGAAGGACTGAAAGGTAGGCAGAATGGTATCATTTTAATCTTTGTCCATCGCTATTTAAATCTATTTTGATTGATAATTAATGAAATTAATTTCTCACAGATTGAGTCTTTTTTGCCTATGATAGTAATTGGGGAGTAATCAGTAAGTTTTTATCTTGACCCATGTAGCAGATGCAAACAAACTACACTATACCATGCTGGCAAGAAATAAACTAGAATACATTCAATGACTTAATATAGACATAATGTAGTAATTCAACAGCAACTTAACAAGATTTGAGATGACTGGATACACTTGATTATTTACTGTATAGAGGGTAGGACAATGGATACAACATAGTGATTTAACAAAGCTTAATTGTAAATAGGACAGTGAATTAACAAAGTTCAATATGGCTGGATACACTTCGTTATTTACTGTAGGGAGGGTAGAATAAACACACTTATATAGGAGGTCTTCCCATTGATTTACAAGGTTTAGAGCGTATCCCTTTGCTTTTTAAACTCCTTGAACCACGAAGGTAGGGAGTCTAGGTGCAGCTGAATCCACTCCTGGTCCCAGACTTGATCAATGGTTTATGTTTAAGGAATTATATATACACAATCAATCTAAGATATAATGTTAGTAAGGCTAACAAAGCCTAAAACAAACAATTACTCACTTACCGAGGATCTGTATTGGCAAGGTGTCTTAACATCAAGAAGTATTAGATCTCTGCACAGGCATAACCTTGGGAGGCATTGCTACTCGAGGGAGATCCTGTTGTACAGCCCACTGCTGTGCAGGAGAGCTCAAAGCAGGGGAGACTCTTGGGCTGCTCACTACTTACAGAGTAAGATGATTGACTTATAGTCAGAAGTTTTTTTTTGTTTTTTTTTTTAGGCACGTGCTCAATTGGTCTTCAGCTGTCTCTGATCAATTCTTTCAGCTCCCAGGTTTGAGGCAGATTTGTGATTATTAATCTCTCTTAACAAGAGCGTTATGAGTACTGTTGCTCATTGTCCACTGGTGCAAGGTGTTGTCTGCAAGGACAGGAGAAAGGAGGGAGTTGAGAGAAGGAAGACAGTGGAGGGGAGCAGGGGGAGCATACTGTCACAACCCACAAATGCTTTTCTTTCTCTGTCCTGACACTGAGAAGAAAGACAGAGTGAGTGGCTGGGTGGATCTCTGGTGTCTAGCTGCTCTGTCCTGATTTTCCAAAGGAAAAGGTGACTACAGTAAGAATGGAGTTGGTCCATTCTCACTGGTGACAGAACAAGGGGAAATGACCTCAAGTTGTGCCAGGAGAGGTTCAGGTTAGATATCAGGAAAAACTTTGCAAAAAGGATTGTTAAGCACTGGAATCCTGGTTCCCCAGGAAGGTGGTTGAGTCACCATCCCTGAATGTGTTTAAAACAGTTTGTATGTGGTGCTCAGGGACATGATTTAGCAGTGAGCTGTTAGGGTAGTACGGTTAGGTTGTGGCTGGACTTGATGATCTTGAAGGTCTTTTCCAACCTGAGCAATTCTATGAAAGGCAGTTGAGCCAGGTCATACCTGGAAGTAAATCTGAGGACGCTTTCACAACTTAACATTCTGCCTTGTAAAAATTTTCATTAAGAAGCAAAATTTATTTCCACTTTGTCAGTCTTAATTATCATATGTACTGCTAAACAGATAGATGTATCACTTTGATGTACCAACATGGAGTAACGTGTTCAATCAATACTTTAAAATCTTGTGTTTATGTATTGGTATGCATGGGCAATTGATTTATTTTTGTTAAATTGCTGCAATGAATCCATCATAAACTCTGTGGTCAGAAAGCCAGTTCAATTTTTGTGATCATCAATTTTTCAATAAATTTTCAATTGCCAAGAAAAGGCAGTTTGTCTAAAGTTCCTGGTTATTGCACAGCTCAGACTAATGAATGTTACAGCTGTTATTCTGACGCTAGATTCCTAAATATTGCCTTCTGAAATCCTTTCATCCATTTACTCCTCTGAAATGCTTGTCTTGTAGATTAAATTTTCCAAGACTAGTCTAAACCTGCAATTTGTTTATTTTTCTGCAGTGTTTGGATTAATGCTGTTCAGTCCTCTGGAATATAAGAGGACTAAAATTGACTTCTGTTATAAACTGCCTTATGACTATTTGCTGAAGAACTGTACTGATGAATCAGCTGAACCTAGAAAATTAGAAATAGGCAGATACTTACAGCTTATTGAGAAGTAGTGAGCTGAAGTGTTGCAGGAAAAATTGGGTTTGATTTGGGTGCACCGTGACGGATTGAAAATAGCATCTCTAAAAAATGTCTTATGCTTGGAAACTGATTTCCTTTAACATGGATCACCAGTGCTTTTATATAAGTCAGGCTGCACTGACACCCCACAGACAGCTCAGAGTACAAGGGAAGCTTGGGGCACTTCTGAAAGGCAAGATGATTTCCAGATCCTTCATTTTTCAGTCTGTATTGGAACATACAATAACTGTATGCACAATGTTCACAAAGTCTTCCCAGATACTAACTGCATCCTTCTTTCTTTTGTGTCCGCAAACAGGTAAAGAAACATACCTTCTTTTGGAGTTATTTTTATGTTCCTTTTATGAAGCAGTTGGGTGTCGTATTTTCATGGAGGAGAAGGGATACTCTTCCTTCCCTGAGGAAGAGTAAGGCACACTTAAAGCACAGTATCTCAGATACTGTAGGATATGGCAGAGTTAGTTAATGGTCACAAGTAAGAGCTTGAAGTTCACAACAGTATATTATACAACTACAGTGGGGAGCAGGTAGCAGAAAGACTTCAGAGGGAATCCTTCCTAAAAGAAAGATATCTCTGGTCTACAATGATCTGAGATATATTTGATACTACTCAGAAGGTCACTGAGTTGAGAAAAGCAATAAAAATGACAAAGGATGTTTACAAGCAAGTTCTCGTTATTTGAGTCTTTTTCTTTATTTGTTTTTTTTTCAGCTTTTTTATTTAAATAAAGTGTGTTCATTGAGGGTTTAAAAATCTTTTGTTGCTATAGGGGACTCACTAGATGCAGAAAGCAGAGGCACAAAATCTTTGGCTTTGATTTCACCAGGTCAGATCACAGTTAGGTCAGGACAAATATTACCAACATTTTGTGGACGCTGAAATTTGTGAGTATTTCATTTGTAGAACAGAAAAGAATATTCTGAATAGCGTGGCCACAGCTCTCTGTTTGAGCAAACTGTGCCAGCCACCTCTACATAGCACTTACATTTATCAATGCTGTAAGTACAGGAAGAGTCAATACTTCCTTAACTGGAACTGGTTATAAAACTGCAGAAAAATGTTCAAAAAAAGTGTTTTTCTTCAGTGCTGCAGGATCACAATAAGGAAAAGCTCACCAGGTGTGACACAACTTGGATTGATATGACTGGTTTCACTTCAGCATGCATAGCCTCAGGGTAGTATGAATTTCTTGAGGATGTGCTGGAATTTTCAACTACTGTTCTTTTTAGAGGGCCAATTTCCAAAAAATACGTTTTAAATCCTTGAAGTAAATATTAATAGATTAAAAGATGTGTTATAAATTAAATGCACAAAGCTTAAGAAATAAAATGAAAAGTACTCAATGAAATATTGACAAAGACAGGGAAAGATGCATTTTTTCCTCTTCTTACAGTTTGTGCATTATAAATGAAGTAGACATTTTTAGCTGATAATACAGATAATGAAGAGTCGATAAAGGGTTTAATATAGTAACCCTAATAAAGCAGTTAAGAAGACATGCCTACAAATCAACTTTTAAAACTATTGTTTCTGTGTTTATACAATTCGTTTTCCCAGGACAAGGATTTCTACAAAGTATAAAAATGACTGCAATCTCACAAGAACCTTGTTCAAATCATAGAATCATAGAATCAAATTACCTTCAAAGGAATTCAAGTGGTTCACAGATCTTGAAAGAAGTCCTTGAAATGAGGATTACTTTGCTTGTGATCATACACGTTAGCCAGGGATATAGATTAAATTTCCCGACACTCATATAGGTAAAAAATAAAAGCGAAAAACTTCTTTAATTACACAGTCTGAAAAAAAATCAAAACCATTTACTGTAGGGAATAATTCAAGTGAACTTATCTGGATATCTGTCTCTCAGTTGACTGTTTCCATATTAGACATGCTTGTTCTTAATCGTACAATCAATCAGCAATGAAATTACCCAAGTTTAGTGTCTCAAGAATAATAACAATTTTGCTGGGGTACATACATTGAATCCAATGTCAATTTTTTAATTATTATGTTGATCTCAGAAACAACTTTATCTCTTAATTTTCTCACATAACTTCTGACACTGTAACCATTTGCATTAGAAAATCTCCTGGAGGCATTAAGGTTTTTCCTCTGTTTATTCATAGTAATATATTATGGCCTAAAAAGAAGAATATTCTCAGGTCAGTAAATTATCTTCCATTTATATTATCAATAATAAATGCCCTTCACAAGTGTTGAAGTTTAACCAATCAGCAACTAAGCGCCACACAGCTATTCACTCATTACCCTCACAAGTGAGATGAGGAAGAGAATTAGAAAAAGATAAAATTCATGAGTTGAGGTAAAAACAACTTAATAGGACAGAAAAGAAAGGGAAAATAACAATAATAAATATGCATATATATACATACAGAACAAGTGATACACAATGCAATTGCTCACCACCCACTGACTGATGCCCAGCCAGTCTCTGAGTATCAACAGCCCCTTTCTGATAATATACCAATTGGAATGGGACATTCCTTAGGCCAGTTTGGGTCAGTTATCCTGGTCCTGTCCCCCTCCAGCTTCTTGCGCATCCCTAGCTCCTTGCTGGCAGGGCAGCGTGGGAAGCTGAAACATCCTTGACTTAGCGTAAGTACTGCTCAGCAACAATTAAAATATTGGTGTGTTACCAACACTGTTTTTCTCCTAAATGCAAAACATGGTATCATGCTAGACAATGTGAAGAAAATTAACTCTATCCCAGCTGAAACCAGGACAAGTTAATATCTGCAAGGTTTGCACTTAGATCGATAATATGCTGAACCTACAGCATACTTTGATTATATTGACTTTCTTCTAGTTTCTGATACAGCATCTTTTCGTAAACCTCATCAAACCCTTATGAAACGTATATTTCCACTCCTACTTGGAAAATTCTTGTAGTGTTGTCTAGATACATTCTCTGGATGGTTCTTCAGATCAGGCCCATCAGAATAAAAGGAGACTAATACATGCTGACCTGCCATATGGGCAGGATATCACTGAAACCCTTCTATTCTTATGAGATGTATATACAAGTCCCAGAAGCTATATACACAGTTTCTTGTTTAATAACATACTGGAGCATACTGTTCATAAGAGTATGTTGGCACAGATGAATCACGAATATAAACAGAGAGACAGATTGTATATATAGAGCCTCTCTTACTGTGCTTATCTCTCACACTGAGTGTGGTAGATGTCAGTACTTATGCCTGAGGCAGGAACTACCTGCAGAACCTCTCCCCCTCATCCTCAGAAGCATCATATTAATCCCAAAAGAGATGTTGATTCTGCGTTACTGTCTGTGAATCTCTCTGTCCTAGAGACACCTCCAGTCTTACTGTCTGCTCAGTCTTCAGCATGGAACTATCTTCACAATAACCCTTTATTGTGAGCAGCTTTCTAGGTTCTCTTGAGCCACATGTAGAGTCTCTGCTCCTCTCCTTTTTCACTCACTGCAGAATGAAGGTATGAAAGCTGGCAAATTTTGTTGTGGAATAAGTTGCTGTGCTGCAGATTGGCACAATGAGGTTGCTGCTGAAGACATCTAAACACAGGTGGAAAAATAATTATTAGAAAAAGAAGGCGAGGTTTTAAAAAGACAGGTTGTCATGGTGTTGTCTCTAGATCTACCTGTGTCCGTGACAGGAGACAGCAGGCAAGGTGTCACTGGTTTACAGGCCAGTTTGGCCCAGTTCTGTGACTAAAGGGGCAGGGGGGACCCACGGACTCATGCCTTGGGAAAGGGGAAAGGGGAAAAGGGGGAAGGGTAGGGTGGTGGGAGATGGGAGATGGGCCTAAAAACAAAACAGCAGCAGTGATCTGAGGAGGAAAGTTAAATTACTAAATATGATGTCGGAATGCAAGATAACACAATATAATACAATATAATTGAAATTGAGGAAAGGGGGGGCAGTGTCGTGATTTGCAAGCAGTTTTATCTTTCCCTCTGAAAGGAAAATGGAAATGCAAAGTCCTCTGGGGTATGTAGTTCTTTTCTTCTGAGAGCCAGGTACCCAGAAAATTGGCAGTCCATGGAACTGGAGTATTAACTCTTTAACTCCCAGTTTTACATGATGTTATGATGTGGAATACCGATAACAAAAATCATAAAATTATGACACAGGTTTTAAAACATGGAGGTAGTAGAAAGGGCACTATAGACACAAAAGAGGAGGAACGTGCAAAAAAGAATAGTCACAGTACATCAATGACAGAAGTCATCTCTAAACTGTAAAAAGATGAGACTAGGAGATTTGCAGGGGACTAGAAAGAGCAAACAAACAAAACCCCAAAGAACTGGAGCATAGTTCTCCATTCTATTTACTGAAAAAATAAAAATAAAAATAAAAAAGCAGAGCAACATTCCCTCCTTCTGCTAACATCTGGCCATGAAAGAAAGCCAAGAACCAATCACAGAGAGCAACTCATTCTGCCAAGCACATGCTAGAATGCTTATAATTGCTATCATGCCCATGGCTCTGGCTTTTGTCTTGGGCTCAAGAAAATAAATGCACCCCAATATTATGAGGTTTGACATGAAAAAAAATTCAACCCAGAAACTCTGTGTAATCAATTTCAAGACGTTCCTCAACGTGGGGCTTCTAACAGAGCTCTCCAAGAGCGGAAGATCCCAGCATGCCATGCATTAATTACCTCACTTTGACATACAATGGCACATTTCAGATATCCAGCCACAAGATGTCAGTACACTCAACAGGAATTGTTAGAAAAAGAAAAATCTGTATGAATGGGATCTTTCTATGTCACAAATCTCTTTTCCCTTCCATCAGAGGAAAAATGGGCATTTCCAAGGTATAGAATATGTATCTTTAGTAGAATTTCAGCATTGAAATTCAGCATTCAGATTGTGCCTTCTAAGTGAAAATAGTTGTACAATTATAGTCTGATTACAATATATTATTGTGAGTAAAATGTTGTGCCAGGATCAAGAACATGGTTTCCTCTTCCTTCTCTGAAACCAGAGAATAGTGGAGAAGGATCTAGAATAGCTCATCGGCACCTAACATGGTTTTCAATGACAGTGATAGCTCTCAAGCTTTGCATAGATCTGTAATTCTGCATACACTCAACCACTTGAAATGCTGCTCTAGTATCTCTCAAGAGATGCTTTCATTTTAGTAAAGTGTCTTGATACCTGTTTCAAGGACTTCATAATCACTCTATGTATAAAACTTTAGCAACAAATCATATAGGTATGCTGTGCCTTCTGCATTATGTATCCTTACTGGACAGCATATGGGATGTGGGCGTAGCACAAAATAGAGTTATCACAGTCATTTTACTTCAAAAGCAGTTCAGAATCAAGATGTGACAGCAATAATCTTTTGCAATTTACACACTGATCAAAATATTCAGTGAGTTATTACTCTTATTACATTTCAATCTTTAGTTACTCACATTTCACCTTGGGAGGGTAACCGCTTAGAATCTTCCTAGTAAAGTGTAGTCAGAATTTCCTCCATGTTCTTTGAAATCTTTCAGCATGTCACAGTAGATGCAGCAGATGATACAACACAGGATTTCTGGAGAGACTGTGGAAGCTAGTTTCTCTAACATGACTTCTGTATAAGGTAAATTGGTAGTCAAAATATACTGCAGAATTAGCAGACATCTGGGTAAATACAAGCTATTTGATCAGCATGACTCCTGCAAATGGAACTTCTGTTGAAGTACATCTTATAGCTTTTTTGACAAATTCATCAAACTTGAAAATAAGAATGAAGTACTTTTGATAGTGGACATCTTCTAAAGCCTTGTGAAGAAAATGAGCAGTCACGGATACAGAAGGGCAAATTTTCCATGGGAAAAAAAAATAGTTAAGAGACAGAAGAAGAAAAATTATTGTCAGGGAGAGAGGCCTTATAGAATTCTACATGTAGCGAAGGTGAGACACTTCTTAAAGTCTTCATGATTGATCTGGAAGAGTCTTCGTGTAGGGAGTTGGGGAAGTTTACTTTTAATAATATATAAATTCAGAATAGGAAAAACACAGTGTCTGCAAGAGATCGTGGCAGACATCTGTGAAGCTGATTGGGATACAAAAAGACAAATGAAATTCAGTGTAGAAAAATGTAAAAAAAAAGGAAAAAAACAAACAAAAACAACAACAAAAATGTAAAGTCATGAGCTCTGAGATAAAAATAATAAAAATCTTGAGGTAATGAGAGTTACTCCCATGAAAATGTCAGTCCTGTGTTCAATAAAAGACAAAAAAAAAATAAAAAAGAAGTAAGAAAAATGAAAGCAAAATCAATGTTGCAAATTGGGAGAAGGATATGTAGAAAACAGAGAACAAGACAAAGCTCAGTTGAATAAATCATGAATCACGATTCACATTAAAAATTTCCCACGTAATGAGTCCCTGCCCCAACCTCGCACCATCTCCAAAGAGATAGATTAGAATAGGAAATGATTTCCAAAATGATTATTAAAACAATAACAACAAAAGAAATTAAAGGCATGAATTTGTTTCCTAATGGGACAAAACTGGGGCATAAATGGTGACCTAGGACTCTTCTGTCTAGGAAAGAAAGAATGAGGGCATAGGTAAAACTGGAGTGGAGGGTGAAAAGAGATAGATGGAATCTTCAGCTGTATGGCCTTTTGTCTGATCTCATACAGCCATTCTGACCAACAGGTAGCATGAAATGATAATAGACACTTTGGTTATTAACTAAGTCATTGGCTAGTATCAATTTCAAGGTTGTTCTTACTTGAAAACTTGATATTTATCAGTACCTTTTGCTTTAAAAACTCATTTATTTTTGAGGAAAAAAAAGTTTTTGGGAGCCAAGTTAAAGAATAACAAAATGGTGTTATTATGCATTTTTAAAAATACACTAAAAATATCTGTAGTCTGGGAATCAACCCATATTAATCATTTCCCAGGCAAAACTCTAATTGAAATTAATGGATTTTTTCTCAGAGGAAAGGTTTTGGGATTCTGCTCTGTAAAGACTATTTATATCATGTTCATCACCATAGTTTCTGAATGTATTCCAGTAGTACATTAAGCAATGTGACTAACATCTGTCACATGTTTTTTTTTGTCGATCTCTCCCTAGGGGGATAAATACATGCAGTAGAGTACCTTGTTTCCTAAAGGAATTTTGCTGAGTGAAGAGGGGAAGAGAAGACAAAAGAATGGGGATGGGAAAAATAAGATTTTTGTTTGTATGAATGTACAATTTGCCATATATTTTCATCAGTGAAATCATGGACAAAAAGTATGTATTAAATTTAGACCTTACCTTTTCAATTTACATCCTTGCTCTTGAGTATGGGCTTGATGCTGAATTAAACTGCATGTTTAGCAAAGATATGTCCACTAATTTGACTCTTTTTCTCCTGGCAATGCTCGTAGTCACAAGACAAAAGAATATGAAATGCCTTTTCTTAACGGAGAAGACAATAAAGCACTGGCCATGAAGTATTAAAGATTTTACAAGGATGATAAATGAATGGTATCTTGTTACTGGGAAATAATGTTAAAACTTTTGAATTTTTAATTTTGTCAGTTGTAATTGACTTACAATATAAAGTATATAAATGGATTAAGAAAAAAAAAAGAATGCTAAGAATTAACATTTTAATATAACTAGGAAGTCATTTTAAAGTTATTATATCAGATTTGGGATGTGTCTGCAAAATTTCTGAGCAGTACAAATTAATAGTAAAGATTAATATGTAGTTTTCTTTGTGAACCATTTTAGGATAATTTTTCAAGGAGCAGTTACTGTGACCAATATCCATATTTTACAGATGATCTATTAATGGATAGTATTGTACATCCCATGAAGGGGTGTTTATGTAAGCTTAATAAACACAACAAATGCTCTTGGTGTCATACATTCTTCATGCCAAGATAACGTTCACAGAT
>JANHGO010000069.1:24265622-24282897 GCA_024606505.1 Aquila spilogaster
AAGAGATTATTAACAGCACAGTTAGCACTATTATTTGTCTGAGCTGCCTGCCTCTCTCGTTAAGGTATAAGTATTGCCTTGCTAATGTTATGCTTAATTCAAAAGATTGTGGTTCACCTATTTTTCTCAAAGGAAAAGGAAAATACAGTTTGAGTAATACATCCCTAATGTCTATTGCAGAAGAGAGAATAAGACTATGTTTCCAATATTAACTAACAAGTTGATCCTGAGGAGGCTTGGTCAACATTTCAGCTCTGCTAGAATCATTTACCAAGACCGTATTTCAGTTCCTATCTAAGAAATCTGGGCAGTTCTTTTATAATACCCAGGAACTATTCTTTTAATGGTCCTCAAAAAACCTTTTTGAATGTTGATTTGTTTTCTGGACCCATTTGACAAAGCTTGAAACAAAGGTGTATAGGAGCCGAGCCAAGTATTTTTCAAACAGACTGTTTAGAGTGCTTCAGAAGCACCAGACTTTTGAATCTTACCCTTTAATGTTGGAAACTTAGCAATGAAGCATTAAAAATCTTCGTCTTCAAAATACAATACTAGCAGTAGAACAAATTGTGTGATGGTGGAAGCAGCAGAGCAAGAAGATTGCTTTAGCTTTCAAGCCATCACCTAGCAGTCTAAAAAAAAAAAGTGAAAAAAGAAGAAAATTATCAAAACACAGCTGGTTTTGTTTGTTTATTTTCTAGTTGCCTTTAAAGGTGTGGAGAGACAGGCGGAAATTTTGCATATTACTCATAGGGAAAGTTGGAGTATGCATACAGAGCAGTGCAGAGCAAGCCACTGCGATATGATCAGAGAAGGATTTGCTGGGGTAGAGATTACTTCAGCACTGCTCACATCTGACCATATTCTGGCTTGCATCACAGGGAGCATTCAACACATTATGAAAAAATGCAGATTTTTTTAAATATCAGGATTGAAATATACCTTCATGAATATGAGTAGCACAGGATCATATATAGAAGTCTTATAAAATGTCTGATTTGAAAGTTTTCTATAAATTTTGCTGTAACTGAAGTCATATACTGATTTCACCAATCTGACTCACTATTACCCGAGGCCAACAGCTTCAGTAAATTAACAAGTAAGTGTGTTTGGCTGTTTCTGGAGTCTGTGATGCAGACATTCATGCTAAGCAAATTGTTGTTATTTTGCAACAAGTGCACTGCAATGCTCTGTGAGGAGACAGAAGTTTCTTGGGACTTGAGACATACACATACATGAAGAGGCTTTATGAAACACTGACTTGTGCCATTTTGATTTGTATTGCCCTTGATGAGCTGTGAACTTCCCAGAAATGAACCCACTTTGTTCTGTTCTAGGGCAGTTACTCCTCTATGTATTTGGTGGTATTGAAAGACAATGAAATATAAAAACAGGTGGGAATTTAGGATAAACATTTCCCGTATGTTTTTTTAACCTCAGTCTCAAATATATGGCATTCCTTTCTTTTAGAGAACAGAGGTGGATGCAAAACAATAGATATCTTAGAAAGAGACAAATTAGATTTTTATATCCTCATTATAGCACACATGCATGCTTCTAGAGGTTGCATTCATTCCTGTTACCATAAGTAAATTTGTGTTTATGCACCTAAAAACATGGCTAAGCCCCAGAGAGTTATGTCTGAAGAATTGTGTATTGCTTGAACATAGTCCCCTGTGCAGACTTTGTAATTCAGGCACGTCCCTTCTTGTCCTGAATGACCTGTGGGCCAACTAAAGTTATTAACTATGTGTGTATAAATGCTCGTACTGGGGACACAGCCATTCATCGGTCTCCTGCATGATGCTCATTGAGGTTCTCCTTTAGGTAAGCAGCAGCTTAAATTGTTCAAACAATGTTGATGGTAGTAATAATGACCATCTTTTGTTTAATGGTTTGTTATTTAGATCCCTTTCCCCTAAAACAAGATCCCTAGTTTCTGTCCCCTCCTAATCATGTTTTATTTTTAAAAAGTTGTATCCCAAGAAAGTTGCTTTAAGGACCAGGTATGCTAAGGGTATGATAAGAACATGAACCTCTCCTTCTGAATCGGAGTCACCATAGAGTCAGGAGTGCATGCCATGTGGCCAGGAAAATGACAGAGAGGGGGAACATATAGGGAACGTATAAGTGAAAAGTACATCTCTACTATAGAATGTAGATATCAGGGAATTTCCAGTGCTGGACCTTATGACGATTTTATGTACTTCATTCTGAGGCGCCTAATTCTGCTTTTGTACTTTATTTGGAAAATATAAGAAAATTCACTTGCCTTACAGAGATTTTAAGTATAAAAGAAGAATTCCAATCTCCTGCTGCTGTCACTTTAGAAGGGGATTTATAGAGCAAGAAGTTCCAGCCAAACAATTACTCTTTACAGTCAGTAATGATCCAAACTTCATTAATTTTTCTAGATCTTTTTTATTCCATCTCTATTTTTTACCTCTCTAAAGTACGTGACCATGTCTTGCAGAGTTCAGTTACACTTTATGTAAACAAAGCATTTCTTTTATTCCTGTCTTTATTGTATCCAAGTTAATTCATTCATGGTTTGTAATGGAATTTGGTATACTACACAGTCACCATCTGAGGCATCATATTTGGTATCCTGAAACCAGGTATGTGGGCAAGCATGAGGAGGATTTCTAATGTCATGACTACCACCAGGTATTCATACTCCATCACCAGGTTTCTGTATACAACAGAGATAATGTATTTAATAATGAAACATAAAGATGCTTTGAAATGGATCTGCTTTCTTGCATCATTTAAAGACATTTTAGGAAGAAAAAGATGTGATATGATGACAAACAGTAAGATTTAAAACTCATTTACCATTTCCAAAATTATTTAAAAGTATGATTTCTTTGTCTGCACCATGCATATCTTGGATCTTCTCTTCAATTCCCCTAGTTTCATTTGTTTTTCTTATATAGAATTCATTTAGTTCTTCATATAACCATCTGCTTTCTAGTACATCTTCATTTTTCTCTTTCATGTCAGGGTTTTTTGCTTTTCAGCATTTTTATTGCATGTTTGCAAGTTCCTAGCTTTGAGCTCTGGAAGCAACAACAAGGATTCAAATCTAACTTTTTTAAGATTGCTTACTTAATAATCTACTGACATGGTTTTGTAGAGCTCAAATGCACAAAGGCTATATTCCAGAACTTTAGAACATTACCTAGAAAAGGCCAGGAAACTGTAGTTATAATAAAAAATATTGCTCCAGTAATACTCAGCACTCTCAGGACTAAGGTATTCTCTGAAGTATATAAGTCCTATGAGTAGCAAATGTAATTATTTTCTTTTTTGTTTTTGGAAAATAAAAGCCTTGAGTCTGCTATTTGAAGTGCACAATTATTTTGCTTATGTATGTGTAAAATGAGTATAAAACTTACATCATGGATATTGCAAAGGAGTCCTAATTAATTAGCAGTTTTAAAGCGCTTTGAGATAACTTGATGAAAAATGCTATTAAAGTGTTATTATGATGACATAGAATCATAGAATCATAGCATAGTTTGGGTTGGAAGGAACCTTTAAAGGTCATCTAGTCCAAACCCCCCCTGCAATGAGCAGGGACATCTTCACCTAGATCAGGTTGCTCAGAGCCCCATCCAACCTGACCTTGAATGTTTCCAGGGATGGGGCATCTACCACCTCTCTGGGCAACCTGTGCCAGTGTTTCATGTTTTACCACGATCAAATGATTAAAGTTGGTGTCTCACCATGAAAATATATTGACTTATAATTTTGAGTCTTAAACTTTAAAATGTAATTTTCAAGATCAAAGACTGTATGAGTACTTTTTTATCACTACACTGAAAAATAAATTGCACATCCATTTCATTACTATATGTTACTAACTTCAACCCCTGCACTCTAGTTACTAATAGTTTTTTCAGCTGTGGACTGATGTCTGCTGCTGGTGAATGAATAAAAACTGAGGCAGTGATTTTTATTGCCTGACCAAAGCATAATGGAATTCACCTGTGCTGATAGCTATAAAATTCTTGAAAATACTTACAAATACTGTCCTCTGATATCTGCCCTTTGCATTTGTCTTACTGAAATCATTGTTTCCAGGCTGTCTGCTGTTCTCTACCATATACTAGCTCTTGGAGTTGAGGGGATACATTTTTTTATAGTGCAATGGACCAGTATGCCTACAAGTGACCTTGTAGTCACTATTACATTTTAAAGAACAAATAACAGGCGTGAGATATTAAGGAATTAAATTCTGTATGAACTTGTGAATTTCATTTTATTTGGCAAAAACCATTTTCATTGCAACCTTCACTTGCATTGTAAGGTTCATCATGATTAAGATGTTTAAGGACATGATTCCACAAACATTTTTCTTGCTGGTAGAACAACTTAAGTAGTTGTCATCTTCTCCCCCTCTTAACTGTTTAGTCCTATCCTTTTTCTCCCTTTCAATTATCCTATGGGATATACCAGCTCAAGACACAAGTTTAAGAGAAAACTATCCACTTTCTTGGCAAAACCTGACAGAGTTTGTTTTTCTGAATATCATTTTCTGACATTGGGATAGAACTCACAATGACAGAGGCATCAATGATCCTTAGTGCTGAAAACTCATATGGAGCAAAGACAAAGGCTCCATTTGCTAAGACACTAATTTTGAAGGATCCTCTTTACAGAAGCTGACAGGCTAGACTGAAGTTGCTGCTGGGACCAACCTCATAACCCAACCTCACAGGAATGTGTCAAAGTGATGTAAAAGGAGACTATTTTTCCAACCAGAAGTGATTTCACAGCCTTGAATAATCAGACCAGGCTGAAAAGAAGAGATGCTATGAGAGATTATACCGCTTGTAGCTGAGAATCATGAGTGGCACGACCCAGGCAGGAATCTATTCAGAGCTGGATTTTGGTTTTCACAGATTTCTCAGACTTTTTTTTTTTTTTCCCCAAAGTCTATGCACACTTAAGGAATTTATGCATTTCTTGCTCTCCCACCATATTCCCATATTACCTCTAACTAGGAAAGCAGAACTCCCATAGACCAGTGGCCTCCATGCAGAACATATAAACACTAGCTCCTTGGAAGAACTGTGACAGCTGTCCTGAAAGTATGTTCCTGAAAGTCACAGGGCTGTGAACAGTGACCATCACTACTCACAACACGAGACCTTGGGAGCGTATGGAACTGAGTGGTTGGATCCAAGCACAGCAAGCTAATGCCTGCCCAGAGAGTGGACATGTGCCAGGGCAAAACAGCAATCTGTACCACTGCTCTTAAAGAGTTACCTGTTCATTGCTGAGCATCACTGGTTTCACAATAGTACAGTTTTATCAGAAATACAAAATCAGAGCATGAAATCAGAGTAAGAAGCAAGAAGCTAGGCATACATGAAAAACATTAATGTTTGTGTCTCAGGGCATGTTTTCCCAATCATTTTAATCTGCCTGTTCTTGAAGAATTACCACTTCATTGCAGGAATAAATAAAAAAATAAACGCAAATATTTTTAAAACAAAAACTGAAATAAAAGTTATCTCTCGGTGTACATTGTCTTCTCTGTATCCTGACTTTTCTGAAAATTTAGCCCATGGCAGTTAGACTGTGAAGGAAGAAAGAGAAGATGGGCTCTTGCAAGTGAGCTAGAGGGAGTTCTAAGAACGTGGGGTCAGCTGGAGTGAGAAAATGTAAAGTCAAGGACAGAAGGAAAAGCCACTAAGAGCACTTAAGAGAAGGGAAAGGGGGCAAGTGAAGAGCATGAGGGGTGTAACATTCTTGTTAGCATTATGATGAAATGTAAGGAGGGGTGGAGTTGTGCTGATAATTGAAATGAAATTAGAACACTGTAATAGCCTTTTGGAAGAATTAAACTGTGCTATTCTTACCAGCAGTAGATTAATATTGGAATATTAAAAAAAGAAACCCAAATGCAAAAAATCCAAACAAACAACAACAACAAAAACCAAAAAACACCTTTTGGTACAATTAAAATGTGACCAGACATTTCCTGCTAGAACAGCAACAACATCTTGCATTAACGTGGTAGATGCTTCCAAGTGAGAGGTAAGATAAACTTTGGGTGAACTTGCTTTCTTGTCTCTGCTTCCACGAGAGCAAGGCTTCGAGTGAGACAGTCCTTGCTGCCTGCCAGCTCTAATGTGAGAAAGTTCTGATCTGCAATTCAGTAGCTGCATGATACAGTGAGGCTTTTATGAGAAGAGGTGCCAGGTCTTTTATAGTTCAACCTGGTATCAAGACCTTTGTTTAGAGCTAGCAAGCCCAGACTGTTTTCACTACTCTGGAAGCCCAGCTAGAATAAATAACTTTTGTAGACAGGAAGCACACAACAAAGTCTGGAGGGTTTCTTGAAACGTGGCTTTAAGCAACCAAAAATGAGAGAGGCAAGATTTCCTGGAACTTCTCCAAGGACTGAGGCAGAGTGTGCTTTTCCTCTTTGGCTCTCATTCTGGTTTTCAAAGACCACTGTCACAGCAGTCCTTCTAAGGAGAGAGATCATTCAGTGTACTTCCTCTGCCTAGAGGATTCTCTGATTGTCCATTAATGTTTCTCCCTCTCATGCATAAATGCATGCTGTAGGGGGCAGATACTGATTGGTATGTTTGTTTTTCTCTGGGGTTGATGTGTTTTTAAGCATGTGGGCTTAACGTTCTGGTAATAAGCACACTGACATAAATACAGTTTTGTGTGTGCACTAAGAGGTTCCATCTGCTCTTTTTCTGGAGGAAGTCCCTCTCATGGACAGATGCAACATATGGGGGGGCTAGACTGCAGTCATGTCACAACCTTGTTTAGGGACCATGTAGAACCATAGTACCCCAGGGAAATCATCAGTGAGACCATGTTCTTGGGGGTATTGCTTTTTCAACACACGGAGGACAAACACTGTTCTGGCCTCTAACTTTCCAACTGACACATTCACCATGTATCCAATACTATAGCTTTCTTCTGTGGATATAAGAACAAGGAGTCCAGGACCTATTATTCTGAGTGGCCTTCAAGAATCTGAACAAGGGTGAGAGTATGTATGTCCTGATGAAATAGGGCTGACGCAGACCAGGTACCATGAGATGATACTGTGCATAGAGTCTGACTGTACTGGTGAAACGGTAATGCAAATTATTAAGTGTCTGTCACGTGACGGTCAGGACAGACCAGCGTACAAATTGTAGTAATAGTTGACAAACACACAGTGTATGGGAACGGGATGACTGCTCTGTATGTTTGCACTAAGGCAGACAGTTAAAGAAAGCAGCTGGGTACATTTTTTAGAACAGCTTATCCCAGTTAAATTCAGCAAATAGATTCATTTAAAAAACCCAAACCCAAACACACAAACCAAACAAAAACTTAATTTAATTTAATTTTCTTTTTTTTAAAGTTATTTTGCTCTGAAATTTAAATAAGTTAATTTCAAACTAAGTTATACTCCTCAACATCCAACATCCATGTATTTCCCCAAGTGAAAACATTGAAGTCACACGACTCTGATATGGAAAGAGATTCTGAGAGTCTGAAAAAGGGATCAGACTGAGGAGGACAGAAGATACTTTCGAGAAGAAAAAGAATAGATGGAATTAATCACTGAAATGACTCATTAAAATGTTATGACATGACAGAAAAGTGCACTCTGGGGCAGGCCACAGTTTGCTAAGAAAAGAAGTAAAAGCAAACTATTCAACTAACAGTGGAATTAAGAGCTTAATGCCCTTTGTCCCTTGTGTCACTTTATTCAAGCAGACCTAGCTCTGCTCAGTACCCCTCATGACACCCCAACCTCATTTTCTTCCTTTCCTCTGTATTACTCCAACAGCTCACCATTTTAATTCTCACAGAGCACCCATGTTGCAGACCTTTATCAGTAATACATCTGGTTTCATCTACGAGTACCCTAGACCATACCAATTTTCTAGTTTCTCTCTTATTTTACATGAATGCCATGTAAGCAAGACGCAGCATGTAGCAATTTTTTTCTTGAAGATCTAATTGTGTTGCAAGGCCAGCCTTTCCTGGTTAGCCAGCTAAGTAGATAGCTGTTGAAGTCACTCACCTTGTAACGTTGCTCAACGGGAGAATGGTGTGGTGTGCCTCTTCTCTAAACAGCCACAAGGGCTCATGAAAGTTGTAAGAGCTCAGGAACTTTGAGATTTCTATGCCTCTGTCAAATATGATTGAAATTAGCTTATTCTAAGGTTATGAGAGGCTGGCTCGCAGGTAGGAGGGCAAACAGCACAGTCACATAATCTTTTCTTCCTTAAGCAATCAGGCTGAAAAAGAAGGCAGGAAAGGAAGAGCTGAAGAAAGATCTAGGAAAGTAAGATAGGACAGGAAAAAGTGGAAAAAAAGGAAAGGAAACAAAATATAACAATAAATTGAATTTCAGATGGGTATATGGAACTCTTACTCAGTTCACAGTTACAAATATGTAACTTTTTTAATAAAAAGAAGAATTTAAATTTACAGCAGAATACATTTAAAAGAATCCTAACAGGTACAAACTAGGTAACTGAGAGTATATTTACCTTCTTCTGCTGGAACTGAAACCTGTCTGTATATTCAAAGCCATTCATGCTTTGCAGGATGAAAATTGCCTTACTCTTACCTAATAACATAAGATAAATAATTTTATCTTGCTGATAGTGAATTTGTGGAATACCTTCCAAAACTGTTCTAGGACGGCCTTGCTCCTACTGTAAATGTTACCTATTAATTCATGAGCTTTTTGAATGATATTGCCCAGATAGGTTGCAACTGTCAGTCCAGCCCCTGTACACCGTCTCATACTATCGCCCTAAATCACTGGCTGTGCTGGAATATAAAACTCTTATGTTAACTGTTATCTTCTTTTCACTCTGATAAGAATATAATCCTTGGGGAGGCGCGGGGAAGAAAGAGAGACAAACATTTATAGAAAACTTTAGTAATTTTTAGTTCATCTCATGAATGGTAATATTGCAAACAGTCAGGTTTTAAAATCCCATACAATCACATAGTGAAATTATCTTATTGTTAGAATGGTCATACACAAGGTGTTGAAGAGCAAATGAATGAGTAGTGCAGTATGTGTTAATACACTGGCAGCTGTTTGCAGAGTTTAGATGTTAGAAGGATGAGAGTGGTGATATCTGTATTAGGAGGTTGGAAGGCAGGTACTTCTTTCCATTGAGTTGCACAATGTTTGGATTACAAAGTCCTACAATTGGCCTCAGGCGTCAAAAAAAAAAAGAAATTGGGAGGGCCAAATTATCCATTTTCTCTGTGTACCCAGACAACCTAAAACTGTACAATGGCTTTCCTCGGTTTCTCTTCCCTTTTCTTAGAATTGCTTTAATTGAAGCAATGATGTAATGATGCTCTTGCAGGCCACCATGACAGTGCAGGCTGAACAATACTTTCTTTTCCCTTCTCCCAACACTGATTGGGAGTGGACATGGCACAATACCTCAGATATGACTATGATGTCATATATATTTAGATATAGAACTTGCCTCTTTTCACTAGATTCCCTTTGGGGTCAGTGAAAAGAGATGGGATCCCACCTAAAGACAGTTCAGAATAGAAGCCTTGTACAGGTTTATACAGGGTTATAATCCCACCTTGCATTACTCCTTGTTTCACTCCTGGTCTCTGTTTTGCTGTAATTGTCTTTACTGCAGATGGTGTGATTGATACCCAGGGCTCCCTTCTGAAGTGGATTTCCCTCTGAGAGCAGCCCTGGAGTAAAAGGCAGCACAGTCCTCTTGTCTAGACCAGCTCCATCACCTGGCCCAATAGCCAGGGACAACCCTCAAGGCTGGCACAATGTCAGCATAAGCATAGCCTTCAGTCCTTTGACTTTCCCCTTATTCTTCATTATCCTGGGAACGTAAGTCGGGTGATGCGAAGAACAATGATAGCATCTTGAAAAAAAACATTGCTAAAGATTTTTATAGTGCTTTGAAGAGATTTACAGAACTGATCTCTTCTTTCCTCTTAGCAAGTAAGAGAAGTAATCAGTTTCTGGTAGTATGCACAGGCTGAATATTCTGATCTTTCTTTTTTCAGACAAAGCCAGTTATAGCACTTTGTTTTATAAGCTTGTGACAATGAAAGATAGAGAAGGGTAGAAAGTGAAGCCATAAACAACTATGCAACAGTCAGATTCTTCAAGATTAACAATCAAAGAAAATAATGTAAAGAAGACAAAAAACAAAGGTGATTGAACTGGAAAGGTTGAAATCTTTCAGACATGATGCTCAACTAAAATAGGATTTGCTGCCTCATAGCTATCCTATTTGACACTGTTACTGGGGCTTACTAAAACTGTACCAGATTATACTTCATGTACATTTCTGAGAGTTGCCCTGTAAACCTAAGACACAGCTATCACTCACAAAAAATGAAAGATGATCTTTTGGAAGCCAATTCTTAAGCAAGAAATGGGCTTTGAATCAAATTCCACCATTATAGAATCACAGGAATTACCTTATTGAAATTATTTTTCATATAATATTTTCATGCTCTCTTCATTAGAATTTCTTTATAAGTGTTGAGGAAAACTATACCACATCTCTGAATGTTATAGTTCCTATACCTTCACTTCAACCAATAACATTGTTTACTATGGTGTATGCTCTAAATCATATAATGATACCATGTAACGGTTCTGCTTCTGTACATTTCAACCTTCCGTCTTAAGCATTCAGGCATGGTTATGTATCACTGTTGCTATTTGCAGTTGATTTTCCTGTACTATTCAAGTTAAAGAGAGTTTACATGTTTTGGATGTAAAAGCTTATTAAGCACTAATGGAAATCAGAGCTCAGGGGGTTGACTCTTGTCACAAAACAGAATCAATTCAACTGTCAATCCTGAACAGGAGGAACAAAGCAGAAAATGGATGGATAGGCACCTTTAAGGAATGTTGTTGACATAATCTTTCTTATGTCAATAGACGCAAGGCAGAGTCAGTACGCACTAAGAACTTGAGCTGATAAAATGTAACTTAATTTACTGCTTCTGGATATTCTATATTTTAAAGGAAGATTACTACACCACTGAGACCTAATATCAGCTTCTCCACCAAGAGAGTACATGCAGCCAACAAAAAATATTTGATCATTTTTATTTTCTTCCTTTATAATATCATTATTATTTATGGAGATAATACTGCAGCATTTATGTCTTTTGCAATATTTTTTCTTGTTCTGAAGAGCACTTGTGTAAATCTGCTTGCTAACCCCATGTGGTTCCCTGAGATGAATATTTTAAACTATACACATATTAGTAACTTGACCCAAAGAGTGTATGAAATCAAAGATGCTTATAACATGCACAAAGGAAACTATGGACTGAACAATCTGTTGTTCTCTTATAGGTAAAAAGATTCTCTTATCTTATGAAGGGAAGGCAGTGCATGTAGTTTTTCTGGATTTTAGTAAGGCTTTTAATACTGTCCCTCACAGCATCCTTCTGGAAAAGTTGTCCAACTGTGTGATGAGCAGGTTCATGGTGCACTGGGTGAAGAACTGGCTGAAGGGCAGAGTTCAAAGAGTTGTAGTTAATGGTCTACATCTAATTGGAGACCGGACACTAGTGGTGTTCCTCAGGGTTCAATTCTAGGGCCAGTTCTGTTCAATACATTTATAAACAATGTGGATGCAGGAGCTGAATGCACCATTAGCAAGTTTGCTAATGATACCAAACTGGGAGGTGCTGTTGACTTTCTTGAAGGACAGGAGGCCTTGCAGAGGGATCTAGATAGATTGGAGCATTGGGCTATGATCAATGGGATGAAATTTAACAAGTCAAAATGCTGGATTATGCACCTAGGATGGAGTAACACTGGGCACAAGTATAAATTGAGAGAGGAGTGGCTGGAGAGCAGCCCCGCAGAAACGGATCTGGGGGTGCTGGCTGACAGCAGGCTCAATAGGAGTCAGGGGTGTGCTCTGGCAGCCAAGAGGGCAAACCCCATCCTCGGGTGCATTAAACACAGTATAACCAGCCAGTCAAAAGAAGTGATTGTCCCACTGTATTCAGCATTGGTGCGACCTCACCTTGAGTACTGTGTGCAGTTCTGGGTCCACAATTTAAGAAGGATGTGAAGGTCCTTGAATGCCTCCAGAGGATGGCAACAAAGCTGGTGAAAGGGCTGGAAGGCATGTCCTATGAAGAGTGGCTAAGGACTTTGGGCTTGTCTAGTTTGGAGAAAAGGAGGCGGAGGGGTAACCTCATTGCTGTCTACAGCTTCCTGAGGATGAGAAGTAGAAAGGGAGGTGCTGAGCTCTAATCCCTGGGAGCTAGTGACAGGACATGTGGGAATGGTTCAAAGCTGAGCCAGGGGAGGTTCAGACATTTTTAAGGTAGAAAAAGATAGTTTTCCCTGCTTTTTTCTCCTCTTAAGACTAAATACTATAATTTCCCAGCAAAGCTTTCTGTGATAAGGAATATTAAAAAAACAGATAAAAAGAATTTGAATGGATACTGACATAAATAGCAAAGAATTGTTGAGGCTGGAAGGAACTTTTAGCATGTAATATCATCATGGGGTCACATGAAGTGATCTGTCACAGCAGGAGAGCTGAAGCCACAAAACTACTGTAGTCACTGACACTTTTTTCCTTCCTTTTAGTCCATGAATCAACCACAAACACACAGAATCACAGAATCACTCGGACTGGCAGGGACCTCTGGAAGTCATCTAATCCAACACACCTGCTCAGAGGAGGCTCAGTTAGCATGGGTTGCTAAGGGCCATGTCCAGGCAGGTTTTTAATGTCTCCATAGATGGAGTTTCCACAACATCTCTTGGCAACCTCTACCAGTTTTTCACCATATTCACCATTAAAAAAAAAAAAAAAAAAAAAAAAAAATTTCTTATGTTTAGCTGGAATTTCCTATATTTCAAATTGTGCCCATTGCTTCTTATCTTGTCACTGGATACCACTGAAAAGAGTCTGGCTTCACCTTCTGTAACACCCCCAAAGATATTTTTATACACCTAAGATCCCCCTGAGGTTTCTCTCCTCCAGGCTGAACAGTCTCAGCTCTCCCAGACTCTCCTCATATGACAGATGCTCCAGGTCCTTAATCATCTTTGTGGTCCTTGGCTGAACTCGCTCCGGTATGTTCATGTTCTTCTTGTACTGGAAGCTCAAGACTGGACACAGCACTCCAGATGTGTCTTAGTAGTGCTGAGTAGAGGAGAAGGATTACCTCCGTTGACCTGCTGGCAATGCTTTACCTAATGCAGCCAAGAAGGCCATTGGCCTGTTTTGCTGAAAGGGAGCATTGCTGGTGCAAGTTCAAGTTCATGATCATCATTTTAAGAGGAACTAAATCCATGATAACAGGGAATGCCTATAACAGAGAAAGCAGAAACTTGAATTCTACTTTGGATATAATGTTGATAGTAACAGAGCAGAGTATCAAGCATCAAAAATTTGGTGGCTTCACTCATTGCCTGAAAGCAGTACATTTTAGTACTCATGCCATAAACTATACACAGTTATGCTTTTGTTGTGTCCACTGGGGGAATAAACATAGCCAATTTGTATATTTTTACATCAAGTTGAAATGAATATGCAGTCATCATGAATTGTTGGACCATTGATGAGTTTGAAGGCAGTGTCAGCAATGAGATTCTCCTATTAATAGTTTAAGCTCAAGCTCTTTTAACTATATGTCATCAGTTTTTTGAACTTGCCTTTGGCTTGGGGAGAACTCAACCATTTCACAAAGCTAAGTTTTCAATCAAACCACTCTTATTTCAAAACTCAGCTCCAATCTGGAGAAAAAAATGTTTAATTACATACTTCAGTGCACTTCAGAATAGCAACAGGCCTTTGTTAATCACCACTGCAAGCTCTCAAACACCACTGAGATTCATGATCATCATTTTAAGATGAACTAAATCCATGATAACAGGGAAGTGCCTATAACAGAGAAAGCAGAAACTTGAATTCTACTTTGGATATAATGTTGATAGTAACAGAGCAGAGTATCAAGCATCAAAAATTTGGTGGCTTCACTCATTGCCTGAAAGCAGTACATTTTAGTACTCATGCAATAAACTATACACAGTCATGCTTTTGCTTTCCTTTTCAGAAGAAATACCTACTCCAAAACAATATCTCCTTAAATCACCTGGTAAGTTTAGAAAGTAGTATCAAATTTTTATTTCTTAAAAATCATGGTAAGGTCTGTGAAGAGTTAAAATAAACCTCAGAGTACATTTAGAAGATATTGTTAAAAAGCACTTGACAAGCAGTGAGCCTTTTGGAGCATGATGTGAGTTTGTTATCATTTACAGGAACAGGCTTGGAAATTAACAAGTCTAGGCTCAAAATTTCTAAACAAAATTGAGCTTTCTGACATCTGAGATCCCTACAAAGACTAGCTGTGAGAGAGAGTTTGAAGTATAGTTTACACACACCAGGAAAATAGTCAACTAAAACAGAGGAGACATACAAGGAGGAACAACAAGCAAGGTTAGCAGCATTAAAATGTCTGTTAATAGCTTGTCAGAATCATTGTGTGCATCATTGTGTATGAGTAGAAAACAAGCAGTATAAGAGGACCGTCAAGTGCTGAATGAAACTGGAAAGCCGCCTAGATAACACAGCAAAGCGTGCAGAGCAGGAGAAAGCCCAATAGCTGGCAGAAAAGACTGACAGGTATAAGAAAATCCTTGAGATATATAAGTATGCAGGAATAAGGAGATAAGCTCCAGGAAACAGTGGTATTTGCTGTTGTTCCTGTGAAAAGTAACATTTACAATGCATAACTAAGGAATAAATCATCGCTTATTTTGATAGTTCTATGTACTGCAAATTTTTTACAACTTGTGTGAAAAAGGTCAAAAATAGAGATGTAGTTTTACTATACTTTACTGTAATTTTTCATGCAAAAAAATGCACAAACCATCAGGTTATATGTTGTTCCAGGCAACTGTTACTCTCCAAGCTTTCAGCTGAGACTGGGGCTGCTATTTCTTGCCTAGCTCTAAGCTGCCCCTTGCTCAGTACACAGTAACACTGAAGTAGGTGTGTATGCTCCAAGGAGTCAAGGGAGAGAAATAGTTTGTTAACCAAAGTAAGTACTCATAGGCCCTGAGAGGGCTTTACCTCTCTCCACTGTCTACTTATGGAGTCTAGACTGCTGATTTAGGTGGTTTGGATTATCCTACTGAGGCCTACTAACAGTACTTTAAGTGTTGCTTTGGCGAAATGAAGTTCCTAATGTAGTCTGAATACTGCAGACAGGTACAGCTCACAAACTTTTCTGGATCTGTCCCCAAAAGCCTCATCAAAAACTTGGTACTGATAGCAAGCTGAATGTAAGAGTCCCTTGCACCTAGCTTTGAGCTGAAATTGCTGCCTGCTTATATATGTCAGCAGAAATCTGAAGTAAAATGGGGTCTCTGAATGCTGTACCCACATATAAATAAATCAGCATCCATCTGTACAATTAAGCTGTGATTTATTTAGTTCAGTTTCCTATTCATGTTTAATATCTTGATCATAAATCTTTCAGGTGCCAAAGAAAATTACCCATAAATTCCTCTTGTGAGGATGGTCTATGAACACTGCTTGCAGGACCTCCCACTAGAGAGACAAACCAAATGAAACAACAAAGAATATGCAATCAAGCAAACATTGTGTGGGAACTGTAAGGCAGCAGGGAAATTTAAATATATATTCCTAAGGAAGAGAGAACAACAATAATCAACACATGCACACACACCAAAAAAAAAAAAAAAAAAAGCATCAGCAAAAATGGCTTTAAAGCTACTAGAATAATTTTGGAGCTATTCTAACAGAGCTAAAGATGCACAAAATGATAAAGACACCCTATAGTTCAAATGTAAATGTTTTGCAATTAGGGTGGAATCTGATCTACTCAATTTATGCACTGTCTCAGAAATAGGTTTAGAAATGGAGCACAATCTAGTAAGTCTAACTTCATATTCCAATAAGTAGAGAAACTACTCCCTACTTGAAGAGTAGGTGCACCTGAAAACCTGCAAAAGTTAAAATAGTTTGCTCAGTTTGTATGTCTACAGACTAGTGAACTGACAGGGATGTTCCTGGGATCTTTAAAAGATGTAATGGAAGAGGAGAAAGAGAAACATGGGGTAGGATTCAGCTCAGATTCAAACAGCTATTTCTAGGCAATCACAATGGAAAGTTTCTGCAAATCAGCTAGGTGTCTATGCTCCCAGTACAGGCAGAGACAATGCAGTCAGCACAGCCAAGGAATCATGGAGAACAATTCAACCCATCTTAAGGAAAGCAGATAGCCATGGTCAGCTCTAGGTTACGCTGACTGTTAAGGATCCCATTAAGGATAACTGGAGTTGAAATCCTTAATCTATAGACATGTGGAGTCTTACATTTAGATATCATAACCTGCAACCTGATTCCCCCTCAAAGTGTCTCCCAAGTGCGATACTTGCAATCCAGACTCTTCATCCTGAAAGGAACTGATCCTATACCTATTATATCCAAAATCAGTAGGCTGTATAACTGCTTCAAGTGGAATATTCCCTACTGCTCCTGTTGAAGAGACTGAAGACATTATCCTAACTAACATGGACTAAAGCACTCAGGAAAGGGCAGAAAAGTTTTGAAACTCAGGTTCTCGACATGAGTATGCATTTTATATATGAACAAAAAAAGAAAAAAAGGACCATTTCTCTTCCGAGTGTCACAAAAAGTCAAGTAGAGTCAGATTGCCTTTTGTTTCTTTCCTTCTCATCCTGTTACTTTGCATCCCTGGGCTCATCTCTCCTAGGAGACATGGTAAGGTCTGACTTATTTAGGATATTTTATAGGTTTGCTTAGAGCAACAGTTTTGAGGTTCAGATAGAAAAGGCTGTCATCCTCAAGTTTAAGTAGAGGCTGTAATGCAGATACACCATTTCCTGGATAAGTAAGCACTAGACCATTGTGCCAAAGGTAGGAGCAAATAGTGCAAAATCAAATAGTGGCGATTTCCATTCTGATGTCATTTAACTTTTCAAATTTCTTCAAAGGGCATTGTCCTGGTTTCAGCTGGGATAGAGTTAATTGTCTTCCTGGTAGCTGGTACAGTGTTATGTCTTTGAGCTCAGCATGAGAAGAAAGTTGATAACACACTGATGTTTTCAGTTGTTGCTAAGTAGTGTTTAGACTAACGTCAAGGATTTTTGAACTTCACATGCCCAGCCAGTGAGAAAGCTGGAGGGGCACAAGAAGTTGGGAGGGAACACAGCCAGGGCAGCTGACCCAAAGTGGCCAATGGGGTATTC
>JANHGO010000069.1:24282997-24314119 GCA_024606505.1 Aquila spilogaster
GTCCCTCCGCAGCTTTCCTGTAGGCCTCCTTCAAGTACTGGAAGGCTGCTATAAGGTAGCCCCAGAGCTTCTCTTCTCCAGGTTGAAAAGCCCCAGGTCTCTCAGCCTGTCAGTGTAGGGGAAGTGCTCCAGCCCTCTGATTATCTTCATGGCCTTCCTCTGGACCCAATTCAACAGCTTGAAGACCTTGTTTTTGGGGGCCTCAGAACTATAGGCCAGGTGGAGATTCACAAGAGCAGAGTAGAGGGGCAGAATCATCACTCTCAACCTGCTGGTCACACTTCTCTTGGTGCAACCCAGGATATGGTTGGCCTTCTGGGCTGCAAGTGCGTATTGTCAGCTCATGTTGAGTCGTTCATCAACCAACACTCAAATCCTTCTCCTCCAGGCTGCTAACAAGCCATTCTCCTCCCATTCTGTATTTGTGCATGGGATTACCCCTACCCATGTGCAGGACTTGCACTTACAATGCATCTCTAATGACTATTGCAGAATACTAAGACTAATACTAGACTAATATTAACTAAGTTGATCTTGAGAATCATAGAATCATTAAGATTGGAAAAGACCTCTAAGATCATTTAGTCCAACTGTTCACCTACCACTGATATTGTCCATTAAACTATGCATCTAAGTACTACATTTACTCTCTCCTTAAACACCTCCAGGGATGGTGACTCCACCACCTCCCTGGGCAGACTCCAATGCCTCACAACTCCTTCTGAGAAGAAATTTTTCCTAACATCCAACCTGAACCTCCCCTGGTCAGCCTCAGGCCACTACCTCTCATCTTAGTGCTGTTACCTGGGAGAAGAGGCTGATCCCCACCTCGCTACAACCTCCTTTCAGGCAGTTGTAGGGAACAATATAGTCTCCCACAAGCCCCCTATTCTGCAGACTAAACAATCCCAGTTCCTTCAGCTGCTCCCAATCAGTCTTGCACTCCGCACCCTTCACAGCTTTGTTGCCCTTCTCTGGACATGCTCCAGGACCTTGATGTCTTTCTTATAATGAGAAGCCCAAAACTGAACACAGTACTTGAGGTGAAGCCAGACCAGTGTCAGGTACAGAGGGACGATCACCTCCCTACTTCTGCTGACTGCACTATTTCTGATACAAGCCAGAATGTCATGGGCCTTCTTGGCCACCTGGTCACACTGCTGACTTGTGTCCAGCCAAGCATGAACCAACAGCCCCACATCCTTTTCCTCTACACAACTTTGCAGCCACTCAGCCCCAGGCCTGTAGCATTGCTCGGGGTTGTTGTGACAAAAGAGCAGGATCCAACGTTTGGTCTCATTTAACTTCATCCCACTGGCCTCAGCCCATTGATCCAGCCTGAAAACTTAATCAGATTTTCATCTCTGCTAAATCTGTACCAAAACTGTATTTGAACAGATATTTTTAATACTCAATGAATATTCTTTTAATGGTCCTTAAATAAAGTTTTCGAGTGTAAAGAATATTTGTTTTCCAGGCCCATTTGACAAAGCTCTAAACAAAGGACTATAAAATTTGACCAACTATATTTCCAACCGAGTATTTGGGGCACTTCAGAAATAGACTTCTGAATATTACTTTTTAATGCTGGAATTTTAGTAACGAAGTATTAAAAAAAAATCCTCTTCACAATGATATATTATCAGTAAAATAAATTGTGTGATAGTGGCAGCAGCAGAGCAAGAAAACTGCTTTAGTTTTCAGGCCATCACCTAGAAGTTGAATAAAAAAATGAAAAGTGAGAAAGGAAGAAAATGATCAGAACACAGCTGGTTTTGTTTATTTTCTAGTTTACATTTAAGGTGTAGAGAAACAGGTAGAAATTTTGCATATTACAGGGAAGCATGGAATATGCAAATGAAGGAGCTCAGAACACGTCTCTATGACACAATCAGAGATGGATTTTATTTTGGTAGAGAGGCTTTCAGTGATGCTTGTATTCGATCATATTCTGGATTGCATCAACAGGGAGCATCCAAATGCATCATGAAAACACACACATTTTAAAACTGAAATGTACCTTCACCAATGGGAGTAGAATAGGAACATACTATAAGATGTCTTATAAGATGTCTGATTTATTTTACTATAACTATTTTACTATAACTGAGATCAAGATTTTATCCATCTGACTCTCACTAAAATCCATGTTACCACAGGCCAACAGGTTTGGCAACGCAAAATGAATTCTCTATAAATAAACAAATAAGCATGTTTAACTATTTATATGGTCTATTTCTAGATGCAGACACTCATGCTAAGCAAATTGTTGATCTTTTGCAACAAATACACTGCAACACTCTGAGAAGATACAGAAATTTATTGGGATTTGAGATATACACAAATAAACTTTATGAAACACTAAACGGTGCCATATTTTTTGTATTGCCCTTAATGAGCTTTTAAATTCCCCAAAATTAACATTCTTTTCTGTTCTTGGAGAGTTAGTGCTCTATGCATTTTGTGCTATTGAAAGAAAATGAAAAATAAACATGGGTGGGAATTAAGATGCATAGATACCACATGTTTTTTTACTCTAAAATATATCTCTCCTCAGACATCAGATAGATATCGCTCTAATTCTTCAGACAACATTGATCATAATAAAATGATGAGTTTTTTTTTTTTTTTTTAATGATTTATTATTTAGAATCATAGAATGGTTTGGGTTGGAAGTGTTCTTAAAGATCATGTAGTTCTACCCCCTCTCTCCTGAGCAGAGTTGCCATCCAATATACCAGGTTTCCCAGGGCCCCATCCAAACTGGCTTTGAGCAGCTCCATGGATGGGGCATCCACAACCCCTCTGGGTAACCTTTGCCAGTTTCTCCCCATACTCATCATGAAGAATTTCTGTATTATATCTAATCTAAATACCTTTCCCTAAAATCCTTTCCCCTAAAATAAGAGTCCCAGTTTCTTTTCCCTCCTCATCTTGTTTAGTTAATGGTGTCTCTCAAGAGAGTTACTCTGAGTACCAGCATTGGAGTATGCAAAAAACATGAGCCAATGCTTTTGAATCAAGGCCACAATGCAGCCAGAAATGCAAGCCACGTGGACAGAAATAGGGCAGACAAGATGCAACATATACAGGATGTGGAATAGAGAAGTATCTTTCTAGCATAGACTGTAGATATAGGAGATTGTTCAGAGCTGGATTTTGTGGACTTCATTCTCAGTTGCCTAATTCTGTCTATGCACAGTTTTTGGAAATACAAGAATATTTGTTTGTGTTGTGGACATTTTAGGGAGAATGAAATAAGAATTATAACATCCTACTGCTGTCAGTTTAGAAGATTTATAGGGCAAGAAGTCATAACCGAACAATTATAATTTACAGTCACTAGTAATTCAAACTGCATGATTTTTTCTAGCTCTTTTTGATTCTATTTCTTTTTTTTTTCTTTATATCTGTAAAACACTGGACCTTGGTTTGCACATCTCAGATATATTTTATGTAAAAGAAGTTTAATTTATTCTCATCTTTGTTGTATACAAGTTAATTCAATCATGCTTTGTAAAGAAATTTAGTACACTATGCAGTCACTATCTGAGGAATCATACTTGGTATCTTGAAATCACATATGTGGGCAGTGTCAAGATGATTTCTATTGGGATGACTGCCTCCAGGTATTCATATTCAATCATCAGTTTCCTATATGCAGTAGAGCATACATGTCTAACTTGCTAGTTTTATGGTTTTTTTGCTCTCTTTTTTTAATGTTTTAATTAAAAAAAAAAAACAAACATAAAGAAATGTAGTGATTTATATATATTAACTATATATTTCATAAGTTGGACACTCACAACAAAGTTAACTTATTTAATAATGAATCATTAAAATGATTCAAAATTGATCTGCTTGCTTTTATCATTTAAAGACAATTTAAGAAGAAAAGGATAAGAGATGATTATTAACATTAATATTTTAAAACCATTTACTATTTCCAAAATTATTTCAATGTATAGTTTCTTTTCCTGCATCATGAATACCTTGGACCTTCTTTCCCATTCCTTGTTTGTTTTTCTTATACAAAATTCATTCAGTTGTTCATATAATCATCTGTTTTTTAGTATGTCTTTATTTTTCTCTTTCATGCCATTTTTTTTTCTTTTCAGAATTTTTTATCCTATGTTTGTAAGTTCCTGTCTTTGAACTACAGAAGCAACAAAAAAACTTCACTTCTCTGAAACTCCTTTTTTAATGTTATTTACTGAGTAACTTATTGAAATGATTTTTTTTTTTTTTTGAGTGCAAATCTGCAAAGGATATTTCCCAGAGCTTTAGAACACAGACTAGAAAAAACCAGGATACCTTAATTATCATAGAACATAAGGATACCCAGCCCTCTTAGGATTCAGAGGTTCTCCAAAGGTTATTAATTCCCGCAAACTGCAAACATTTCTGTTTTGTTGTTTTTGAAAAATAAAAGCCTTGAGTCTACTATACTACATAGACCTGAAAATCAGAAGTGACAGTGACAGGAGATAAGCAGGACAGTATTCAGAGCTCAACTTTTTTTCCTCAAATGTATAAGACTTTTTCCGAAGTCTGTGTATGCTTAAGGAATTCCTATGTTTCTTGCTCTCTTGCCATGTTCCTATAACACTTCCTACAAGGAAAGCAGAACTCCCATACACTGCTGATCTCCATGATAACACTAGGTCCTTGGAATAGCTATGACAGGCATCCTGAAAGCAGATTCCTGAAAGTCGCGGCACTGTGAGCAGTGACAGTCACTACTCACAACACAAGAAGTGTATGGATCCAACCACGGCAAGCTAGTGCTTGCCCGGAGAGTGGGTTTGTGCCAGCTGGAGGTGGCAGTCTGTACCACTGCTCTTTAAGATGCATCAGTTCATTGCTGAGTGTCACCACTTTCACAGTACTGCAGCTTTAAGCAGTTCTCTTTGTATAAAAGCTAAGTAAGAAGCATGGCTTTGTGAAAAAAATAATGTTTGTGTCTCAGCATATGATTTCTTAATCACTTTGTTCTGCTTATTCTGAAAGAGTTACCACTTCTCAACAGGAACAAATAAAAAAGAAACATAAATCTTTTTAAAACAAAAACTGAAATAAAAGTGATTTCTCAGTGTATTTTTTCTTTTCTGTGTCTTGTCTTTTCTGAAAATTGAGCTCACAGAGGTTAGACTGTAAAAGAGTTAAGAGACAGTAGGGTCTTGTGAATGAGAGGGAGGGAGGAAGTGAGTTCTAAGAACACGGGGTCAGCTGCAGGGGAGAAAATGTGAAGTCAAGGGCAGAAAGCCTTGATGAGCAGTTAAGGGGAGGAAAAAGGGGCAAATGAAAAGCGTGGGGAGTGTAACGTTGTTAGTACCATGATGAAATGTAAGCAGAAGTTGTGTTTAGAATTGAAAAGAAATTAGGAGATGGAATAAGCCATGATAGTCTTACCAACAGCAGATTAATGTGGGAACACTGAATAAAATATATACATACATATATGCAAGTAAAATGTTTTAAGATATCTCCTCTTAGAGGAGCAGCAACAACTGTTCACATTAACACTGTGATTCTTCTGAGTGAAAGGTAAGGAAAATCTTGAGTGAAATCGATTTGTTCTCTCTGCTATCAGGAGAGCAAGTCTCAGAAGGGGCCATTCCTTGCTGCCTTGTTGGCGTTAACATGAGAGAATTCTGATCGACCATTCAGTAGCTCTGTGCTACAACAAGGCTTTTATGAGTCAAGGTGCCAGGTCTTTATAGTACAACAAGGTACCACTAATCTTTGTTTAGAGCTAGCAAACAGACTTTTTCAGTGCTCTGGAAGCCCAGCTAGAATAACCTTTTATAGACAGAAAGCACACAACAAAGTCCAGTGGGTTCCTTGAAGCATGACTTTTATCAACCTAAAATGAGAGAGGGAACAATTCCTGGAACTTCTCCAAGGACTGAGGCACAGTGAGCCTTTCCTCTTTGGCTCTCCGATTCTGGTTTTCAAAGAACACTGTCACAGCAGTCCTTCTAAGAAGAGAGATCATTCAGTATACTTCCTCTGCCTTATAGAGTTCTTTGGTTGTCCATTAAAGTCTTTCCTTCTGGTGCATGAAGCTACAGGGGTTTGATACTGATTGGTATGTTTGTTTCTTGATGGAATTAATGTGTTTTTAAACGTGTGGGCTTAATGATCTGGCAATAAGCACAATGACATAAATAATAACAATTTTGTACATGGACACAGAGGTGCAATCTGCTGTTTTTCTGGGGGAAGTCCCTATCAAGGACAGATGCAACATTCTGGGGAGCTCAGCTGCAGTCATTCTATCACAACACTGTTTACAGAGCATGTAGAAAAGCTGTACCCCGAGGAAGTCATCAGTAAGACCACGTTCTTGAGGGTATTTTTTTCAATATAGGAAGGATGAGCTATGTTTTAGCCTCTAACCTTCCACCTGATACATACACCATTTATCCACTATTATAGCTTTCTTCGGTGGGTATAAGAACAGGGAGTCCAGGACCTGTTGTTCTGTCTCTAGAAAGCTGAGCAAAGATGTGATTATGTAAGAAGCTCAGCAAAGGTAAGAGTATGTCCTGATGAAATACAGCTGACAAAATGGCTGGACTCTGTAAGATGCCTCTGTGTATTGAGTCTGACTGCACTGGTGAAATAGTAATGTAACTTACTAACTTTCTCTTACATCAAGGTTAGGGCAGACCAGCATACAAATTGTTCAATGGTTGACAAACACATTGCACAGGAGTAGGAGAGCAGTTTCATTGCAGTAAGGGAGACAGTTAATGAAAGCAGCTGAGTAAATGTTTTAGAACAATTTATCCCAGTCAAATCAGGCAAATGTCTGTATTACTGAAAATAGTTTTAGTCTTGGCTTTGTTGTTTCTTTTTTGTTTGTTTGTTTGCTTGTTTGTTTTAAAGTTAGTTTGCTCTGAAATTTAAATAAGTTAATTTTAAAACAAATTTATACCCTGAACAACCAGCATCCATTATTTAGCTTTGGCTGAGCTGTGTTGTTCTCCAACTAAAAGTATCGGATATGGAGGGGCATTCTGAGAGTCTGAAAAGGACTCAGTCTGAGGATGAAAGAAGAGACAAAAAGTAGACACAATTTATCACTGAAAGTACTCAGTAGGCTAAAATGTTATGACATGATAGAAAAAGCATACTCTAGACCAGGCCACCTTTTATTTGGAAAACAACTAAAAGTTATTTTGTTCCCCAAATAAAAATATCAGATAAGGAGGGGGATTCTTTGTCTTTGCCTGCAAGTACCTTAAACAATACCCAATTTTCTCATTTCTTACCTATTGTATAGCCACCATGTAAGCAAGAGGCCACATATGCCTTATTTTTTTTCAAAGTTCTAACTATGTTGTGAGGCCAGTCACTCCTGGTTGGACAGCCAGGTAGATGGCTGTTGGAGTAATCTTGTAATGCTGCTAAGTGGGAGAACTGCGTAGTGTGCCTCCCCTCTAAATAGCCACAAAGACTCATGAAACTTGTAGGAGCTCAGGAACTTTGAGATTCCTATGACTCTGTTAAACACAATTGAAATTAGCCTGTGTCTAATGGTTACAAGGATTTGGCTGGCTGGTGGGTGGGCACAATCAAATAATCCCTGCTTCCTTAAGAAATCAGGCTGAAAAAAGAAGGCAGAAAATGGGAATAGAAGAAAGATCTGAGAAAGAGGGATGGGACTGGGAAAAGTATGAAGAAAAAAAAGAGAAAAATAAAAACCAAAAAACATTAAATTGAGTTTCAACTGGATATATGAAACTTAATTTTATACTGAGTTCAAAGTTACATAGGCATAACTTTATAAATAAAAAGATTAATTAAAATTTAAAGTAGAATGCATTTAAAGGAGTCATAACAGTTATAAATTAGATAACTGAGCTTTTGTTTGTTTGTTTTCCTTTATTGTAGAATTGCTAAAATTGTAGCAATGACAGTCTTGCAAGTCACTATGCTAGAGTAGCTTGAACTGTAATTTCTTTTCCCTTCTCTCTGCAGTGATGGGAAGCAAAACATCTCAGGTATGACTATATAATGTGTATTTCTCCCTTCTGCAGTGGTTTTCCTTTAGAGAGCTGCTCTGGAGTAGTGAGTAGCAGAACTTTCTTATCCAGCCTAGCTTCATCAGGTGGCCTAGAGGCTTAGGAAAGCCCTAAGGGCTGGCAAATTGTCAGTGCATTGATAGACTTTGGTTCCTTGAAAGTGAAAAGATAACAGGATTCTTGGAAAGCTAAGTTGTATGGTGTGAAGAACCATAACAGCATCCTGAAAACTCATTGCTGAAGATTTTTACAGTACTTCAAAGAGATTTACAGATACGATCTATTTTCCTTTTATTAAATGGGAAAAGTAACTGGTCTCTTAGTATATACAGGTTGAATTTATAAGCCTATGTCAAAGGAAAGGAGAGAAGCATAGAAAGTGAAGCCATAAACAACTATACAACACTAAAGTTCTTCAAAATTAGTGATAAAAGAAAATGTAAGGACAAAGGTGATTGAACTGGAAAGGATGAAACTTTTCAGACACAATGTTCAACTAAAACAGTATTTGCAGTCAAGTTATCCTACTTGAAACTTTAATTGGGGCTTACTGTAACTAAACCAGACTACACTTAGTTTAAATTTCTGAGACTCTCCCTGTAAATGTAAGACATAAATATTGTTCATTAAGAACAAAAGATGATATTTCAATCCAAATTCTTAGGCAAGGAGTTGGTTTTAACACAAATTTCATCAATATAGAATCTCACACTATACCTTACTGCGTATAACATATATTTTCATTAGTACTTTTTTAATAAACATTGAGAAAAACTGTATCAGTTCTTACATTTATAGCTCCTATATCTTCACTTTGACCAATAGCATTGTTTACTATGGTGTACATTTGAAATCATATGATGGCATCATATTAAAATTGTGCTTCCGTACATTATGTCCTTCCATTGTAAATCTTCAGGCATGACTGTATATTACTGTTACTATTCACAGGTGATTTTCCTTTATTATTAAGATTAAAAAGGTTTCACCTATTTTAGAAGTAAAATCTTATTAAGCACAAATTCAATTAGTGCTCTAGAGGTTGAATTTTGTCACAGAATCAATTTAACAGTCAATCCCAAACAGGAGGAACAAAGGAGGGATAGAGACCTTTAAAGAATGCTGCTGACATAATCTTTTTTTATGTCAATAGATGCAAGGCAGACTCAGCATGCATGCACAAAGAACTTGAGCTTATAGAATGTAACTTCTTTTATTACTTCTGAATATTCCAAATTTTAAAGGAAGATTACTACACCACTGAGAATACATTTAGCCAAGAAAAAAATATATATTATTTCTTTCTTCCTTTCTAAAATCTTATTATTTACAGAGATAATACTGCAGCATTTATGCCTTTTGCAATAGTTTAAATTGTTCTGAAGAGCATTTCATAATCTGTTTCTACTCCCATGTGATTCTCTGAGATAAATATTTTAAACTATACATATGTTAGTAACTTGACCCAAAGAGCATATGAAATTTAACAAAGAGGTTTATATCATGCATGAAGAAAACTCTGGACTGAGAAATCCATTATTCTCTTACAGGTAGAAAGCAAATCATATCAGCCTGGATAACTTGCTTTGTTTGCAAAGATATTTTAAGGTAGAAAGGTCATTTTTCCCTGTTTTTTTCTCCTCATATGACTTAATAATACAATTTTCCATGAACATCTCCTACCCATGCCCCCATGTCTTCTTTCTACCCGGCTTTAACAATCTCTCTTCATATGGCAGATGATACTGATCCTTAAACATCTTTGAGACGCTTGGCTGAACTCTTTCTAGTATGCTCACATACTGGATGCTCAAGACTTGAAGCTCAGGACTGGACACAACACTTCAATATCTCATTAGTGCTGAATAAAGTGGAAGGGTCACCTCTGTCAACCTGCTGGCAATCCTCTGGATAATGTAGCCCAGGATACTACTGACCTACTTTGCTGCAAGAATACATCACTGACTCACGTTCAACTTGATGTCCATCCACAGAATAAACATAGCCAAGGCATTCTTGTATTTTTAATGATAGTTGAAATTAATGTGTCACAAATAGTAGGATCTTGGTTAAATTTAAAGACAATATTAGCACTGAGGCCTTCATATCAAAGTTTAAGCTTAAGCTTAAAACAACACAGTTGTTGAGCATGGATTTGGCTCTGGAGAACTCAACCATTTCACCAAGCTGAGTTTTCAATCAAACCAGTCTTGTTTCAAAACTCATCTCCGATCTCAAGAACAAAAAAAAAAGTTTAATTACATAGTTCAGTGCACTTCAGGATAGCAACAGGCCTTTGTTAATCACCACTGCAAGATCTCAAACACTACTGAGATTCATGATCCTCATTTTAAGATGAACTAAATCCATGATAACAGGAAGGTGCCTGTAACACAATAAGCAGAAAGCCGAATTCTACTTTGGATATAATGTTGGTAGTAGCAGAGCAGAATTTGGAGCATAAAAAAATAGTTGGTTTCACTCACTATTTAAAGCATGGATATTTTAGTACTCATTTTGTGACAGATATGGAATCACACTTTTGCTTTCTTTTACAGAAAAAAAAAAAAAAAACACCTAGTTACCTTAAATTGCTTTTTAATTTTAAAATTGATATCAAATCCTTATTTGTGAAAATACCGATAATGATTATCAGCTTTATTTGAAGGCCTGCAAAGAGTTAAAGTAAACTTCAGAGTATATTTAGAAGAGAGTATTATAAATAACTTGACAAGCAGTGAGACTTTGGGAACAGGATGTTAGTTTGTTATCATTTACAGGAGTATGCTTGGAAATTAACAGAGTTTACACTCAAATTTCTAAATAAAATTGAGCTTTCTGACATCTGAGATCCCTACAGAGACTAGCTGTGAAAGAGTTTGAAGTTTAGTTTACACACACAAGGAAAAGAGTCAACTAAAACAGTGGAGAAGTACAAGAAGGAAGATCAAGAAAGGTTAGTAACGTTAAAATCTCTGTTAAAAGTTTGTCAGAATCATTGTACACAGTATGAGTGAAAAACAAACAGTATGGGAAAACTGTCAAATGCTGAATGAAACTGGAAAGTAGCCTAGATAACACAGCAAAGCATGTAGAGCAGGAGAAAGCCCAACAGCTGGCAGAGGGGACTGACAGAAGAAATCCCGTATATAAAGACGAAGGAATAAGAAGATAAGCTCCAAGTAAAAGCGGTATTTGCTGCTGTTCTTAAAGTTAAAAATAAAATTAAAATTTAATTACTAAAGAATAAATTAGCACTCACTTTGATAGTTCTGTATACTGTCAATTTTTTACAACTTGTGTGAAAAAGGCCAAAAATAAACGTGGTTTGATTATACTCTATGACAATTTCTTAATGCCAAAAAGAAACCATCAAGCTATGCACTGTTCCAGGCAAGAGTTACTTTGCAAGCTTTCAGCTGAGACTGGTTCTATTCTTTCTAGTTGGTCAGTTCGATGCTGCCCCTTTCTCAGTACATAGCAGCAGTGCTGTAGGTGTGTATGCTTCAAGGAGTCAAGGGAGAGAAGTAGGTTACTAGCCAAAGTAAGTACTCATAGACCCTCAGAGGGGCTTACCATTCTGCATTGTCTATTTATGGAGTCTAGACTACTGATACAGGTGGACTGGATTATTCTGTTGAGGCCCACTGACTATATGTAAGTGTTGCTTTGGCATAATGAAGTTCCTAATGTAATCTGAATATGAATACAACCCACAAACTTTACTCATCAAAAATTGTAGAAGAGCTTCATATTGCTAGTGAGCTAGGTTCCTTGCACCTAGATTTGAGCTGAAATTGCTGCCTACCTATGTATGTAATTAAAAATTTGTAGTTAAAACTGGGGTCTCTGAGTGCTGTGGTCACATATAAATGAATCAGCATACAACTGTAGAATTGAGATGTGATTTATTTAATTCAGTTCCCTATTCATGTTTAATATTATGATCATAAATCTTTAAGGTACAAAAGAAAATTACTCATAAATTCCTCTGAGGAGGATGGTCTATTAACATTGCTTACAAGGACCTCACACTAGAGAGAGACAAACCAAATGAAACAGCAAAGAGTATGCAATCAAGTAAACGTTGATTGGGAACTATGAGGATGCAGGAAAATTCAAGTATAGATTCCTGAGAAAGAAAGAATAACAATAATTAGCACCAAAACAAAACAAACAAACCAGAAATGCAGAAACATCAGCAGAACTGCATTTAAAGCTACCACTCTCTATTTTAAAAGTGAATATTACACAATAAAGGCAGAATCTAATCTACTGAATTTATGCATAAGTCTTACAAATAGTTTTGGTTCATAAAAAGAATGTAATCTAATATGTTCAGCTTCACAGTCTAGAATAAGAAGAGAAATGGCTCCATTGCTAAAAAGCATGTTTCCCTGAAAACTTACAAAAGTTAAAATAATTCGGAGTGGTGAACAAATAGGAATGTTCTTGCTAACTTTAAAACATCTAATGCAAAAGGAGAAAGGGAAACATCTGGCAAGATTCAGTTCAAGTTCAAACATACACTTTTAAGCATCTATAATGTTATGAACAAATGAACTAGGTGTTTAATAGTGAGAGCCAATGCAGTCAGTAAGCCAAGAAAGCCTGTAAAGCAATTCAGCTCATCCGAAGGCTCTAGGTTGCAATGACCACACTATCCCATTAAAGATAATTGGAGCTTAAAC
Organism: Aquila spilogaster; assembly: GCA_024606505.1. NCBI lineage: Eukaryota > Metazoa > Chordata > Aves > Accipitriformes > Accipitridae > Aquila > Aquila spilogaster. The sequence continues at coordinate 24,295,722 of JANHGO010000069.1, forward strand.
TCTTACGTGATCTATCGACATATGCAGGCATACATTTAGATATTTTAACCTGCAGGCTGATTTTTCCCTTAAGTGTCTCACGTGGAATTCTTGCATTCCAGACTTTGTTAATCTCAAATGAATTGAACCTGTACCTATAATATTCAAAATCTGCAGACAGTAGAACTGCTTCAAATGGAATGTTCTCTACTGCTCTTGTTGAAACTTCTGAAGATCTTCTAACCTAATCAGAATGAGCTAGAATTCTCAGAAAAGGACAAGACAAATTTTCAGAGGTTCTTGATACTGAATACACATTTTATATTTGACCTAAAAAAAAAAAAAAAAAAAAAGTCAAGTAGAGTCAGATTGCTTCTTGTTTCTTTCTTTCCCATTCCATTACTTTATATCTCTGGACTTAACTTCCTTCAGGAGGGATGTTAAAGTCTGATTTAAGATATTTTATAGGCTTGGTTAGAGAAACAATGCTAAGGTTCAGAGAGAAAAGTCTCAGTCATCATTGAATTTAAGCAGTGGCTATAATGCCTATACACCAGTTTCTCAATGAGCACCCCAAGTGCCAGGCCACTGTGAAAAAGGTAGGAACAAATGCTACATCAGGTCCTGGTAAGTGCCATCCTGATGTCATCCAATTTTAAATTTATCCAAAATCTTATTTATGGTGTAACCAATAGTTGACTCAAAAATGAATAGAATCATAGAATTGCTCAGATTGGTAAAGACCTTCAAGATCATCAAGTCCAACTGCAACCAAACCATACTACCTTAACTGTAACAACCCACCACTAAATCATGCCCCTGAGCACTACATCCAGATGGTTTTTGAACACATTCAGGGATGGTGACTCAACTACTGAACTAGTGGAGCACAGGGGACAGGCAGTCTGCATGTCTCACAGTGATTTCATATATAGGATTTCCTCATAAATAAGTTTACATTATTCCATTACTCTGTATTCATTCTGGTCACCCTGATTATTCAATCACAGAAGCATTCATGACGGACATGTTAGGGCCTCAAATATAAGGATAAAAATATGTAAGTTGGAATCTGTCAGAGACTTTGAAATTTTTCAGCAGTGATTAAAAGATTCGTAATCATGTAAAGGCAAGAACATAAAATCTGTTTTTCCTGTGTTTCATATTATAGAAGCATCTCTGTTCTAAAGTGTCATTCTATCAGCCTTTCAGCTGGCTAACACAGAGTGCTTTCAGCTAAATAATCCAAAGCCTTTGTAGAAGAAACAGTTAAATGATTTTTCCTGCCTCGGTACACTAGCTTATAGACAATTATATGCCTAGTATCTATCAAAATATCTTAATTTTCTGTTTTCAGGATCATTCCCAGCAGACATTTTCTACATACTGGGTCCAGGTCATGGGAGATGCTCTTTTCTGTGCTTCTTCTCTCCAAGTAGGGAAGAAAGCATTCCTACTAGATCTCTCATTGTACTGAATGAAAAGCAGAGAATCGAGCCTAGAAGAACTCATACTGACTCTGAGTCTACCTTGTAACATCAAAATGGCATTGATATGATAACTCATTGGAAAAATGAAGAAGTGGAATGGAATAATATACTTATCATTTTACAATTAGCAACGAAAGAGAAGAGAGATTTCTAAAAACAAAGATTTTCACAAGCCATGCCGTGAAATCAACTTTGGCACCTAAAGCTAACAACACAGTTAACCCATTCCTCTGCATAACCATGAAGTATTCCATTGTTCCTGAGGAGGAATTAATTCTACCCCAATAACTTGACAGACAGGAAAAACAAGCAGAGTCTGCAATAGAATTATGGAGTAAATCAGTCTCATTTTACACTTCAGCAGTCTCCAATTGCTTTGCAAGAGTGATAATCACGTGGACTAAAGAACTAAGAAAACTAGCCTCAAAGGACGTTGCAATCAATTCCCTGCTGAATAAAATGTGTTTATCAGTGATGTTCAGGGGAAAAGTATCTATGGATGCTATCAGCAATTTAGCCTGCAAAATGGGAGCTCACACATTTGCATCTGTGGCTATGGACACTGGAAATGCAGGTGCTATACAAAACCTCAGGTGAACTGTTTGACAAAGAATTTGAACAAGGTGAGGATAGGTGGAGCTGAGATGAGAAAGAAGCAAATCAAGCATCTTTATTTTATGAGTATTTGGGGTTAACTGAGGAATAAATTAGGGTAAATGTTTTCAATTGAAATATCAATGTAGCTGAAAATGCAGGCTAATCAAAGCTAGATATTTAATGAAGTGATCCCAGGTCCACTAGTTAAAGGCTATATATTTCTTTATTGATATAAAATCTTTTGCATTTTAATATTTAAATTTCCTTCAGCTTTGTTTTTTAAAAGTCATTATTTTCCTGAGATTAATTTTTTGATGAAATATCTTTCGAGTTAAAACTGTGGAGAAAAAAAAAATCATCTCAAAATATTTTTTTTAGAATTAACAGAAAACTGAGAAAATAATTCTAGTTCTGTTGAAAGTAGATGAGATTCACATGGCAAAAATTCCATTGAGTTCAGCCAAGTCCATTGACTTTCACTGACTGGAAAGGTTTGTAAGTGATGAGTAAAAAAATAGCAATCTCTTCTTGATCCTATAATTCTACTAAATCTCTGAAACAGGTTCAGTATTTCAAAGGAAAGAAATCCAAAGGAAAAATGAGAGAAAATAGTATATCTGCAATTAGCCCGATTTCCACTAAATGTTATTTCAAAATGGAGGGAAGAACATCACAATTAAATATATGCAGTTTTACACGTCTCAGTTGTCTCATGTGGAACAGGGAATTACTCAATGAATATTGGTATAAGTAAAATAATAAGTATTTCTTCAGAAAATAGAGGTGTCAATATACTAGAAATATATTTAGAGGAAAAGCATGAAATAGATCAGCACTACCTTCTGGTTTTATCTTATGATGATCATTTACTCCAGTGAGAAAGAGATATTCCATTTGAATTTTATTGTTGAATTTTAATATGATACAATAAATTGCTATTTTGTGTTGTATTATTTTTATTACATGGGAATGCAAATTTATCAAAATGGAACACAGTAATGTTTGAGTGATTATTTTTACAAAGTTCTCTCTGTTAAGAAAAATCTGCATTTTTTAATCCAAATAATAAAAGTCAATTTTGTAATGTGTATCTTATAAGATGAGCTATACCTGATAGTTGACAGAAAACAGCTTTTATTCACTCTCCATCTTCCCTGGACATTAAAGAATATAGCAATTTATTTGAAACTGTTGAGCGTTTCATTAAAATTTGATCAATAGAAACTCTTCAACTGAGATTCTTGTTTAATTCTTCTTCTAATATTGGACAGATTAAGGAATCAAGAGCAATTACACAGTCAAAGAAGTTAAACGGGTAAATTTTCTAGCAGCTACTGAATTATTTGAAATGTAACTGAAATGTTCTGCCCTTCCTGTTGGAGAAGACTGACATTTTAAAAGAGCTTTTTTCTTATGAACAGGATGTGCAACAAACCAAGATTGATACGCAGCGAACAAGCTTGATTTAGGCACTTTAGAATGAAGAACAATTTTCCAGTTTCTCCTCAGTTTAACTCCACAAGTTATTTTAATAAAGCTACTTTCAGTTAGGTAGTCAAGATATCTTATTTCAAATTCATCTCCTTTTTAATACAGTGAGTTGAAAATCTGGTTCAAACTGGTTATACTCACTGTTTCTGAGAAAATAAATTTCCACAGTACAGCTATATTGGTTTAGGGAGCTAGTGTCACCAGAGCTTGGGCTGCATCATGATGTTGGTCAATTTTCATTTGACATAAAGATATACTGCTTGTCTGACAATAAAGTGTCAAGGGTATGTGAACTGACATACATTGGTCAATCAAGTTACTGAAAAAAAAAAAAAAAGATATCTGGGATCTAAGATCAATAACCTGTACCCCTATTTCAGAAAAAAAAAAAGAACAAACAGCAAAAAATTACATTCTACATCTTCTGTATTTAATTGAGATGCTCAGGAAAATAATAGTGTAATGGTTTTATCCTGAAAGGCCATAGTATATGAGATAAAGGATCTGAAACTTATGAAATACATATTCTGACAAGAATATGGAACTAGAAGATATTCAAGTTTTGTGACAAACTTCTTTTCAGTTTTAATCATGGTCAGCAACTTCTCAAAATTTGTTGCTCAGAATGAAAAGCTTAGAACTTTTACATGTAATGCAAAATTCCTCTTCCCAGTGAGAAAAGGAGACTCACAACGTAAGCTGAAAGAATTTTGCTTGTAATGTTAAATATGAATAATAGACATGAGCACCTCTGAATTGAAGAACAGTATAAAATGAAGTGACGTTCTTGAAGTTTTAAACATTGCTATGAGAAAGATACATATTTGTTTTAGAAGTCAAAGCTAATAGAAATCTAAAACACATTTTAAGTAAAACATGCAGAAAAGAGCTAGAATACTTTCCTCACATTAAGATCCGTATTTCTTGATTCATCTGACTTGAACTGCCTCAGAAAAATTGGTTTTCTGCCTCATTTTAGTACTGTAATTTTGATAAATTAAAACTGTGAAGCTCTTGGATCTGTTTCATATATTTGATCAGCATAATTGTATCACTTCTTCCAAAATTTGTTATTTGTCTGTAACGTGATTAAAGCACCTGCTGTTATAAGCTTCTCATTACAATTACATTGATGAGAATTTCACATTCTCCATCTACTCAACCCAAATCTGCTTTAAACAAACAAAAAATAAAAATAAAATACCCGACTAACATCTGGGGAAAAATGTCACTATGTTCTGATTCATAAATAAATTGTGCCATGATGGTCTTACAGGTATATAACAAAGATCTTGGAAATAGACATTTCTGGATAGGTAAATTGAAAACAAGTTCACAGTAGCAGAAAAAATTTGAGAATTGTTTTAGGTGCTTCTGTGGCTGACAAAGTCTTAGATAAAACCATATGTGCATGCCTGTATAAAAACATGGAATTACTTTCTGAAGTCAAGATTAAGCAAGTACTTCAGAAGGTAAAATGAGAGTAATATCAGATCACACAAAATAAAAAGACAAAAATCTTTTGGAACATGATTCAATTGTCTGTATTAGTTACGGAATAGTTTCATGTCTAAAGCTGCACAAAAAATGGCCTGTTCAATGGGTCTGTGAAAGCTGAGGAATTAATCACAGTTTTGAAGCTAATAGATACACTTGCAGTTGGTACTCAGTAGCAACTACCAGCAGATTGTTGTTCATTTTCCAAATATACTATCCATATTCTCACAGATCTTAACTAAAGACACAGTAGCCATATTTGTCAAAATAAATATTTGAGTGTTTTAGTATGCTTATAAGCATCTTTCTTAGCCTTTTGATGAAGATGTTGAACAAGACGGGACCCTGCACCAACTGCTTGGGAATACTGCTAGTTACAGGCCTCCAACCAGACACTGCACTGCTGATGACAATCCTCTAAGTTCTTCCAGTCAGCCAGCTCTCAATCCACCTCACCATCCACTTATCTATCTCACATTTTCTAAGTTTCATAGCAAGGATGTTGTGGGAGACAGTGTCAAACACCTTGCTGAAGTCAAGGTACACAACATCCACTGTTGTGTCCCCATCTATGCAGCCAGTGATGACATCATAGAAGAATACCAGCTTGGTCAAGCATGAATTTCCTTGGTGAATCCTTGCTGACTACTCCTGATAACATTCTTTTCTTTCAATCGCATGGAGAGGGTATCCAGAGCAAGTTGTTCCACCATCTTTCCAGGGATGGATGTAAGGCTTTCTGGCCTGTAGTTTCCAGCTCCCCCTTCTTGCCCTTTTTGAAGACTGGAGTGACGCTGGCTATCCTCCAGTTTTTCAGGCACCTCTCCCATTCGCCAGGAACTTTTAAAGATGATAGATAGTGGTTCCGTAATCATCTCTGCCAGTTCCCTCAGCACTTTAAAAGGTATCTTTCTTTGGATGCCTTCAACATTCAGTGATAATACTACAAAAACAAGTTACAAAGGGAAGTATTTTTAAAAATGTCAAGAAGTTTACAAACACAAAATCTGTTGTCTATTTGCTCATCATTCCAAAAAATGAAAGTAGCTAATGTAGAATACTTCTGAAACAACCTTCATAATAGTCCCTGGGTACTCTGAATTGAATATAAAAATGTCACAAAATATATTTTGATCATTCCTCTCAAAAGACTGTGGCTCAAAGTCATACTTTTGTGTCAGACAAACTCAGAAGTGAGAAAATATTTAGATTTATGATCAGCAATTAAGATTTAATTTAGATCAGCAATAGCTGTATAGATACATGCAGAATTTCTAAGCAATTGGTTTAAAAGTAAAATTTGTTACTGTAGAATTTTAACAGTAATAAAATAATAATTAATGCTAATGCAGCAGAATTACACCTGTGTGCACTGCTATTGAGAACTGTCCCAGGTGTGCTATACAGCTGCTATCAATTTTTTTTTTTAATTTATTATCTCATTGTAAATAGATGAAACAAACTAAATTCACACTTTCATTGATGTAATGACAAGTACTGTATGGATTAAGTGCCTTGATGCTGTTTTTAATTTACTGCTTTTTAACAAAGACTTGCAGAGATATGCTCCTTTAGAAGACTTCAATTCTTTTTTCTTTTTTTTTTTAAGTCTACTTCTCTGATGACGAATGAGTATTAATGCCTTTTATGTTGGGACAACTGGATGGAGAGATGGGGGGGGAGCAATGGATTTTAATAAAAGGAGGGAGACCAACCGTTTTCATGGTCTGATAGTGACAGGACAAGGGATAATGATTTTAACTAAAAGAGGGGAGATTTAATTAGATGTTGGGGGAAATCTTTTACTCAGAGATTAGTGAAGCCCTGGAACAGATTGCCCAGATAAGCTGTGGATACCCCATCCCTGGAGGCACTCAAGGCCAGTTTGTATGGGGATCTGAGCACCCCGATCCAGTGCCTGATTTAGTGGTTGGCAACCTCGCCCAGAGTAGGAGGCTGGAACTCAATGATCTTAAAACTCCCTTCCAATTCAAGCCATTATATGATTCTATGATGTAATAAATATTTGAGTCATTGATCAACTTACTCATTTTGGTAATTAGAAATTAAATCTGACATCAGGTAAATTCAGTAGAACCATTTCCTCACCCCCTAGAATATGTTTCGCTGTGTGCAAAATCTTAAGACATCAGAATTACAACGGTATCAGAAAGAAATACTGTATTCAAAACTGGAGCTTAACTTTCTTCACTTCACCCCCTATGGTAGCTCTGCAGGGAAGGACATGAAGTTGTCAGGAGGTGTAACTGCCTCATGTTCTACTTCCCAAGGTGTTTCATCGTAACTTATGATATGCTAAACCCATAGAATTTCCACAACCAAAAGGGTTAACTTGCGATAATGTGCATCTTATGTGCTCAAAAAGTCAAAATAGAAGTGTCAAGGACAGTTTGAGACAGTGTAAGATAATGAGACTATGTTTTCAACTACACTGTTGTTGACATTCAGTTATAGAGATGGTCATTTCTCCTCTACTGTTCTGAATATGCCTTATTGAAAGTAGTTACATAATGATACAAAAGGATAGTACTGAAGTAACCCTACACCTTGGTCAGACATCTGAAATACTGTCTTCTCTTAATAAATACTCTCCATACGTTTCTGCAGAAAAACTAATATCAAGTTCGAAATTACACAAATAGAAGTTAATATGATTTTTCTAACTTTGTTTCTTGTAGTTGTTTTTGGTTTTGCTTTTTATTTTTTAATTTAATCTTTTGTTAAAACATGCTACAGCAAGCTATGGTTATGCCTTTTGACAGTTAGATATTTCTTCAGAAGACCTTCTTCCTATTTCTTATTTCAGTTTTCTAAAGAAAATTAGGGAATCGTCAAGAAATAGAAAACACTACCTATGATATCTCTGATAATCCAAGATAAAACAATGTCTACAACAGTTTCTGCTGAAATCATTAGAGGAACAAGCACTGACTACATGACATTGAAATCTACAGAATTCTTCAACCATTCAGCAGAACATCTCAATATTACTAGCATTCAATTGAGGACTACAAGACACAGTGCACATTGGGAATACTGTCTGCTCTACCACATTTAATCCGTTTTTGGAGGGAGATTTGATAACTAGCTTCAGCTGTCTAAACTAATAATCTCTGCTCCCTCAAAGGTTCATCTGAAGGAACTGTGTTGCTGCTTTGCTGCTTTCCAAAATAGTATCTGAGAGATGGGACAAAGCTCATTGAACCCCTATTAGTATCTGTTCCTGTCTTACAAAAGGAGCTGAGACAGCTAGCTTAGACTAGTTGCCCTACTTATGGGTGACTGAAGTTATGTAAGATGAATCCCATCCCTGGTTGCCTTCTGTCAAAATGATTGTTCATATCCCCAGGGATGGCCAGGGAGGAACATGACAAATAAAAAGTTTATTTCTACTGGAAAGGTACAATATCAAACATTTTCAACTGAAGCTTTTCTAAAAATTTTCTATAAAATTGTTTCTTTTGCACTTGGGAGTGTGAGGGGAATGCTATTCTTTTGATATTAAGACCAAAGAGCAATTATATCTAAAGATGTTTTGTGTTGTTATATACTGTTTGTGCCAAAAATGACTGTTTCACAAAAGTCCACCTCTCCAACAACCCATACCTGTCAGAATACCATTGTTAGGATTCACAAGAAACAAAAACAAAACAAAAAAGAAAAACAAATGAAAACCCACAGACCTTGACAGACTGGTTAATAATGCTATACCATTCTGGAATTAATGAATTTTGTAGCAGATAGTAGTATTCAGTATTATTTAAAAGAAAGACAAGATTGCTGCTTTTTTTTTTCCTGAGATTTCATAATGTTATTGTTCAAAATGTTTCCTTTCTTGCTGGAAAATAGTTTTGCAATATTGCCTCAAATGCATCCTGAAAATACTACTTTGAAGTTTTTTATATTCATCTACCCTCTTGTGGATGACTTTGACCCTAATTCTTATTCTGCATTTTAGAAGCTGTATGTTATGGGCTTTGCTATCAAGGGAGATTCTTCTATCAAATCCACATGTTGTTAGAAAGTGAACAGATACTGTGATTGTTTTCTTTGTTCCAGGCAGTTACCCCTTGGGAGTTCTTGTGAATTGGGCTTGTTCTCTTGATATTTATCCACATAAATAACTGAGATGTATCAACCTTCTCTAAAAGAGTTTATGTGGTCAATAAGCAGGTTTTATCTGTTCAGTTTGCAAGTACTGTGGATGATTTACTGCTCTTCATCTGTCCTGATGGGAGAGATCACACTTTTATCAAACTTAGAAGCAACAACATTTGAAGGGCTCTATTTTGTTGATAATTTTCTTCTATTCAAATTCACATAAGTTACATATTTAATTATTACAATGGAGATTCATAGTTGAAAATGGTAATAATTAATGTGCCTCAGACATCAGAAGTATGGGTGTGATTTCTGCATACTGACTTGATGCAGGCTGAGGATTTTCTTAAAACAAGTCCTAATGGTTACTTGGATCTCTTCATTTTATACAGAATTTGCTGAAATGCTTTATTCAGTCTCACATTTTAATTCAAATATTGAAGCCTAATGTTCTCTGGGATTTTCAGATAAGGCCTAGGGGACAGTGATTCAAGTGTCTCTGATAAGTGTCTAGTGTCATTTTAGATGTCCTGAAATAGCTTGCCTGTTTTTCAGCTGCTTCTCTATCACAAATCCTTATTATTGCCACTCAGAAGGATTCCTCAAGCATTCATTATTTTTTACTTAAGTTGAGCAATTTGCATGACTTCAGATCCTCCTTTCTGCTTTTTTTTCTGTTTCTCATTTCCTGTGCTACCTAAACTTTTTTCTTGCATTTTACAGCCTAGGTTATGTCAGTACCCAACACCAAGCTATGTTATGACCAATGTTTATGACCTAAAGAAGAAAAACTGCTATGTTTCAACAAGAGTATGTTGATTACGTCTGTCAGAGCATTTTCTTAATCTCTACTTAGAAGCAAGTGATTCTCTTCCTTGAGAGTGCTCACTACTAATCAGTTGACAGATTCCATGATTACCTCCAACTCCAAAAGAAATAGTGTTTATGAATTTTAGAATAGCTGAAAGTGAAAAGTGAGTTCACTTCTTCAGGCTCTTCTTCAGTGAACTCTTGGCATCTCATTAGGGTCTTTAACTGAGTTTGGTGAACTCTGAACAGTTTTGTTTTTTTTTTTCTCTGATATGTTATTTCTAATTCTATCTCTCTGAATAGTTTGTTGTCGTTGTTTCCAGTTTTATTATCTTTACCCATGAATGCTATAACATTACTTCTGGCAAAAGAGAAATATTATCAGAAGCTCCTTAAAATTGTTTTCTATCCAAGGTATCCTTTGTAAAAATACTTATAGATTGTCTTAATTCCTCTTTTTCTAGGTTTCAATCTATGAAGGCTTTAGAAATAGTAATGAGTTCTTTTAGAATTTCTTTGATCCATTCTGATATATATATGAATTACTAGCAGTTCTGTACTTATTCTTCTTTGTGGCAAATATTGAACATTTTATTTAGTTGCATACTTTAATATCAAAATATCTTCCTACATATCAAATAACCATGTCTATAAAATACAGTATCTAAAGGCCAACATGCTTCTCTGTTGTTAGCACTAGCTCATCCATAATGCTTAACCATCTTCATGCAATGCAAAACCTTTGAACTTATTTCCACTAAAGAGATCTGGAAAATATTTGGTTATTTGAGCATGTACTTTTTATTTTTCTTTAAAGAATTTATTTAGGAGCAGGGCGGTAGAAACAGGAACTTGCAGATCTGAGTATGTGATTGTACTTACAGAAATTAGAACCTAAACAAAAATTTCCTTTTTGCCTGGAGTCAAACCTACAACATCGCTAATGTCTAAACTTACACTGTGTTTTCTTAGCCCTGTTACTGATCTGTCTTAACTTTTCAAGTCTTGCAGTGATCACGTACTGAAGACCAAGCACTTATATTTCACGTTTAGCTTTCCAAATATTTTTTAAGGAGTTCATATCTGATCTAATGGTAGAAAGTTACAATCTAAGATGAATTCATGTATAACTCAGACAATTCAAACATATGTGAATAAAACAGATTTAGTATAAGTTAATTTGTTTTCCCTGCACTGTATTTCTATTAATCAGGTGTATTCACAGATCTGCTGTGGTATACAAGAGAAGAAACGTACACTCCTTCAGGGAGTCTTTGCTTGATTGTTTTCTTTTTTCAATAACTATAATGAAAGTCATCCAGAATGACACTGTTGTCTTACAGGTGCCCTTCAGGTGTAGAAATGCATAACAGCTCTGGTTACAGAATATGGAATTCTGAACAAAAGCAAAGAATTTTAAAAGACTGAAGAGATTTTTGTGACAGTGCCCAGAAACTGCTATAACATTGGATATGCTGTAAGATATAAAATGTAAGAACTAAGATTACATTTCCCATACTAAAGAGATAAAGTACGTTAAAGAGCTTGGAGAAAAACTTGCGAAGGGTATTGTAACAAATCCAAGCTTTCTACCTATATTTATTCTTTTAAGAGACCAAAAGCAAACTGCTACTAAGGAAACAGGGCCTCCATAAACCAGGTTCATGTTCTTAAATAACTGTACAGTGAAAGGTCAGAAATTCCAGCATCTAGCCTATTTCCACAGTCCATCTGTCTCCCAGCATGCAGTAAAGTTGCAGCAGCTCCAGTCTAAAATGTACCTACAAAGACTTGATATGCATACAGTTCACTGACCTTTGTCAAGCATATACTGAAAAGAGTTTGGTTCTAATCCTATGACTTTTTAGTAATACATGAAAGATTTTTCTAGATTTGTTAACTTGGAGAGGTTTGGTGGAGATCCTCTGAACTAAGGGAAGACCTTCTGAATGTTTGCAAAGATTGACCTTACTATTCACAGTTATACAAAACAGCAAACCACATAAAACTTGGCAACCTATTAGATGTTATGCAAAGATACCTGTCCCTTAACATGTCTATCTCACTCCTGTCTTTTTTCCCCTCCTTTATTTTGTGTCTCTTCTCTCGCTTTAAGTCTTTATATTTCTTCTGCTCAGGAGTAAACTTAGCAAGCAAGATTAACCCCCTACCACACCCTCTATATATATATATATATAGCATTCCAGAAGTAGCTAGTAGATTAAAGACCTCCAATCCATTTGTCATCCTTGTAGTGAACAGCAAAATTTACCGTCATTATTAATGTGATTCTTAAGATTAGTGAAGATGTTCAAATATATCTATGAAACCTCACCTGCCCCCAGCAAAAGCAAAATAATGACTCTAAGAACTCCTCAATCCCTGTCCCAAGTATGGGCTTTCAGAGATATTTGCTACAGGCAGTATCAATCAGTCATTAAAATCTCTTTCAATTCGCTTCCTGTTCCATTATTTTCATGTTCCTTTATTTAGTGATAGAACAAGGGGGAACAATTTTAAACTGAAAGCAGAGATATTTAGATTAAATTTTGGGGGAAATTTTTCACTGAGAAGGTGGTGAGGCTCTGGCACAGGTCTGCCCAGAGAAGCTGTGGATGCACTATCCCTGGAGGTACTCAGTGCCAGCCTGTATGGGTCCCTGGGCAGCCTGAGCTGGTGGGTGGCAAGGAGTTTGGAACTAGATGATTTTTGAAGTTCCTTCCAGCCCCAGACATTCTCTATTATTTTATTGTACTTCCAGCCTAGCAGTACAGAAACAGAAGTGTAAGACATAGGAGAATTTCAGAAAAATGTGAGACATTTAACTGATTGAGATCCAAAAATTAAATGTTAAGGAGCATTAAAATTAAATACCAAAGTCCCTATATTCTCCTTCCTCATTCCAATTTCTTATGTTGCTATATTTGTAAAGTTATCTAACCAAATTTGTGATCATGCCTTTTATTTGTGTAATAATGATTTGAAGATGCAATTGGAATAAGAATCAGCTTTTCTTACCAAGGCTGTAAACAATGCTACATGGAGGACAAACATTCACTAGATGTCGGGAACAAAGATGTGCCAAAGGTTAAGTTGTGGATTTTATTTATTTATTTAATTGCTTTCGATGGGGTAATGGTGAAAAAGAAAATTAGAAGAAACATGAAACAAATTACTAAGGACAAGTGCAGACTGACCTCAATCTATTCTCATTCTCTAAGCAAGCCAACAGCCAACCACATCCTAGCCAGAAGCTGCACTGCTGCATTAGCTGCACATTGTTGTGTTTAGCTCCTGAGAGGTAGGGTTTATTAGTCCAGGTTCAGTGATGCTCTATCACAGCCACATGGCTCTTGGATGGGAGCTGGAGTAAAGCCAGACAGCTTGCAGGGTGCACAGAATTTAGGTCTGCCTGCATCTGTCTGTGTAAATGTGCCAGATGCTTTGAAAAGGGTGGTTTTTTGTGTGTTGAAAGGAGGAAATAATCTGTTTGTTAGTTTGTTTCCAATTGTAGTTTCTTCATTGAGGCACAATACAGAGTTAAAAGGGAAATCTCCCCTAAAACAAAAGACTCACTGGATATATGACAAGTCTTCTCCCATCACGACCCTACGACCAATACCCAGGGTATCTTCCAGAATTCTTTTCGCATTAGAGGTGAGTTCCTTACATTTGTATTTAACAATCACAGATTTTGAGTAGTTCAGAGTAGGTTTAGTGCGAGAAGCAAAATAAGTTTTTTTGAGGAATAAATAAGGAACAGAACTGCTCAGTTGCAGGAAAGAGCTCTGACAAATCTGATAGCAGAGAAGGAAGACAGCAGGTCAAGAACCACAGGGAAGAGGGGAAGACATGCTACTCCTGTGTAGTTAGTTCTCTGTACTGTTAATTGTAGTAGAGTTGGCCAGCTATATAGGTAGAGGTGACCAGATTGATTGCCAGTCTACTTTGGAGTCCACCTGGAAGTCAAGAAAAATGAGGTGCTAGAGGCTTTCTCCTGTCAGATGACATGGAGGGTTAGCTGAAGAAGGCCTGGATATGGTCAGGAACTATGTCTCTTCCTTTCTCCACTATCTCTCACTCACAACACGTGTGTATCTGCAAACATGGCTTCATCATTGTGCACCCAGTGATGCCTCACTAAGTGGAATCTCCTTTCACACATATGAAGATGGGAAAGAAAACTCATCTTTCATTACTAAAGAACAATCACGGCAAACAGCAAGAAGCAATCAGATGTATTTTTTGGAGTAATGCCTTTCCATTTGCATCTGTTAGGAGAAAAATTACTATAATCATAGAACACCCATACAGCTTCCAGAGATTGGCATGTTTCTATTAACAGTGACCAACGAAAGAATACAGACTTTGATTATAACTCCATATCTCCTTGTTATCAGATGTAAGACTGTTTAGAGTAATATGAAAACTCAGTGTGGTGTCATGATTCAAAGACTTCCAGAAACAAAATCCTTGTTCAGATTTTCTCTCCCTTACAACTCAAGACAAAGAAAAGAAAAAGAAAAAAGAGTGGTGAGATATACTCTTTCTACATCGTGAACAGGTTCAAATTTGAACTTTAGTGTTTCAGATGAATAAATTAATAATGAATAGCTGCTTACTATACAGTATATAAGTTATGACACTCAGAAGGAGTGCTTAAGATTGTATTTGAATTGCATGAATTTTAGTTAAAAGGCAGTACAGTTTATAAACTAGCCAGACTCAAACCAGGATAGAGAAAACTATTCTTATTGTTTTACGCAGTGGTCACTAAGTCTCAGCACAGATTAACTATTCATTTTAGAAAAGTGAGAAATTAGGGTTGCAGTGAGCAAACAATTTAGCTTAATGAAAGTCAGTTACAATACCCTGTTTCAAAGACATCCTGTACTGGAATAAAAAGGCTAAATAAAGTAAATACTGTAACTATGTAATAACCAATTTACATAATCATAGAATCATAGATTTATTACAATTGGAAAAGACCTCTAAGATCATTTAGTCCAATCGTCCACCTACCACCAATATTGCCCATTAAACCATGTCCCTAAGTACCACATTTACACATTTCTTCAACAATTCCACCACCTCCTCAGGCAGCCCATTCCAGTGCCTCACCCCTCTTTTGGGGTATCCTTACTTGTTTATGCAGATGACAATTCCTTGACAAACATTTACATCTAGCACGTTCATGATTTAATTCCCATGATCAGGGTTGCAGAAAAGTTTATATGAACTGAGGATTTACATCAAAAATTCTCTTCTCTAGGTAGCTGTATCCACTTTCTCTTATGAAATGAGTAAACTTTTCCATCACGTAGAAAAGGTAGAAAATATACACTCATCTCAGTCTGAATGGAGTTGAATTCTGAAGAATGTCCAAATCCCATCTCTATACATCAGTCTGGATAATTTTTTTGTTGTATCCTTGCTTGTGAGCCAACTGAACTCAAGATTAGTTGACATATACTAGTTGCTAACCTGAAACAAGGAAGACTTGCAGCTGCTTCACCACCACTTCCCTCCTTCATCCAAGCCTGCTGAATGCCAGATCAGTAACAGGCAACATAACAGGATGTTTTGTTTTCAGGACCCTCAGTGCTGGGTTTCACAAAAACTTCATATTTTTCACTTGGTTTCCTAAATTGGTACAGCATCTATTTTAAAATTTTTAGCACAAAATATTTTTCCTTAATACATAAAGCTGCTTCTTCTCAGAGTACTCAGAGCCTGACTCATTTTCTTATTAAAAGTTCTAAATGTCCAGTGCCATTGAAATTGCTAGACATTTTGATTTATAACATCAGAGTTTCAAGAGGAATTAAGGACATATTAGAATTTTACACTTAATAAATAAAATGTGATGTATTTTGAATGCACTGAATGCCATCACAAAAGTTGAAAATAATATATATATATATAAAGCACAAAATCCATTCCTTTTGTCATTTTTCCAGCTCAAAATATCTATATTGCTTTTTTTGATGCTTAAGGAAATTTTGTGAGATTTTTTTCAAATTGCAGTTAAAATGCATTGTGAACTATTACCATACAAGTGTTAGTGAAATATTCCATTTCAGATAGTTCTCTTTTAGATAGAGAATAGATTTGCATTAAAGAAGATGGATCAATTTTCTAAACTGGTGTTATTATGATAGGTCAAGCCTTTCTATTATTAAGCTGCTGCTGCAATCTACATATATACACACAAAAACTCAAATTTAAGTTCTTCACGTGGAAAAATACTGAATTAAAATACTCTTAATACTTTACAAGAGTGACAGCATTTTCCATGATGAAGTTTCCTCTTTTTAAGCACTTATGGATCGTCATTGTGGGAAAATTAAATAGTTTTAACTGGAAGCACAAACCTCATCAAAATATTTTTTTTCTTTTTTTTTTTCCTTTTTTTTCTTTTTTTCCTTTTCTTTTGGTGACAGATCAGTTACCTGTAAATAGCCAGGTGGGACAGATGTGTCAGTCTCAGACCATCTCTAATAGAAAATGGATGAATATTCACTTGCCTAGATAATGTAGGTATATTATTTTGATAGAAGAGCAGTTATTTAATGTCATGGGTGATGAATGGCACAAGAAGAGTTAGAAGGGAAATAATAGTGATAATTTGTCAAAGATGCTAAGAGAGAGAGTGGTAGGGCAGGTGAGGTAGAATTATACACTATGTAGTTAGAATAATGTTATATAGTGCTGGAGGGTTGGAGAATAACATAGTAGGGCACAATACAAATGACAACAGCAAAAAAGGAAACAGGCAAACACTACTGTCAACTAGAGGACAGAGAAAAAAAATAGGAAAACATATGTCCTTGGAATACTTCTGCTGCAATATAAATAAAGTTTAAAAATAAGTGCAATAATAATTATGGAAATATAGCAAAACATGAGTTACACCAATCAAAAAGATAAGTCAGAAGAGCAGTGGAGTGAATGTTCCTAATGTCAAGGGAGGGAAAAAATACAGTAAGATGTGATTTTATGTAACATTCTCTTGACTTAAGTCTTTTTGAGTTACTGAATTTACATGTTTCAGTGTAATCACTGCGTAGACAACATAAAAATACATGAGAACAGAAGGGCATTCTTATGGAAGATTTCAAACAATTTGTGATTATTTCTAACTTTTAAAATATCTTTTTACAGACATGATTAATCAAGACATTTGAGGATTTCAAAATATAATAGGTACTTGGAAATTAGATTTTTTATTCAAAGAATAAATACAGCTAAAAATTCAGATTATATATTTCAATGTAACAAGCAGAAATTGAAAAGATTGAAACACAGAGGAATGAGACACATAAAATAGTTAACATGGCAATAAGAGATGAAAAGATGATGTAAGAATTCTGAGCATCTGGTAAGGTTGCTAGAATCTCACCACTGTTACAGGATCATCCCTATGAAATCTAAAATCTATATAATCTAAAGTGAATATTGAAGACTACTGTTTCTGACTGCTATGAATAATCAGTTCTGAGAGGAACGAGAAGCACTGTTTTTGATACAGTTGTCCTTTGAAAGACCCGTTAGTTCATTCAGTTTTTCACCAAATAAAATGATTTTAGCAATAAATAGAACTCAGTATTACTCAGTCTCCCCCACAGGAAGTTCGACCTCCCTCTCTAGAACAGTTATGTGGAAGATATGGTAATGTCTCTGAAGCCTCACAGTTTTCTCACTTTTTAGGTGATTATGTCCTTTATTGCTAAGAAAGCTATCCCTATGCTTTTTCAAATGCATAGATTTCTCACAGAGTTACCTAGGCACAATACTCAATATGTGCCTAGCATTTCTCTGCTCATATCATTTATACACTGGGATAAAGGAAGGAGTATCTCCCTGAGATAAATACAATATCACTACGTACAAATCAATAAGACAGAATGGTCAAATTTCTCTTCCTTGCTCTAACTACCATCATGCAATATGTTATATTTTCTTTTTTAGCAGAGTTCTGGTATATAGAATTTTTTTCTTTTTGAGTAAGAGACAGGGAAAAAAAGGAGAAGGAACTGAAGGTATTAACAGGTTACATAAATTATGCCAGTACAATTCTCTCCAAAGTGAAGAGATGAGCCAGAAAGTCAGGATCTGTCTCCTATAATCCAATTTATTTTTTTCCCACACTGAAAATAGGCTTTTCTTGTTGGATCAGAGGAAAAAAAAAACGGTAGTAATAGGTTTTTTGTGTGTGTACAGTATAGATTCCTAAATCTGTTCCTGAGCACTTATTTTGCTGCTTGTATTTATGTATTCTTCTTTAGATAACTGTCAACAGGTGTAATCAAGTGTATGGAGTCATGTTGAGAGGCAGCCTTGCTGTGACAGAGCAGAGGCTTCCTACTGAAGAACCAGCACATGCAAAGCTCTGCAAACAGTAGAATTTAC
>JANHGO010000069.1:24324747-24337000 GCA_024606505.1 Aquila spilogaster
GTCTCCCCAGAGCCTTCTCTTCTCCAGGCTGAACAACCCCAACTCTCTCAGCCTGTCTTCACAGGAGAGGTGTTCCATCCCTCTGACCATTTTTGTGGCCCTCCTCTGGACCCGCTCCAACAGGTCCATGTCTTTCCTGTGCTGAGGACTCCAGCGCTGGCTGCAGTACTCCAGGTGCGGTCTCACAAGAGCGGAGTAGATACACATGGTAGAGCAATAACATCCAACTGCACAAATATGTAGATTCCGGGAATGTATTTTAATATTTTTTTTTACTTGGAAAACATGGATCCTATTTAATGTAGCCTCCCTGAGATTCTTTTAAACGTTGCTCTGATTATTCCATCAAACTGATGAACAAAATTTTTGTAAGCAAAATGTTTTTCCTCAAATAAAGTCTCAGTAAAATAAATAGATGTTTTGCTTACAATAGAAGTCCTTATATTGTTGAACACAGCTTTTATTTTTAATTAATTTATACAATGATTTTAATTAGAATGCTCCAAAAACAGAAATATGGAATACTTCTGATTTAGGGCACCAAAATACAGTACTTCTGCCCTTACCAAATTATCTCTTTTCTATGAAATTGAGGCAAAGAAGTAAAACAGACTCTATGAAAGAGCAAAAGGAAAGTTTCTAATTAAACAGACATATATATACTTTTAAAGCTGAGAAATATAAAAAAATTTGCAACTCTTTTTTAGAACAGGCTTTTCAATATAGTCCACACAAAGCTCAGACTATCTTCCATGGATGAACAGTGGCATAAGACTTAGAAATGAGAGAAGTTCTAATCAACACTAGAGACAAGGAGAGGAGAAAAACCCCACTATCTCTAAAAGAGTATCAAAGTCCATTTCCTCCACCGTCTGAAGCAGTTGCTGAATCTTCGGCCTGTTTGCATTGTAAAATGGATGTTCCTGCTGGTAACAAACTGTGCGTTGGGAAACCTGAGATTCAGTTACCAGCCTTGAGAGGGCTCCTGTGTGCTCATGGACAAGGTAACCAATTAATCAGTGCACTACTTTCCCTAACTATTAATTAAAGATAATAACCCTTGCTTTCTTCCTCCCTTACCTACACAAGGACCTGGAACAGCTGACTCAGATCAGGAAGAAATGCCACTAAGCTCTAAGAGCCTTGTGCTTGTCTCAGGAGATACAGAATATCTCTCCAGATTTTCTTATCACATGTAGCAGTATCTCATATGAGGAGCCTCCGGTCTCAAATGGAGCATGGATGTGCTACGGAAATACAAAGATTAAATGCTCTATTTGCTGCTTCAGTAGTTTATAGCTTTCACACACAGCAAACAAAAAGTCATTGCTCATGCTAAGCATTAAAGGTTACACTAAATGTATACAGGTTTATACAAATGGCCAAGGACGCTTTTTTCACCCAGACATTCATAACAACTCTGCTTCACTATTGCCTGATATTTTACCATCAATTTAAACAAAACTTCTGGCTAACACCACCCAGCTGCACTGGCTGACCAGTAGAAGGCACAAACACCATCCTTGAAATTGTGCCATAAGAGGAGTTACTCACTTCACCGAGAATTCCTGTGATGCACAGTAACATTAGTGTGTCTGAGGGGTAGCAGGAACAGCTCAATTTACCTTCTTTGCTTGGGATGTTTGTGAGCAGTAAAAACACAGCATCACCCAGAGAGGACAGAAATGAAAAAAATGTTGTATGTATATTAAGAGGAAAAATCTTTTTTCATAGGTCTTCTATGTTTTATAGACAATCATTTACTTAGAAATAGTTCTTGCAGTGAAATTTTACAGCCACAGCTTAGGCCGTGCTTCTGTGGATAAATGGTTAAGAGCTATTTTTCCATAAAGTAGCGAGAGAGAAAACCCATAAAATTTGTCATCAGGCTTCAAAAGTGTGCTATTTTCAAACAGTACAAATTGTGACTGGCTCAGCACCATATGGTATTTAATTTTCTCTAATGTATGCATGTGCACAAATTGCATTTAGGTAACTGGAATGCTGTCAGTCTGAAGATAATTCTACACAAACTCTAACAGGTAGAAAGCAAACGTCTCTGATAATATCTGAATCATTTCAAAAGATGGACTTTTTATTCATGCACCATTCAAGTAAACATGAAGAAATGTTAAGAGCTAGGTTCTTGGCTAGATCTGAGATTTTATTTCTGAACCATGGCTTGATTCAAAAAAGAAATGCTCAAAATAAATATATGTGGTATTCAAAACCATCTTCCTGGATTTTTATTATATACAGCTTTCATGGAAAACTGATGAGTTGCTCCCACTAAGAATAATGTCTGTATTGTACCCTGCCATAGTAGCATGAGACAATGTGGTACAAATTCAGGAGAAATCTGTGAAAAATTTTTTCTGCTTCAGGTATGATTATTCTGTAAATATTTGTGCTGTATTTCCTTCCTTTTGTTCTTTGAAAGTTTTAGGAAGTAAAACACAGTGGCCAGATCTTAAGCAGGGGCTATGTATACTGCTTCTCTGCCTTCTTTACAACTATACCCTCATGTACAATCTGAGGGTCAGCTTGACACCATTTAAGTGTGAATATATGAACTGACTATATGATTTCTATCATCTACTTTATTTTAAAACCACCTTTTTGTTTACTTTATTCCTTAAGAATGACTGGAGACCAGTCAGTTAAAACTGCACCTGAGTCATATTTTAGAACGAACATAGTTTGCTTTCAGAGAAGTTATATTAGCCTAGATATTCAGAAATCACTACTGTGATAAAATTACTTTGCTGACTTGAGAGGGAGGATCATGGCTGACGTGGAGCAGTGTCAGTTGAACCTGTGACTGCCTCTTTCACCAACTTAAATCCCAATCGCCCAATCACAAAATAAATGTCAGGAATAGGATCAAAATTTGGTCAGAAAGAAAAAAAATTAGAAATGGACATTTGATGTGTACTACAGTGATACAATGGAGAGGACACAAGTAACAGGTGAAAAAACAATCTTAGCTGATAGCTGGTGAAGAGATGCTCTGCTTTGTACTTAGGATAGCGCCCATTGCAGCTGTCTGTCACACAGTCACAAAAAAACCTTAAGACAGAGAAGAATAAAATGACACCCATCAGTGGAATGCAAATGAAACATGAGACAGCTTGGAAGGAATGGAAATGTGAAATGTAGTGATGGCACTTGTATTAGAAGCTGTGAGCCAGTGACAAATGACCAAAATCAGAATAATGTGCTCTGCCCTGCCAGTTAGCCAAGAGCAGCACCCTCCTTTCAAACTCTGAAAGGGATATGGTCTGGAAATAGAAGGGAATTCTATCCAAACTTTGGGCAATCAGCAATGATTAGCAGTTGACCTTGAACCTTCCATTTACGTAGGCCGTTTTATAAACATGATTTGGAGGAGAAGCTGCATTTCGCTTTTCTTTATAGCTATGAACACTTAGATACCATAGCAGTGATTTAGAAAAACTAATTTTATTGAAATATAAAATGCTATATTATTAACATATATTCAGAATGGAAGTTAGCATTATGCTGTTGAATATGATTACCCTAGTACTGTGTATCAGTACTGTGCCATCAAAGGCAACAAAGCCCTAAGCCAAGACAGGGTATTTAAGTGGGTTGATTTCTCTGAGGTAGTAAGAGACAGTCCATAAATATATTGCATCTGAATTGATAAGTAGGAAGAGGATCGCAAACATGCAATAGGCAAAAATTCTTGACTTCTCAGCAGTAGGTAACACTGATCTAAGGTCAGTAAGGCTTAAAGGTCTGAAAATGAATGATAGAGTAAGTCTGGGTCACACAGCAACTTCTCAATAACTTTATTATGT
Source organism: Aquila spilogaster (assembly GCA_024606505.1). NCBI lineage: Eukaryota > Metazoa > Chordata > Aves > Accipitriformes > Accipitridae > Aquila > Aquila spilogaster. Next base: position 24,328,572 of record JANHGO010000069.1, read on the forward strand.
TGCTGATAGATGTCCATAGAGGAAATGTTTGAAAACACTACTATCCCAGCTGCTCCTCTGTAGACTTTGAGGAAGAATGTATGTGTGGAACTCCTATTCTCTTTCAAGGCAAAGTCACTCCTGCTAGCTCATGCCATCTGCAATGGCAGTGTCAACTGATGTAACAGATTTTCCGCTAAAACTAATAAGGAATACACACATGATATCTTTCATAAGCCCTGCTGTGGGCAGTCATGTCCAGCAGAAAGCTAATGACAAGTAGCCAAAGAGGAAGAGATAAAAGGTGGGAGACTCAGCATAACAGTTTGCAAAATGGATATACATATAAATCTTTACAGACAAAAATCGTAGCTATGTGCATTTGAGGACCAAGATAAATAATGAATGTGATATCAGTTATATTTCTCAGAAATTCTTAGTAGTTTCTTAAGTTAGGTTGGAATACTTCAAATTGATTAATCTGAAAACAGTATAATATAACCTAAATAAGAGATATTAGAAAGATTTTCAGGTACACTGAAATATGAAACAACATAACTGTATGCAAGAATCACTTTACCCTTTTTGCTTGTTCATGGGAATTTATCACAAGTTTCATAATATTTGCTATAGTTAAAAATCTCCTGGAATCATCTGACCACTTGGAACCCCAGCATTTGCTAAAAATAAGTAGATGTCATCTGATTATGAAGAAAAGCCAAGACAAAAAAAAAAAAAAATCAACCAAGTACACATTAAGAGCTTACAGATTATAAACTCCTTTAATTATTGTAATGGTTAGGCAGACAAAAAAAAAAAAGAGTTCTGAAGTCAGCTAGTGAAACGAACCAAGCTCCTCTCGTACCCTTCTTGCAATCCTTTGGGAACAAACGGTGAAATAGAGATTCTGTACTGACGTATATAGCACATTGAGATATAAAGGAGCACTCAGGACAAAATAATTTTGCATAAGGTGAATATATTATTTTAACTGAAGTTCACTGTAAAAGGAACAGAGAAGGTTCCCATCTGAATCCCTAGACAGGTTTGGGGATGAAGGGTCTCAGGAGAGGTGATACCTGAAGTTGAACTAATGTGTTATACACAAACAGACAAAATGAATGCCAGCAACTCACCAGAACTAGGTGGTATTCATCTAAGAGTTCAAATGAACTTAATGATAAAACAGATTAATTACTAAACATAGCATGCAACCTCTCACTTAAAGCTCAGTACATGAAGGCTAGAGGTACAAAAAACACCACAAAAAAACCTTCCATAGCAAGCAAATCAGTAGAAAGCATAAATTACTGAATGTCTCTGTAAATATGTTTGTGAAAATTAAATCCAGAGACTTCTGTGAAGAGAAGTTCTGCCCCAGAAGTATACTGATACTATTTGACAAAGTCAGCAATCACAGAGATTGAAGTGATTAATACAGCCTGTCTGGATTTCCAAAAGACTTTTCACAATGATCTTCACTGCAGACTCTTAAGGAAAACAAGCAGCCATCACATCAGTGCAGGGGATCCTTACATAGACAAATGTAATGAATAAATGGTTAAGAGCTCGGAAACAGAAAGTAGGAGCGAAATGTTAATTCCTGTGCTGCAGGGAAATCAGTAGTAGAGTTCTGTGCTATTCAACACCTTTATAATTAACCTGGTAAGGACACTGAAGAAGGGACTGTGCTTCTGATGATGCAAAGTAATTCAAGATACTAAGGATGATGATGGCAGATTATGAAGGATCTTACAAACTGAGTAACTGGATATACAAATGGCAGTTGAAATTCAGTGCAGGTAGGTGTAAACTGATACACACAGGGAAAAGCAATCCTAGGTTCACATACAAAACAAGAGGCGTTCAGCTGACTAATAGCACTCAGAAGCAAAACTTTGGGGTTATTATAAACCATTCTATGAAAGCTATCCAGCTAAGTGCTGGATAGCATTAAATAAAAAAAAAAAAAAATCAATTACCTATGCAATGTTCTTGTTATCCCAAATGTTCTCTCTTAGGAAAGGAGGTAGTTCCTCACCCAGCAGGTAAAACTGTAGTTCTTCTTGCCAAAGGATTTTGTGAATGCAAAAGATTTCTTAGAAGAGACATTCATGGGAGGCCACCAAGAGAAACTGCAAGAGACTCAGGCGTCCTCCGCAGCTGAGAATAGTTGGAGTGTTTTAGGGACTATTACCTGGTATGTTTGTCCTTCTCTTATTCTTCCTCATATGTCCACTTCCTGCAGACTTACCTGTCTCCACTAGATCTTTGGTCTGAACCAGCATGCTGCTCTTATATTCATATGTTAACTTCATTTTATAACCCATTTAAAAAAAATTGGAATAGCAACACTATACAACAAAATCATGTGGTACTCTATATAGCATATTTAGGAAAGCAATCCCTCATGTTTTCTCTACTAGTGACTCCCCATGCTCAGAAGACCTGCTTCCATTTTAGGTGGTAGCATGCAAAAGAAATAATTTTGGAAATCCCTGAAACATTAACTTTTATCAAGAAAACATGCAACAGCAGATCTGAGAACTTAAGGGAAGGATGGGATGTTTTAAAAAGGCTTACAGTGAGAGAGGACAAGACCTCTTTACTTTAATATACACCTAACTCAAGACTCAAATACAAAATAAAAGCATGCTCAGCAGAGACTGCAGCTGGCCAAAAAAGTCTTGAGTTAATGAGCCTTTGTTTTAAATGATCATGATCATGTTTAAAGAAATTGTCTTAAAGAAATCCCCCCAAAATGACAACACATCAACAACAACAATGATTTACTGGAAATAACCAATAAGATTCTCCTCAGAGAGTCTACTGTGCAGAAGACTAAGTAAAGGCTAAAGTAGCTAATACTTTTCTCCGACATGTATAGCAAAATGTATAGTCAGCATTTTATGATCTAAAATGCATCGGAGACAAAAGGCTAATGTCAGAAAGAAATATCGGAAGATGGAGATATAGATCAGTATCAAAGCGACAAAGAGGTGTTGCTTTTGTTAAATAATTTGGTACTTTTGTACCTTAAATTGTGTGGGGGTTTTCTCTTGATATTGCTCTTTTTTGTGACTGGTAGAAAAAAGAAGAGAGAAATAAATGGAATATAATGATATCCTAAATACCATCCCTCAAAGCAGATTCACAGGCTGTTTGATTTTCTAGATTTCAGATGGTTTCTTGGCTTTCATTTGCCTGTCGGTTTTCCTTCTAGAGGATTTTAAACCTGTATAAATATGAGCAAAAATAACCAAACCAGTCTAGTATGTTGGTATTTTTTTGTAGAATAGCTTCCCACTGGCAAAACATGTTCTTTAACATCAAGCTGTACTTATCAAAGTCACAAAGCTTCACATACTGTAGGGTTTATCACTAAAGACATACACAGAGATATTTAGAATATTATCCTGCTAGTGAACAAGAGTATTCTAACTATATTCTATATAAAAAGTCACAAACTTCATATTCACCAAAGGCAACTTTAGACATAGGCCTCCTAGGCTTGAATTTAAGGGACAACTCCAAATTACAGAAGTTACATCTCTTCAAATTCTGTTTAAAATTAATTATATCTAATTACCGGAGGGATCTTGGACTAGGTGTTTCTGATGAAGCTATTGTACTTTGTGTCTAATAGAGTGAGCTCTACTTTAAATTTTATATCCTTGGTCACAATCTGGCTTCCTGATATATAAAAAGGACAGCACAACATGTTGTCAGAAGAGACCATAACCCACGCAAAGCAAGGATTTGCTGTTTTATTTGAAACCCTGTCAGTATGTGAAAGTCAAAAGAAAAATGAAGAGTACCTAGAAAACATTCTTATCTTTATCTCAGTGAACTTGCTGAGGATTGGAAATAATAGAAACAAGATTTCCACATCCATGTGAATGCCTTGGGGAAAAATAACAGAGAAGAGGACCTACCTCTTTCATTGCACACAGTGGGCAAGGAAGTCCTGGAAGTCTTAACTCATTTTATTAGAAACCAACTGAAAATATGCCGCTTCTTCGAATGAAATCCTAATACTTAGGAACTACTGTAATCCAAGAAAACAACTGAAACACTGCTGAAAACAACCTAAGAAGAAAATAGTGAAGGAACTCCAGTTAGAATTCACAAAAAAAAAGGTGTTACAAAAACATCACTAAGTCAAACATATGGGTTAACAGTTTCATCAAAATTAGGAAGATAAATAGCAGATAAGAAATTCTGTATTAACAAGCATTCACAAGAGAATATCAGGTTTATCTTGAGGTAGCATCATCCTATCTGCACACTGGTTGATATACAGCACCAACAAGCTGATAAAAATATTTTTACTGAGAACAAGGACAGGTCCTGGCAAGCCAGATTACATAATTAGTCAGCTGAAGTGAGCAATTTCAAACCCTACACAGTAGCTACAAGATAATTCATTTACCTCTTGCAATAAACTGATATAGGGAATGTTTTAATAAAAGAGCAAAGAGATACTTGCAGATATTTCGAGCAGACACATGATGACGTGATAATGGCTCTGTCACCCCCAGATGAAAGCAGACACTGAGGAAAATGATGACAAGGACACAAGGATGATATACTAAGTTCATTCTCAAAAGATCCCATCCATGACAAAAGCATTCAAATACATGGGACATATATAATCATCAAGCCATTTAAGAACATATGAAGCTGTAGCTGACATGAAAAGCCTCCCAGAAATGTGTAGATGGTCCTTGAGAACTTGCTGTACAGTACTGCACAGGTGAAACAGCTTTAACTGCTCCTCTAAAATAATTGTTTTGTGAGACCACAACTTTGCAACACTCATGAAAAAAAAAAACAATAAAATATTGCAGAGAGTAAAGACAACACTCTGACATGCCCCAGTACTCACATTTAATGTTCCTACTAAGCCAGTCACCACTCAAGCAAACAAGATCAAATATGATTTAGGAGCCTGTCTCCAAGTGGAAGCTTTGATTCATACGTCTTTTGTGCTCTGACAGAGAGAAAAGAAAATGATGCGCAAATTGAGAAGAGTCTACTAGCACTTGTATTTGCCACAATGATATTTCATAAATACTCATATGTGTTAGATCACACACAATGTAGATGATAATTTTAAAATATCTTGCAAGAACATTTAACTGCTATTTTAGATATTTAATTTTCAGAAATAGTTTTGAAATCTCACATAACCCGGAAACTCTAATTGCAAATAAAATCATCCAGAATAATACAGGAATCAGATAATAAAATTCCTTCAGAAAAAGTAATCTATGTCAAGTCAATCCTTGTATTTATTTCAGATCTGGTCTACAAAGGTGCAAGGCCATTTTGAGAAACCCTGACATCAACCTTATTTGACTATGAAACCTATGATGACTTCATAATAAAATTTGCTGAAGTCTGATCATTTGTTGCTAACAATAAATACTTTTTTACAGAAATCACGTAAAACAACCAGAAAAACAAATGTTGAGATGGACAGATGGGCTGGTCTAATGTGACTCAGCATACAGAACAATTTCTGCACGAGATCTTCATGGTCTCAAAAGGTCCTTATCTGTCCAATTACACAAAATAGCTGAAGGGGGGTTTTGTCTGGTTGGTTGGGGGGTTTTGTTTGTTTGTTTTTCACTTTGTTTTTACTCTGGTACATAAACACCCATTTAAGGGTTTTTTTTTTTTCCACTTTCCAAAACTTTAGTCTCTCCCAGACGTTCTGACATTGCTAAATGGAGTGTTCTGTCTTCAACACATGGCATCCCAGAATAGGTATTGAGTGATCTCCTTCTGCAAGCAGAAAAATGCTTGACTTTTTGAATTATTTTAGAAGAAAATCACTCATAAATACTCACAATCTAATGAGATGACTGAAAGACTGTTCAGATGGTACAACGTATGATTTGCAATATAGCTGCATCAGGCAGCAGAAGTATTCTGGCCCTTTTAAAGCTGAGAAATTAAATAGGTAGGAAACACTGTCCTGCACAGTCACTGGTTGATAGGAGATTGAACAATGCTTTTGTCCCGTTACTCCTGTGACCCACTGACTCCAAAGAACTCATGATGGGTTAAAGCACTTATAGTAAAGACTGCAATGATAATGTGACCAGACAGCAAAGCTACAGTCTTTTTCATCCTGAAGATTAAATACATGTGGAAACAATATACATAATTGACGGTTCTGAAGGTCACAGCTGAGTGGTGAAAGGTACACTTCTACAAACTGGCAGCTGAGACTGGGACAAATTAGGACAGTAAGAAAAAGACGAGAAGTGCTTCTGTCTGAGGAATGAGATGATCAGGTGAGTATCACAATAGAACATTAACAGCATCTGAAGAAAATCAAGAATTAGGTGTGCTTGCCGGTCTAATATGAAAAGTTGCTGGACACCTGGAGCTGTTTGGCTGTGTTATCTCCCTTTGACAGACACAAAGAGCTATTAATCATAATGTTGTCTTAATTAATATAATAATCTCTTCTTGCTTCAGGTTAGATGGTGAAGATATTGAGAAGCTGTTTAACAGGAGGGTTTTTAGGAACATAGAAAGGAAATTCAGTACATTGTCCTACGTTTTCTTTAAAAATAGCTATGTGTAATCACCAGAACCCTACTGTTGGGGGAAATGTCTCACATGATTTAGGTGCTGACTGAGTCTTCTGCACTGCAGTACTGTTAAAAGGTATTACTGTCTGCCATCTATTAGGGAGCTCTGGTCTAAACTTGAATAGCCTTAATGTCATTATGAGTTGCTCACACAGTGAAGGTATGACATTTAGAAGCAGACACAGTCTCTCTTTCTTTTTCTGTGTAACTGCTGGCAAGTCTGGAAACTGCTGCCATAGGGTGATACCACAATGTGCAGATACCACAATTACAAAAAAACAAATTACTTTATTCCTTCCTGAAGGACTTTATTAACTTATTTAATAGTAGTTGTAGTACCATCTAATTGACAAGACACAGAGCTGTGATTCCAGACACCTGGGCCATGCCCCTTCCATTTGGGCTAATGGGATGGCTTTCCATCAGTGACAACAGCCCAGTACTTTCAGAAATGTTCTTCGCTGCTATATTCTCTACAGCATAATTTGGGATACTCTATGACCTTTAATTAATGAAAACACAACTATATTTTCAAATACTTTGTAAGCAACTGGAAATACAAACTTTCCACAGCCAAGTAAACGTAGTGGAGATGTCTTTAGAGGCATCTGTAGAGGTGGGGAAAGAGAAGAGGATGGAAGATAACATTAAAAAAAACAGGGAAGGGGGCAGGGAAGGAGGGCAAGAGCAGGGGAGGGAGGGCAGGAATGGGACGGTAGTCCAGGGTCTGTGGCAAACAGTAAAGAAGAATATTTAGAGATGTCAGAGAAGTAAAGGTGTCTCCAGTGACAAGATCATTTGAATTTTAAAATAGGGTCTCTGTAAGCAGTTAGGTAAGGAGATGCCAAGGAAGGGGGTGGGAAAGAGTTAAGGATGAAATGAATTTTTTAGGATGGATCTACCTTCGAATATCATGAGCACTGGAAGGCTAGCACAAGTTGCTGCCATTTTAAGCACTAAGTAAGTGCTCTATGCCAGTCAGCCATATTTTGAGATCAAATTCCTGTAAAAGCAGGTATTTAGGCCTGTATGAGGGTATTATTGCACATTCACAGGAAGAATTCAAGTGATTCCTGCAAAGACAGAAAGCTCAATTTTTGAGAGAGAGAGTGATTCTGCAAGAAGGTCTGATTTCTTAGACTGATTGACTTGGTATATAGGTGTGGGAAGAAAGTTATTTGTGACACCTGTGTCTGGAAGTTGACAGTAACCCTGAGGTGATGGGCTCGCTTCAAAATTCATATATGATGCCAGTGCAGAACTAGTGCACTAACTGGGGAAGCTGGTTACCCAGGTTGTCCCTGCAGACCAAGTTGTGGGAAATCAGCTCAGATGACAGTGTTTCATAGGACTTTTCATGTCTCTCTCTGTTAGGAAAGCAGATTGCCTCAGTTGAGCTGAGCATAGAGTCATGAAGTCCACATAATAGAATAGAAAAGACTATTTCAGTTGGAAGGGACCTACAATGATCATCTAGTCCAATGGCCTGACAAAAAGTTGAAGCATGTCATTATTAAGGGCATCGTCCAAATGCCTCTTAAACGCTGACAGACATAGACCACCTCTCTAGAAACCTGTTGCAGGTGCATCAATGCTGAATACAACAGGATGTTCTTACTTTCTGGTTATACTGTGTTTAATGCACTGCACCCCAGGATGGGGTTTGCTCTCTTGGCTACCAAGGGCACACCCCTGACTCATATTGTGCCTGCTGTCACACACCCCTGACTCCTATTGAGCCTGCTGTCAGCCAGTACCCCCACATCCCTTTCTGCAGGGCTGCTCTCCAGCCACTCCTCTCCCAATTTATACTTGTGCCCGACTTTCCTCTGTCCTAGAAAA
>JANHGO010000069.1:24337405-24362060 GCA_024606505.1 Aquila spilogaster
TTCAACTTTATATTTTCATATTTTTGGAGTGTAGTGAGACTGGGGCAATGAAACATCTGTCCCTTCATGCAAACACATGAGGCTACAAATACATATTGACCTGGTAGAAGGTCAACTGCAACAGCTATAAGATCTTGTCCCCTGGATTTGAGTACCATCTACAGAAAACAGTGGGACCAAATGATCAGAAAGATTTTTTTTTTTTTAGTGTTAACCTCTATTATTCTACGTAATCTACCAGAGTCTGCCAGTTATGTCCTCACATGTTTTTGTTAAACTTCCTTAGGCTATTTCAACTTCTAAGTGCATGCATTTATCCATATATCTGCTTATCCAAATTAGAGGATACATATTGAAATATTTTCCACCCTTGTTCGTGCATCTGTCACTGTACATACAGTGGCTTGAATAGCAGCAGTATTTAAAAGATATTAATGAAAAGTAAAGGAAGAAAATAACTGGTATTATCTAAGGCAAGGTAGAACTGCAAATGACAGGGAAGGACTGTTTTCAAGGACACAAGTGATTAGGGCAGATCATGTAAGCTAATTTTGATTTCAAGGCCACAACTTTGACCCACTGACTGGGATTTCCCACAGAAGCATTCAGTCTGCTTTGTTGACATTGAGATATGAGGAATCTACCATTGCCTTCACGCTTTGCTTTGGTGGATGCTTACCCTGCATGCAAAAAAGGTGTGTCTGATAAGTAATTTCATTTTGTCTGCCTGAATTCTTACATCTGTTGTTTCCATAGTGTTGTTTGTTGCTAGATTAAACAGTTCTTTAATATCCTCTACTTTCTCCCTGTGAAGGTAGAAAATATGATCTAGATAACCCCTCAGTCCTCTTTTTTTTGAGATAAATACATGGATCTCTTAAAGGCTCTGTTAACATTAAATATTCTTTGTGTTTCTGAAGGTTTCTGACATTCTACAATTTTCTAACATTTTCTTCCATTGAAAATATGGTATTAGAACTGTAGTACTCTAGTATTTGTATAGTATTCCCCTATACTTCTCTTCCTATACCTGTAGGAAGAGGTGAAAACATCCTCCTACTTGCTACTTCCTCTACATGCAGCAAAGGATCACTATAGCTCTTTTTTGCCATTTGTAGTTCCTTCCGAGCATGTCTTTAGGAACTCTTGCCAAATTGTTTGCCCGTCACAGCCTCCCCAAATCAATTCTTGCAGTACAATTTCTTAATTTTTTTCTTATACATTCCAGAATTCTTTTAGTTCTTGTTTGAATCACAACACCCATCAAAAAGTATTTTAATTCTATTTTGAATGAAACTTTATTTTCTAGAAATATAATCTTTACATAAACATCTGCAAGAAAAAAAATAAAAAATTCTGTCTTTCATTCTTTTACCACATAGAGTTCTTGGAGAGACTGTTGCTGGAGACCCAAAGTTCCAATGGCCTTGGCGAGATTTCTATTTAAATAGTAAAATTTGGGGGGCAATGGTCATTTTACTTGTGTGTTCCTTTAATTACTGGTGCCACAGGAAAGATATTTATTACAACAGTGTATCTAGAACTGTACAGAATATAGAGAAGTGTGTGCTCTCAAAATTTACTTTGATCATCTCAAGATTTTTGCAGCACTGTATTTATCTTGCATTGCCTTGACTGTCAATACATCATTGTTTTTATGTTCTTAGAGCAGTAAGAATGAAGACACTCAGAAATGGCATTAGAATTCCAATCGGGGTTTCTTCCAATACTATTCAGTGTAAGTAGTTGAAACAGAACATGTATTTTTATATACTCTGTAGCATTTCTTCCAAGGGGCAACTTTCTATTCACTTATTATTGTGTAGGTTATAAATTGTAGTCTGCATTTCTTCTATCAAAATGCACAGCTAGTGATATTTAACTGTAAAGAAATATATCCTTAGGCAATGAATATAGTCAGAAATTGCTAGATGAATTTAACCAAGAAAAGAACGATCCCTTATTGATGTAGTGCATAAATTTTCATGTGTGGGACAATGGCCCCCATTTATTAACATTTTATCTCCATATTGAAATCCCTGACCTTGCTTCAGCAGTTTTACGGCTAGCAAGATCTCTGGAAGTTCAATTTTTCCCTCTAGAAAAAGAAAACAGCTATGTTGATGGGAATAAATACAACTCAGATGTAATTTTTCTGTTTTTCTTCAGATGTAGCAAAAAGATGAATACCCCTATAGCATAACAATTCAGATAATAAAAAGACCAACTGTCATAAAAGTGGGGAGAGGAAATGCTTTGAAATAGATATCCATATTATACACAAGTGAAACACTGAAAGTAATTTTTTAGTTATGTGGATGCTTAAAGTCATAGGTAAAGATTGCCTAATATTCGTCTACATTTCTCAGAACAGCTGGGCAGGTATGCAGTAAAACCTTTGGACAACCAGTGCTACTGCAGGTGAAACTTGGATTTCTAAGTTCAGGAAAAAAATCAAGAAAAGTAAGCCTCAAGTCCTTAAGATCTTGAAATGCTTAATATTTGAGGCAATTATTTGTCAATAGCAACTCCCAGAATGTTTAATCTATTTTAAATTGGAAATATCACTGAATTAAAGACTAAATAACTATGAAAGCAAGGGTAAGACCTGCCAGAAACCCATCCCCCGGGAGGTACGGTGTACTTCAGGGCTGGAAGTGGTGCCAGGACTCTGCCAGACTGAATCTTGGTCCTAGAGGGATGTAACTTCAGCTCTAGGGAGATACCTAAGCTCTGCTGGAAAGACAGTCTCAGACGCTCTTTGCCAATTCAGATGAGCTGTATGTCAGAGCTTTACTGTCCTGCATATGATGTATATCTAGAGCATTGATGCATAGTTTAGCGTGCTATGAATTGCTCTCCCAGAACTGGGTGCCTGACTTCTGAAGCATCACGTCTGCCTACAGGTTTTAAAAACCACACAGGCACCTAAAAATAATAAAACAACAAAACCTAAAACAAAACAAAAGATAACAATATCAAAAAGCTACTAGTCCCAGCATTACATAGAAAGGAAAATAAATTTGATATTTTGTCTGAAAACTCAGAGCAACTACTCTTTACTGGGGAAGAAAAGCTCTATTTTTATATAGAAAGTTAATTTAGCATCACCACCTGACAGAAGGACTCTCCAGCAGGGACTAGTCTTTTTTTCCTTCCTGTTTGACAGACCCACACAGTTTTAAAAGAAGTCTGAGACAGTGAGAGGTGAGTATTCTTTCAGGATGAAGCAGAGGGCCAGTTTCCAGGCAAGCTAGTATAGAGGAAACTTTATAAGTCAAGCCATGACAGATTAATCAATGGGATTTGTTTTGAAGTGATCTGTGTTAAAAAATAGAGGAAGAGATTGGTTTTATTTCTGCACAGTGAAAATACATCTGAAAGGATGCAGAATTGTGTACTCCCAGCATCACAATTTTCCTTTGGACTTGCTCCTTCCAGTGACTGCTTTCTTTAAACGGAAGCAAAAGATGTAACTATTTAAGGATCCTTAAAACCTCTGTTTGATACACAAATGTAAGACTTTTATTAGTCCTGAGACTGCCACTGGGAGTCATAATCTATATAATCCTATTGATGATAGACTGTTAGCCAAAATAAATCAGCTTGCTTGGTCTTAAAAACTCAGAATTTTATAGTGTGAGAGACTGCATATGAAGCAGAAGCAGTAGGCCAGGACAAGAACATAGAAATGTCATTGCATAGGGAGAGGAAAGAAAGAACATGATTCACAAGAACTGGAAGTGCCTGAAAATTACACTTCCAGAAGCTACCATCTGGGTATTAGCATTCCCCTGACCTGGTAAGATTAATTCCAGAGATAGCCTCCACTGAAGGAAAAGCTAGATAGACTAGGACTCTTCAGCATGAAAAACAGGTGTGGGAACTCTACACAATCATGAATAGCACTCAAGAGGTGAACAAAGTATGAATTTCCTACTTGAGAAAGCGAACAAATTAAACTAAGTGGCAGCTTCAAAATAAGCAAGAAGAGACACTCCTTCACATGATAATAACTAAATAATGGAATTATTTTCCATGTGATGCTTGCTTACCAAAAGATTATATGGCTTCAGAAAGGAATTAGATAAATTGATAGAAGAAAGATAATTCAGGATTATTAAACCCAAAGACATTATCTTCAGTATCTGTAAATTTGAACCACAAAATGTTGCAGTTTGAGAAAATATCCATAAATTCTTGTGTTCCTATATTCATAGAAACATAGAATGGTTTGGGTTGGAAGGGACCTTTAAAGGTCACTTAGTCCAAACCCCCCCTGCAATGAGCAGGGACATCTTCACTTAGATCAGGTTGCTCAGAGCCGCGTCCAACCTGACCTTGAATGTTTCCAGGGATGGGGCATCTACCACCTCTCTGGGCAACCTGTTCCAGTGTTTCACCACCCTCATCATAAAAAATTTCTTCCTTACATCTAGTCTGAAGCTACCCCCTTTTAGTTACCATTACCCCTTGTCCTATCACAACAGGCCCTTCTAAAAAGTCTGTTCCCATCTTTCTTATAAGCCCCCTTTAAGTACTTAATTAAGGCAGCAATAAGGTCTCCCCAGAGCCTTCTCTTCTCCGGGCTGAACAACCCCAACTCTCTTATCCTCTCCTCATAGGATATGAGTTGCATGTCTCTGATCATTTTTGTGGCCCTCCTCTGGACCTGCTCCAACAGATCTGTGTCTTGCTAGACATTCATTACTAGCTGCTGTCAGAGGGAGTGTTAATCATTACCTCTGCAACGCTTAGTTACTCTGTCTTGGTTTGTTGTATGTACTAAACAGGATGCGAAGTGTTAAGAAGGATGGAAGATCTGTACTAGGTTTTAAGGCATTCGGAGAGTATTAAAAGCATCTGATCTGAACTATGCAGAACATAAGACAGTTTTACACTGTGTAATACCAGTGTCTAGCCCACAACTTAATTAAAATGGAGCATCTAAAAACATCCAAGATGGATAAGAGATTTCAAGTGCTGGATGTTTCTTGAAGAAGCAATGACAGGCCAATTCAGCACACTGTCTTCATGGAATTCAGCCCTCACTTGGTAGCTTGTTCTCTGAGGAAAGTGGCTAAATTGGCTCGTCTTGAAACACTGCCATGAGAGCAAGGTTTAAACAGGGCTAACTATCCATTTGCTCACACAAAAAAATCCTTCTTGCAGATGCCATCTGCATAGATACAAACATGGACAGATCTCAGCTTGCTTATTTTGATGCCAATGTTCTTCTGAAGTTGACCCGTTGAAATGCATTGGCAGACGGGCTGCTCAAAATAAGAGTATATCCTGTGAACAAAAGCATATTGAGAGCGTTAATAAGATTATTTTGAAAAGAAATGGTAATATGGTAGAATTAAATTGTGATATAAGTTATACTCTTAATGAGAAGTAAGGTAAGCTGCAGTTGCTTTGGGGTTTTAAATATAGCATGAGTAAAAATGAATAGAAACCTGACAAAGAGAAGTTACACTGATGATACACTTCACAGATATTTAGAGGATTGAAAGGTATTGTAAGGCTTTCAACAATAGAGTTCAGATTGTTGCATCTTTCATTTTGTCTGTGTCATTTAATTTTGATTCCTGGTTGATGAGTATTTTCCAAACAAGCTATTTGATCATTTCCGCCCCCCCCAACAAAAATCAGATCATAATTTTCTCTGCTTGTTTGTTTTTCAAATTTGCTCTCAGTGTCTTCAAAAACCTTAGGGGGTTTTTTGCATGGAATGTAACTTTTCCACAAATCAAGCTCTCTTGTTTGTGGTGAGTGCCCAGGTAAGTTGCATGCTGCATTTCTTTTCCCATATTTGAATGATCACAATTATTAATGTAGGGAAAAAAAACCAACAACCTGGCAGTTTATGTGGCTGAACATCCTTTCTCTAGACACCATCCTAAATGGGAATTTCAAAGACTATTTAAACAACAACAAGAAGAAGCTGATATTCAGAAGCTGATGTTCCTAAACCATAAGAATATTACAAGTAGTACACTGTCTTACACCAAAGATCAGCCTAGGCCAGTACCCAGCTTCTAACTGCAGGCAGTAGGAGATCCTTGGGAAAAGGGAACAGGGCAAGCCTATGTGATACTTATATTCTCCCTCAGATGTTCTTCTAGTCTTCAGTCCTTTGCTGCTCTTGAGCCAGAAGTTTTTTCCAGGTAGTTAGTGACCTTCTTCTTTTACTGCTTCCCTTTGAACCTATGTAAGCTTTTAGCATGTTTAAGATCTTCTGCCAAAGAGCTAGAATGAAGTATATAGCAGAATATTTTCATCATTTATCTCCTGTCCTATATTTATATATCAGTTCTTCTTCTTGCTCAGTTTGAGAGTAGAAACTAAGGGGAAATGGCCACAGAATGAATATTCACATATGTAAATATAAAATAAAGCTTATATGAATATTAATTTATGTGATTTTCACATTTGTTTGCTGTTAACATTTTCTCCACTGACATCCAATAAGTCAACATTGGTAAACTAATGCAGAAAGAAGATGTGCATGGATGCTCAATCTTGAGCTGCTTCCACTGGTAAGTATATAATTCCACTGACTGGAATTAACCGTGGCCCTTCCAGTATGAAAGAGAAATTTGCAATCTGACCTTCACTAAGACACCATTCACAGAATAAAATGCTGTTCTTACCACTTTAATAATTATTAAATTGGAAAGGTAGTGGGATCAATTAAATTAATAATTATATATAGAATAATAACACCTACTTAATCTCTTAAGCAGCATTTTGATAAACTGATTTAGGGAAAAAATGCAAATGGCTCTGTTGGCACTGCAGGCAAATGACTAGGGCACGCACTTGTCCCTGGCCTTAGGCTGAGCTAACTGGCTTGGGCATGAAGAACTACTGGATGCGAAACTGCTGGACGTAACGAATAACCTAACAACATGCTGACACAAGTTACAGTTAGTGCCACAAGGGCTGGCTGGATTTCACAGGTCAAAAGGCGAGATAGTCAAACTGCACAGGTACTTGGAGGGAAGGATGGGGGAACTTTCAGAGAGTACAGTGTTGCAATACCAACTGTGGCTAAGTAGCTGTACCAGCAATACCATATAAGGGTGAGATTACCGAGGTAATATTGTCAGAAATACTGAATTTGGGTACTCTTGTAGCACAGCTGGGACAAATAAGAAAAAAGTATTTAGGTCTGGATGTTTATTTGGGAGGAGAAAAGGGCAGAGAAAGAGAGGTAGAACAACAGTGAAAAGGGGAGTCAAGAGATGGAAAAAAAGGACAACAGAGCATGTAACCACATGACCGGTGTTGTCCGAGGGTACCTGTACTTGATCACCACAGACAGAGCAGGACAATAAACCAGATTTGTTGTTACGACCATATCACATGAATCAAACCTGCTCTTGCTATCCAGAGGATGGGGCTGGGAGTAGGGTGAGGGGTTTACCTGACTGCTGAGGGAACACCCTGAGAGACAGTCAAATGTCCAGTTACCACCGTGTCAGTGCCCATTCCAGGTCTCATGGCATCAGCAGCTACTCATTGCTTTGGCTTTTACCTTGGCTGCGTTGCCAAGGTAAAAATTAAAGGAGAGAAGAACAGTCCCCCACATCTGCCCAGTTAAGCATTTATCCCAGTTTCTCATCTGACAGTGACCACTGACACCAAAGAGAGAAAAAGTGTAAGAACAGGTCAAGAGAGAGTACTGTCTCCTCCAGTAGGCCCTCTCTTCCATTCATAACCCTACCTGAAGATTACATCTGCATTTCAGCTCTTAGTAAACCCATTTATTTATTTGCTGTCCATCACATTCTGTGACCAGGAATCTGGAAGCTTAGCTGTGCATTGCACAAAAATTATCTTGACTTGCACAAGTTCATTATCTTGACTACTTCTTTTATAAATTGGAAGGGAAATTTGATTTTCACTTCATGAGGATCACATTATATGGAAAACTTTACACCTATTCACATTTTGATTGTATTTGAAAACCGTTTTTTAGAAACAAGAAAGAGATGCCATGGTATAGTTCAGAAGCATCATGCATGGAGCAATGCACTGCAGTCCACATTTGGCTCCTAAAAATCTAGGCGCCTTGTTATCCTCCAAAGTCTGTAAAGAATGAGGAAACTACTTGTTAAAATATCAGTAGGAAATAATTTAACATTGTTTAATGTAATGTGTTAAAAGAGGAAATTTAATTTATCTATTTTTATATAAAGAATGAGGACTGGTTACTATTTTGAACATAAATTAAAGCCCAGAAGACTAATACAAAAAAAAAGAATTCATTTCTAAGACTGGAACAAAAGTATTATGTATCAGACTCTTTTTTTAAACATAAAACAGACTAAAAATATGAATACATGGTATTAGTCAATGAACTGATTTCTCATACATGTTTAGCTTCTGGAATGATGGGAGTGGAAAGTGTATAAATGCTACTAAAATGCCATTCTGTCTCTACTTGTTCCCACAGTCTCAAAAGCAAATAAATCTTGTTGCAATGTTGCAGCAGGTGAAATGAGAAAAACTGAGTTGTATTTACAACAAAACATTCCACAGAATTCAACCAGCTGGTTCGCCAGTTTATCTGAAAAGTAGAACTACAAAAATATCAGAATATCTGGTATGCAATCATTATTACTGTCTGGCAGCCTTAAATCAGAAGAATAGAAGTCCATCTAAATCATTGAGTATAAATATATTTTAAAAAAATCACAATCCCCCCCCCCCCCCAAACCAAACCCTGCTATTTACTAAGCTGTATTTAAAAAAAAAAAATATTGTGGAAATGAAAGTCAAAGAAGGTTTAATTTTGCCTTCTTGACATAAAATATGAACTTTAAACAAGACTTATGTGAAGCTCATCTATGCACAGAAGGCGTCTAGCTTACAACTAAAACCAGAAAAAGATATTTCAAAATATCATTTAAAATATTTCTCTCAGTTGAAAAGAATGATCATAGGTCTTCCCGTGGCAGAAGAGCCAGTGACAAAAGGGAAGTGTCGGTAATGAAGTACTGAATAGAGGTTTGTCATCATCAAAAATTAGAACTATGGTAAAAATGGGAAAATATTTCAAGGAAATGTTCTTCATATAAGTAAGATCAGCATTATTAAGATTTAATAGCTGGACATTAAACAAGGTGGTAAGGAGAAAGACTGACATCTTCTGTTAAATCCTAACTAATCTTTCATATACTAAAAGACAATGAGACAGAAAGCAGACTTGTATCGCAGAGAAAGAAGGGTGTGAAATGGGGCACTGTACTGAAATAGCATAGCTTATGGTGAATAATATGATAGAATAAAGTGCTGGCAGGAGGACAGAATAGAAACTACAGTGGACATTTGCCACCTCTACTCACTGTTATATCTAATTATGTAAAAAAACCGCAAAACTCTTAACTGATGTATTTAGAAATAATCTCTTGCATGCATATTTTGAAGGGGGAGAGGCATGTATTGTATTCTCAGAGGAAACCACCAATATTTGGAACCTGTGAAAAATTATTCTACATATTCATACTTACATCTTAAAAATAATCACAAAATAACTAAATACTCAACCAGATAACACAATTCAGCTAAACAGATTTTGAAACTTGGCAGCTGCAGATCACACGACACATCATCAGGAAAGATGCTGATTCACCATCTTGCACCAAACTTATTCTAATGGTCTCTTCCAATCCATTTCTGGACCTACCCCAAATTACCTTTCTACCTTTCATTACTCAGAACAGCACATAAGAATTCAACTATTGCCTTCAAAATTAACTCACCTCTTTCATTATCAGGTTCATTAAAAGCCCTCCAAAACAAGTCTCCCTGCCATGTCTCCACTGGGTTTCATAACTCTTTTCAATTTATCACAGTTTCAACATCCTTAGTTCTCCATTTCAGTTTTCAATGGTTTGTAATTCTCCCCAAGTCATCTTACCTTCTGGAATCTAGTTCCTTTTATATTTCTGGCAACTCTTTTTTTGCAAGTAGGCTACTTTTTTCCTGAAGGTTTCATTTTCTAGAGTTGCACCTTGTGAATTGTGGGTAGAAATATATGGAAAGATAACTGGACTTCTTTCAAACTACCCCTAACTGAATACATGGGGGTTTTGTTTGGTTTGGGGTTTTTTTAGACTTTCTCAATGACTTTCGTTAATTACCTGTTTCCTTATTCTGTGGGGTGACTGCTCCTCAGACCTGACATGCAAAAAGTGTCACTGTCCCAAATGCTCTGGGGCACAGGTGCAATACAGGTACAATGCTACTTTCACCAAATAGAGATGCTTCTGCAGGAATCTTACAAATGGAACCACTTCAGAATATTGTTTACTACCATTCATTCCTACCTACTATTCATTGTTTAAAGTCCGAAACACATTATTTTCTCAAAAAGTAAATTAGTGGGGAAAAAAACCATCCCACAGATGTCTCCTGCTTCCTGATTATTTTGTACTGTTTAATGACTTTGTGCAAATTTATTAGAAGTCTATTAACATATAGTTAAAACTCTCAATTCAAAAATTTGGTTCATCTACCTAAATCTCTTTAGCGTATGAATACCATAGATTTTGTCTTGTTTCTCACATGTGAAAGGTTAATAATTCTTTTAGATGTGTTATAATAAACTGGCTTTTTTTTTGCCTTTCCATCTAGAAGGCACATAATAAATTCTTCCAGAGGTTAAAAAGCCCTTGAAACTGAAGCACAAGGAGAACACAGAACATTGAGGCAGTGCAGATCTCAATGGGATATAGAACACTACAGTATGCAAATTCATATGCCTTGATTTAAATAAGATATTAGCATATTAGTTTGGCATGAGTGCATAAATCAAAGAAAACTGACCCTTAACTTTATCTACTATCCTTGAATACTACAGGAACAAAACAGATGCCCTCACAATTCCCTTTCCCAATACCCACCCACACTTTACAAAAGATAGAATTTCATAAAGTTGTTAAATTTAAGACCACCATTTCAGAGCTCAGCTACCTGGGGCTAAGCTCTGTCAGATTTGGGAATTAAGCTCATTAAGTTGCTTATAAAACCCCTTTTCTCCTCTAGTAGGATGGTGGTGATGAATGGTTGTGTCTGAGGAACTGCAGGTGTCTTTGATGGACAGCCTGCTTCAAATGAGTTGAAGTTCTCACTTTCTTTCCTTCCCCTCCTGTCTGCTAGGGAGAGTGGTATTACAAAGCAAGTGCCCTCTCCTACTGTTTTATTCCCTTGTACCAATTCTCAGAAAATGTGTGGGGGTGCGTCCTTTTATTTTTAAATAAGATACAGGTTAAGAGAGACTTTTTCAGCATCCTCAAGCTGAGAACAACAATGTATATGAAAACATAAAAAAGAGGATGTTAAAAAAAGACGAAGTTTTGTGTTGGTCTTTTGAGAAAGAAATTGTGCTTTAACCATAAGTTAGAAAAATTCCTATTCTCCATTCGTGACCCATGGAGTTAAATATCTATTGGTAATTTTAACAACATCACTAAATGAATGTGAATATACACTTTGTCCTTGAATGCTATTTGTTTGTCAAGGCACCTACTATGTTTGTACAATATATTTATTTGTACAGGAAAATCTACTTTACTTTCAAAGTCATACCAATGCTTGACTGAGGTGAAACTCCCAATATGTTTTCTGCAATAAAAATGCTCTTTACAGAGGAAGTTTCACTTTATGAAATTTTTTAAGACAAAAATGTACAAACCCAAAATTACCCTGGCTTTTTTCCAGTGCTGTAAATTCACAATACGAAGGCCTGTTGGTGATGTATCATAACAAACTATGAAACAGATTCACACAACATGATGCTAATAATGAATTCTGAAAAAAAAAAGGGGGGGGGGGGTAAAAGCATCTTTTTTGGAATCCAATTTAAAATTATACCAATGGATGAAGGCAGATGGGACAGTGAAATATTTACAGATTCCAACTACCATCTGTCCATAATTTATTATCCATCTGATTGTAGGTTATTGTTGTTTTTCTGCTATCATTAAACACTTGTTATTTATCTTGTTACACCACTTCTGCATTTAACATTGAGACCTTCACAGATTTGAGTGCTGTTATCTCCAGTGACCTATAATTTATGTAAGTCCTTTTGGTGTCCTTACTTCTGTTCACCAGGCATCTAAAAGTGAATATTGCTCTCAGCTTAGATTGCTGATTAATTAATTTCTACCTTCTCTATCCCTGCATTGCAGCCTTGGGTTATGAGTTTAAAGTAATAATTCACTGTTACATATAGTTTGTCAAGTTAAATTCTGCAAACTTCTGATAGAGTCCAATTTCCATGCTACATTTAATAGCTGGTCCCTTAGAAATTAATCCCTTTCTATCTGTGATTTATTTTTTCTTCTGCTGCTTAGTGACAAAAATGGATTTTTCCCCCTGATCTGCTGTAATCTGGCTGCCTTTCCTGCAGTATTCAGTGTAAATGACGTGACTCCATCTGCTACTTTTTTCTCCCTTGTGTAGTTTTAGCTCTGAAGATTACAACGCAAGTTAGACTGTCACAGCTGCAGGTGGCAGAACTACATACAGCTCTAAATAGAGACTGGTAGCAGTGCCAAAGTTTGAGTACAAATCTAAACATCCCCAGCACTTGTGTGGACATGAAATTCCTCATCCAGTCCCTAGACATAGAGTTTCCACAAATCACCCAAAAGCCAGCTACCTTCCATTACTATTTTCCATTAATGCAGTGAGGTTTGTTTCCATGTTGCTGAACCCATGCAACTAATTCTGAATTCAAAGTAACCTGCTACCTTCCCTTTATCAGCACATGTTCACTGAAGGTGGACCCATCCATCCTCTAGAAATTAGCCTCTTTTGCTTGGCATCAGCTTTCCTACCTTTTCCATGTCTATAATGAGGAACATAACTAAAGATCTGGATTTAAAACTACAGAACCTGTGGAAAATATTTTACTTTTTTTCAAATTCATTTTCATCCTGAATTGAGACAGATAATCAAGCTACCAATTCCTCTAAGAGAATGGAGTACTCAAGAAAAATAATAAAACTTTGAAATATTTCACTTCTATTTCTTGAATGAACTCAGAACACTATTACAGGTTTGATTTAATAGAGTTGCATTCTCCCAGGTTTCCACAGAGTCTCAAAAAATTATCTCATAGAGTGGTTCAAACCTCATTTCCCATGGTTCACAATTATTTCAATAAGGATGACACTACACTGTAGGAGACTTCTTTGCAGCCTCCAAGCTTTATTTCCTCACTTTCAACTCTAACAGATTTATTGTTCCATTTTATAAATTTAGACTTTTGTCTCTCAGCACAGACCCCTTCCCTGAAGCTTTTCACTCTTTCCTCTAGTTCTTATTTCCATATACCACTGCCAGTCCTGACCTCCCCATCCTTCTCTCCAACAAGGACAGCTATCTCATTCTGCACCAAATTCAAACACTTAAACAAGGAAAATTTCTGACCTAAATGTGCAGCACAACAGTGTGATAACATTTTTTGGAACACTAAACAAACAAAAAAAAAATTAGAGGTGTATTTGTAGACTATTGATCCTCAGATTTGATTTCTTGGCTACAATTTGGAAAAGTGCATTCTTTCCCTCAGATTTTCTCTCTTTATTTCATGGAAAGAGATCTAGCTCCAGTCAGGACCTAAGCATCAAGCTACAAAATACAAAGAAGAAATTTTCAAAAGATATTTATCCAGTAACTACCAAAGCACTTTGATTTCAGCAGGCACTGGCTAACATCCCAAGCTTTGTTTAATATTGTAAGTAGGAAATTGGTTCTAAAACATTCATAACTTCTTGGAGTCAGTACTCATAATGAGAGTTCCCTAACCATCACATAGATTAATTCTTTTAGCTAAAAATGTGGTCCATGTCTGCTGGTAAAGCTAGAACACTGGGCAACCAGGAACAGAAAAGCCACTGAGACAGGAAAAGGTAAGAGGAGTGTAAATGTGATCTAAATGTTACCGCATTTGGTTGTGGATGTCTATGGTCCTATGTCTTGTTCCCAAAATCAGTATCATTTTAATCCAATATAAAGTATGATCACACACCTAGGAACAATTTCCAATGACATAAACCTAAACAGCTTTAGAAGTTCTGGTTTTTTTACAACATATTACTTGTATAAATGTAGCATTTCTATCCTCTTACAGTATGTAGGAAGCACCCCAAGATCAATTGACGTTATTGCAATAAAGTATTGCAGTGATAATGTGATGTCAGCTGAAGTGAGCACCATTTATGGAGTACTGGATTAAAGACTGCAATATCCTGAAAATTCTTCGTTGTTGGTCATGGAATCATAGAACGGTTTGGGTTGGAATAGACCTTTAAAGATCATCTAGTCCAACGCCCCTACCATGGGCAGGGACACCTTCCACTGGACCAGGTTGCTCAAAGCCCCATCCAACCTGATCTTGAACACTTCCAGGGAGGGGGCATCCACAACTTCTCTGGGCAACCTGTTCCAGTGCCTCACCACCCTCATCATAAAAAATTTCTTCCTTACATCTAATCTAAACCTACTAGCTTTCAGTTTAAAACCAGTGCCCCTTGTCCTGTCACTAAAGGCCCCATTAAAAAGTCTGACCGCATCTTTCTTACAAGCCTCCTTTGTAGGCCGCAGTAAGGTCTCCCCAGAGCCTTCTTTTCTGCAGGCTGAACAACCCCAGCTCTCTTACCCTCTCCTCATAGGATATGAGTTGCATGCCTCTGATCATTTTTGTGGCCCTCCTCTGGACCCATTCTAACAGGTCCGTGTCTTGTGCTGGGGACCCCAGAACAGGATGCAGTACTCCAGGTGGCGGTCTTATGAGAGTGGAGTAGAGGAGCAGAATCACCCACCTCAATCTGCTGGCCGCGCTTCTTGTGATGCAGCCCAGGGTATGCTTGGCTTTCTGGGCTGCAAGCGTACATTGCTGGTTCATGTCCAGTTTTGCATCCACCAGCATCCCCAAATCCTTCTCCACGGGGCTGCATCACAAGAATTCATCTTGAAGTCTGTATTGATACTGGTGATTGCCCTGACCCAGGTGCAGGACCTTGCACTTGGCCTTGTTGAACTTCATGAGGTTCACATGAGCCCACCTCTCAAGCCTGTCAAGGTCCCTCTGGATGGCATCCCTTCCCTCTAGAGAATCAACTGCACCACCCAGCTTGGTGTCATCTGCAGACTTGCTGAGGGTGCAGTCAATCCCACTATGTTGTTAATGAAGATACTAAATATTACTAGTCCCTTCAGGGATACCACTCATTACTGGTTTCCACTTGGACACTGAGCCATCGACTGTAACTCTTTGGACATGGCCATCCAGCCAATTCCTTATCCATCTAACAGTCCATCCATCAAACCCATATCTCTCCAATTTAGAGGTAAGAATGTTGTGGGGGACCATATCAAGGGTCTTACACAACTCCAGGTAGATGACATCCGTAGCCCTTCCCTTGTCCACTGATGCAGTCACCACATTGTATAAGACCACTAGGTTAGTCAGGCATGATTTGCCCTTGGTGAAGCCCTATTGCTTGTCTGTGATCACCTCCTTGTCTTCCAGAACTTTCATCATGTCTTCCAGGAGGATATGCTCCATGATCTTCTGGACATGCAGGTGAGGTTGACTGGTCTGTAGTTCCCAGGGTCCTCCTTTTTTACCCTTTTTAAAAATGGCTGTGATGTTTCCCTTTTTCCAGTCACTGAGGACTTTGCCTGACTGTCATGACTTTTGAAATATGTTTAAAAGTGTCTTGGCAACTACTTCAGCCAATTGTCTCCGGACCCTGGGATGCATCTTATCAGGTCCTATGTTCATTTTCCTCAGATGGTCTCAAACCATATCTTCTCCTATAGTGGGAGGGACTTCATTCCCCCAGTCCCTGCCTTGAGGGTTCAGGGGCTTGAGAGATGTGGGAAGAGTGATTGTCAGTGGTAACTAAGGCAAAAGTTTTGTTGAGTACCTCAGCCTTCTCTATGTTGATTGTCACTGGTTCTCCTGCCTTATTTATCAGGGGCCGTACATTTTCTTTAATCTTCCTTTTCTGGCCAACGTACCTCTAAAAGCCCTTCTTATTATTCTTCACATCCCTTATGTTGTGGTTTAACCCCAGCCAACAACTAAGCACCACGCAGCTGCTCACTCACCTCCCCCCCACACCCAGTGGGATGGGGGAGAAAATCTGGAAAAGAAGTAAAACTCGTGGTCTGAGATAAGAACGGTTTAATAGAACAGAAAAGAAGAAACTAATAATGCTAATGATAACACTAATAAAATGACAACAGCAATAATAAAAGGATTGGAATATACAAATGATGCACAATGCAATTGCTCACCACTCACTAACCGATGCCCAGCTAGTCCCTGAGTGGCAATCCTCCCGCCCCCACTCCCCCCAGTTCCTATACTAGAAGTGACGTCCCATGGTATGGAATACTCCGTTGGCCAGTTTGGGTCAGCTGTCCTGGCTGTGTCCCCTCCCAACTTCTTGTGCCCCTCCAGCTTTCTCGCTGGCTGGGCATGAGAAGCTGAAAAACCCTTGACTTAGTCTAAACACTACTTAGCAACAACTGAAAACATCAGTGTGTTAACAACATTATTCTCATACCGAACTCAAAACATAGCACCGTACCAGCTACTAGGAAGACAATTAACTCTATCCCAGCTGAAATCAGGACACCTTACCAAATTCAGCTCCAACTGTGCCTTAGCTTTCTGATCCCTACACATCTGGGCAGTGTCCCTACATTCTTCCCAGGGTACATGTCCCTGGTTCCACGGCTTGTGCATTTTCCTCTTACACTTTAGTTTGACCAGGAGGTCCTTACTAAGCCATGCTGGTCTCCTTCATTCTTTGCCTGATTTCTTACACATGAGAATCAAGAGCTCTTGCACTCCAAGAAAAAAGTCCTTAAAGAGCTGCTAGCTCTGTTCAGCATCTTTGTCCCTGAGGGCAGTTTTCCAGGGGATCCCATCCACTAGTTACTTAAACAACTTAAAGTTTGTTCTAAAATTCAGCATCCTGACTCTACTCTTCATCTGGTGCATATCCCTCAAGATTGTCATGGACTTTTGGAAACTGGTTACAGACATAGTGACAGCATGGCTATATCTGCATTAGTTGTGCTGGTGCTTTTGATATGTTCAGATGTCCTCTAAGGGTTTTCATCTCTGCTCGGATGAAGTCACTTGTAATACCAACCAGTGGACAGTGGTGTGAGGAACTGATACACAAAGATGAAGAATGAGGCTATGGACAGATTCCAGGTGGGAAGTCACTTACAATATGATACAAAAACTAATCAAAGTAACCCAGTGGGATACTCTTTCATGTAGAAATCTTTGATTTGATCTCTTTTTATTCCTCCTGTATTAATTTCTGCTTCCTCAGTCTAGCCCAGTCTTTATAGTCTGGATTTCTATTAAAATGTTGACTTTTTTTTTTTTCTAACATCCATCCCTGGGGATGTTCAAGAATGCCTGCCTCTGGAGGTGTTCAAGGCTCAATTAGAGGTGTCTTTGAATGGCCTGATCTATGTAGACCTGCTTTGCACAGTGAGTTACAGAAGATACCCTCTGAAGGTCCCTTTGAACCTAAATTACTGTATGATTCTATAAACTCAAAATCTTCTGGCATGCCAGACTTTATGTCAGACTGAACTGTTAGGACAGGTACTGTAGCTCCATGTCAGGTAACAATCACCTTCTTTGAAACATACAGATATGTAATTCCACCTCTGCTGCCATGCAGCATTTGCCATGCTAAATCACAATGATTTGCAAGACTGCAAGTTAAATGTTCTAATTTAAGAAGTCAGTAACTGTGGAAATCCAAATACTATTTGATCTGATGATATAAATTTAAATTGGGCCATTTTAGCTATGCATTATGCCTCTATCTAATTTAACTCCTTTTCTGTCATGCTATTTTTGGGCTACGTTGTACAACCTTCATTCAGGTTGATTCAACATTACATCAGAGGCATAGTCCCATTTTACACATCCATGAAGCAGGGACCTACTCAACTAGTAAAGAATTTGACAGCAAAAGGGTTAGATGCTATAGTCCTTAGACAAAGCTGTTTCAGTTTAGATTTTTCTATATTGAAAAAAATACATTCTTTTTGTGACACTTTAACTGATAGTATTTATTAGTGTGGTTTGACTTTATGCTACTCTGTGCAGTTGGGGAATACTTTATATTAATAACAATTACAGTAATACAGAATGGCATAGTGTGCTTGGGGATCCATATTCTGCATTCTCTGGAAAACAAATTGTGGTCAGGATGGAGTCTCTCCTTAGAAAGCACTTGAGCAAATGGTGAAAAATGCTGCATTCTGGAAGTAAATTCAGAGCAGGTGGATGGGGCAGCAGGAGGCCATATTGAGGAGAAATGGGCAGCTTCAGTCTCTCTCATTGCATATTCATCAACTCCACCTGTTTATGTAATGACAAACAGCCAGACATTAATAACCAAATGGAAAGAATGACTTCCCATTGAAACAGAGATGATATTCTGAAGTTGTATATGAAATTTCCAATTGTTACTGGTAATGATCTGTCACATAACTATAAAACATTTATTTTGAAGTAGAATAAACATGGCCGCATTATCGAGGTAAATACTAAGCTATGGAAAAGGTACTCTGCTCCAGCCTAGTTACGGATCCTGTTCCTTTTTACTTTTGGCCACATCTCTCCCTTCTGTTTGCCAGTGGCAACCTGTGCTGAAAGTTAGTAGGGGTGATGATTTTTAACTTGTTACCACCAGTGAGCTGATTGCCTTTCAAGCTTTCCCTAATCTGCACATTCATTGCAGGAGTTGTATTCTGCCTGGCACAAAATTTTAGAGGAGCTGAAGCACTGGCTTCCTGAGTGCTGGGATCTCAGATTAGATTTAACTGTGCACTATTTACATTTGGAGTTACACTTTATCATTAGTCAATTAAATCAGCAGACATGGATTAGTACTCTGTATATGTGTCAATATATCCACAAAGTATAGTCATCTTGTTTGTCAGCTGGTAGATGGTTTATTCCATTACTCACCTGAGACATCTGCTTTGCCAGTTAATCAGCCAGTCATTTTGTATTAGTTTTTAAGCAACAGACTGTATTTTCAACTTTAGTTAATCCAGGTTGTTTGCTCAGAGATTTTTCTAGTAACAGATCCTAGAGTTCTCTTGCAGATTTATCATACAGCTAATTAAGAAGCTGGCTTTATGATTCACTTCAACAGGGCTGAGGCACAAACAGCTCTGCAGCAAAGCAAACCTTCTGGGGGAAAGTGAGGCCAAATTCCCCTCTTTCAGCTGAAAAAATGACTTATTCACTAGTAACTTAGTCTGGAAGAGAAATAAAGTGGGTTTAATTCTCTCAGAGCCTCGAATCAAGTGTTTGTGTTTGCTTTGAGGCATGTTACTAATCACCCTAAATTAAAAAAAAGATAGTCTATAAGTAATCTTAAAAAAAACTCAAGCAAAACCAACCAACCAAACAAAAAAACACAAAAAAAAAGGACAACAAAAATTTTGCCTTTTCAAATTGGTCTTCTAGACAAGGCTGAGAGACTTCGGAGTGTAGTAAGGCATTAAACCACAATCCTGGAGGCACTTCTAATCCCAGCCTTACCCTGACCCATCCCAAGTAGATTGTACCACCCAGCCTCTTGCCCCACAAATAAATTATGTGACTGAGGAGGTAAGATTAGCCTGTGCAATGGGACAAATTCCTAGGTATTTGAGGAGGAATTTAAACATGCACCATCAAAAGTGGGAAGAGTTAATACTAGAAGAGGGAAAACACATTTATCCTGCCTCCGCAAATAGGCAGATGCACTCAAGGACACGTGAGGCTCTCATAGTAATTGGTTATTCTCTGAACAAGGAAAGCATCAGTGTTTTTTAAATGCCACAAAAGTTCCAGGGGAGTTCTTGAATCAAACATATTTATTTGTCATTTACAGAAAGTATATTAATTACCCAGATAAAAGTAGTTACTGAGTACTGGGGGTGGGATTCTTTTTGATATAAAATTCTCCGATACCTTCTTTCTAGTTAGGGCCAGTGCTGTGACCCTTTCACAGAAAGTGTATGTAAAGTCAGCAGAAATTTTTTCTGCACTACATGACTAAGATCAAGCCTCAAATATCTGCCACTCTTGAAGAATATTATCTAAAATTACACATTGATTTGTTTTTACCAGTCAGGAAATTAGTTATTGCATCATCATGTGCTGTCATTAATCATTACTTAAATGAAGTTGGGTTTTTTTCTTTTTTTTTTTTCTTCTCTAGCCTACTTCTATTACTTAGAACTATATTAAATATCACATTAACATAGCATCTTTTCTCAGTGAGCATGCCAAAGTGGTGTACACACCTTGCATACAGAATATTTAATCAAATGAACATAGCCGCCTTTTGAAAGTGGGGAAAGGTTTAGGAGGCATACCACATTCTTAACAACATTTGACATGTGAAGTTAAGAATACCCTATCCAATGGGAAGTACAGGAAAATTTACAGGATTCAACGGCATTACAAGAGAGTAGAATTCTTGTTTTTATGAAAAATGATGAGAGGTTTCTGATTATCTCAAACGATCAGACCTGTTTCAATTTCTTTTAAAAAATAAAATATCCTTTAGAAAATATTGCCCCAGGCATTGTGTTTTGGACTTCTAGATCTGGTAAGAGAAAGTGCCAGACCTCCTAAATCCCAGGGTGACTCTTTGTTCCACGTTCTGCCTGAGACTCTTCAGTCTAAAACAGAAGCAACATTTTTTCCACTTGGACACGTAGTATAGTCTCAACATATTTGTGTTTCCCTGGATGTTTCTGAAAGGACTTTCCAAGAGTTAACCTTCTGGAAAGAAATGCAGAAATGTAAAAGCTACTCAGCATCTCTTCAGCTACACAACCCATTTCTCTAATCTCATATAGCTGCCCTTTCACAACAGGTGAAAAAAATGGTAAATGCAGAGCAAGGCAAACAAATCTGTGGGAGGCACGCTTTATGAACACATTTAGTGCATGTTACTGACTCTTCCCAGGAGTGTTCCCAATGCCTTCTGTGGGGCTTCCCTCCATAGCCACTAGCCCACCGTTTGCCAGAACCTCACTCTGGTTCGCTTGGGGCTACATAACCTTTGGCATCACGACTCTGAGTTCTCCCCATGTGAATGAATTCCTTGCCAGTATTAGTAATTACCCAAGAAGTTTAACCCTTCTGACCTCACATTAGTGGCAGACAGCTGTGAGAATACCTCTTTGTTAGCCACACAAACCAGACATATCTATTAAAACCACACATACCCTTGTAATTTTGTCTGTGGTATGAAAAGGACTTCTGGGGTCTGATGCATATATCTTTTAAAGATCATCTTTTAAAAACAATCTGAGAGATTGTCAGGCCAACTACCTTCTGTAGTTTGCAAAGTATTAATATTACTTGTAAGGCATCAGTTTTTCATATGGAAATATTTATATATACTCAGACTAATCTACTACTTTGTTTAGAGAATGTTTCATTCCCTTTTCAAGGATCTTATCTCAGGCTATATTATATCACATCTTCTTAGATGGCATTGAAGCACTTCAGCTTTATGAAATTTTGTTTCCTTGCAGTTCCAACAGTAACTGAAGATTTTTTTGTTTGGTTTTGTGTTTTGCTTTCCACTGCTCAAGAAACAGATTTTCAGTTAATTCTTTATTTTAAAGCCATCCCCCCTCTCTATTTATGATTTTTGTAGGGATTTTTCTCTGGTGGTGGCTCATTTTTTTACTAGGGCTCTTAAAAGCATTCACCTAATTTGATTTGCACTTGCCAGTCTCACTTTGAACAGAGATACATAAAGCATTTCCCATTTGATCTTTTTTCCATAGCTATGAAAATGATTATTTTGTATTGTTATTGCTGTAATGCATGTAAGTTCTGAGTAAGCTTTAAATTAGAATACTTTAAACTTGGAGGGAGATGGCAAAGGAGAAAAAATACTGCTTTTTCCCATTTAATTTTATTTTTTAGCATATGTAGCAAACTGGATGTAGAATCCAAGTCCAACATTTTAGTAAGCAGCATAAGGAGACTTTCTGTCCAAATGCAGTCATAATATTTTGTTCTTTTTATTTCTGGCTCAGTAAAACTAATAATAAATAAGTAGTTTGGAAAGCTAAAAAATAGTATGTGTATTGACAGAGCTTTTTAAAGTCTTATTTCTATCATGACTAACTACACTTTTCAAGCATGGCTGTTTTCATAACATAAATTGTGAAAACTATTTTATATTCTTTATTACAAAAAAGGAGGTATTTTTATTAGTTTCACACAAAATACAGTCAAAAGGTTTAGGATTTACAAAACCTCATTTTTCAAAGCCTGAGCTTGTTTAAGTGACTTGTGCCAAACCCTATTCTTTAATGTTCTTCCTGACTGTAAATCGCAGCACCTTTTGATGTAGATTGATGGAGCAAAGAGCTAAAGATTTTCTGAAAATCACTAATATTATCTATACAGAAAATTTCAAACTTGGCCTTTTTTCTCTTTGAACACAAAAAAGGAAGAGTTTATCATTACCATTCATTTTTTTCAGACTGGCAATGAGTAATCTGAAGTAAAGGAAAAATGACAAAAATATACCCTCCATTGATATATTGAAGGGTCTAGACAGGGAGGGCAGGTGGTTTTGCTTTGCTTGGCTGACTTTGGTGCTCTTCTATAGCCCAAGCTGCCTACAGTGTATAGTCCAGCATGTGACACCCACATCCGCACTTCGCAGAGTAAATTCAGCTTTCATCTCAGTCTGCCTGTACTTCCCACCTGACCTTGCAGCAGGCTACATCCAAGCCATTGCCACAAAGTCATCGAGGCATCTTCAAGAGGGAATTAGAAGTTGCTTTATTGCATCCACAAAGCAGGCTGATGACAAAGGTTCATTAAAGATTTCTTGGGAACAGGAGCTGTTAGCAGTCAAAACTAGCCATAAAGATACACCTGCAGACAAGCGATATGGACATTTGGCTAACCTGGCCCTGAGCACTTCCTTTGAGCTGTGTGCATAGCATGACAAACAGGGAATGGCTGACAAAAGTGATCTATTCAGATGCTGATAATATGACATTTGTCTTCATACAGCTCAGGATTAGACAGAAAAACACAATTGCAGAAGAATGTCAGAGACAAATCTGAAATAATTCAGAAATTTTGTATTACTACAGATGTCCAGAATATCCATAATTATAGAGAAAACAAAGAATAAGAGAGAATTATAAGCAAAGCTTCCATACTTCTAGACTAAATATTACCATGTCTAAATATTTGGCAATCCCTCCCTCCATCCCACCTCCACCATTAGAGGGTTCATTTGCCACCTCTCCTCTAACATCTTTCACTGAGACAACTGATGCTTATCACAGAAGATGACCTGGTACCAGGCTGC
The DNA here is from genome assembly GCA_024606505.1 of Aquila spilogaster. Lineage (NCBI taxonomy): Eukaryota > Metazoa > Chordata > Aves > Accipitriformes > Accipitridae > Aquila > Aquila spilogaster. The sequence continues at coordinate 24,360,838 of JANHGO010000069.1, forward strand.
GTGGTCCATACATCTGAGCATCAAAGATTCAGTGGAGTAAAACCATAACCATAGATGCTCCTGGAATGGATTCTAGAGGTTCTTGAATTTTAGCACATCAGACTGTAAGGGACCTTTCTCAGAAAATCAGAAATTAAAAAACCAAACCAAACCAAAACAAACAAACAAAAAAAACTATGACTCTTCTAATGGATAATTTGAATGTTATTTTTTAGAAAAAAAAACTCCTTAAGTTTGCAATTCTCTACCAATCTCCTACTTTCAAGGCCTCAAAAAACTCTTTCTTTGCATCTGGAGTTTGGGTCTGCTGGTGACTTGTATAATGGAAAAGATTAAGTGGGAGGAAAAGTGGACATTGTGCCATGAGCAACAGATTGTATGAGTTTTTTCCAGCTCTTATCTACCACTGACAACGTGTTGGTGTTTTTTGATTGTCATATCAGTGACAGTGATCTTAAGAGAAGAACAGGTATTATTCAAATCGGATCAAGTGCACCTTCAGCAAGTTTGCCAAGGACACCAAGCTGTGTGATGCGGTAGACACACTGGAGGGAAGGGATGCCATCCAGAGGGACCTTGACAGGCTTGAGAGGTGGGCTCATGTGAACCTCATGAAGTTCAACAAGGCCAAGTGCAAGGTCCTGCACATGGGTTGGGCCATCCCAAGCACAAACACAGGCTGGGCAATGAGTGGATTGAGAGCAGCTCTCTGGAGAAAGACTTGGGGGTGTTGGTTGACAAGAAGTTCAACATGACCTGCCAATGTGCATTTGCAGCCCAGAAAGCCAAGCATATCCTGGGCTGCATCAAGAGAAGCATGACCAGCAGGTCCATGGAGGTGGTTGTCCCCCTCTACTCCACTCTCATGAGACTTCAAGCAGGTCCAGAGGAGGGCCATGAGGATGATCAGTGGGATGGAACACCTCTTCTATGAAGACAGGCTGAGAGAGTTGGGGTTGTTCAACATCTAGAAGGGAAGGCTCCAGGGACACCTTATTGCAGCCTTCCACTACCTAAAGGGGGCCTACAAGAAAGCCAGGGAGGGACTTTTTGCAAGTGTATATTGTAATGGAACAAGGGGTAATGGCTTTAAACTGAAAGAGGATACATTTAGATTAGATGTAAGGAAGAAGTTCTTTACTGTGCGGGTGGTGAGGCACTGGAACAGGTTGCCCAGAGAAGTTGTGGATGCCCCATCCCTGGAAGTGTTCAAGGCCAGGTTG
>JANHGO010000069.1:24362160-24404011 GCA_024606505.1 Aquila spilogaster
TATTATGTGGATAACTTAAAATTCAGAGCTCATTGCCTAATAAGATATGAGCAGTGCCTGTTTACTATCACAACCTGGAAAAGAGAATCTGTAGGGAAAAAGAGAAAAAAAATAATCTCATTCTTTTCTACTGATTGATGTCTTTTTGCAAAGTTGTAAGAAATTCATCAACATACAGTTAAATTTCTCAATTCAAAAATTTAATTTATTGATCCAAATTTCTTTGGTGTATGAATAGCATAGATTTTGTCTTGTGTCTCACATGTGAAAAGTTGATAATTCTTTTAGATGTGTTATAAAATCCTGGCTTTTTTTTTTCCCCTTTCCATCTGGAAAGCACATAATAAATTCTTCCAGAGGTTAAAAAGCCCTTGAAACTGAAGCAAAAGGAGAATTCAAAACTTTGAGGCAGTGAAGATCTCAATGGGATATGGAAACACTACAGTATGCAAATTCATATGCATTGATTTAAATAAGACATTAGCATATTAGTTTGGCATGAATGTATGCATAAAAGAAAACTGACTCTTAACTTTAACCACTATCCTTGAATACTACAGGAGCACAAGAAGTGCTCTTGCAATTCTCTTTCCCATTCCCCACCCACACTTTACAAAAAGATCAAACTTCACAAAGATGTTAAATGAGAGAACTCTATATCAGAGCTCAGGTACCTGGAGCTAAACTCTGTCAGATTTGGGAATTAAGCTCATTAAGTTGCTTATAAAACCCTTTTTCTCCTCTAGTGCGTGGTGGTGATGAATGGTTAAGTCTGAGGAACTGCAGTTGTCTTTGATGGGAAGTCTGCTTCAAATGAGTTGAAGTTCTCACTTTTTTTTCTTTCCCTCCTCCTTCTATAGAGAGTGGTACTACAGATAAAGTGCCCTCTCCTATTCATTCAAAAGTTTAGGATGTGTAGTTTTTTTCCCTTACATTTTTTTTTGTTAAGGCTCCAGTTAAGAGGGATTCTTTGGTATCCTCAAGCTGAGAATAACAATGTATGGAAAAAAAACAAAAAGCCACACATAAAGAGGGTTTTTTTTTTTTTTTAAAGGACACATTTTGTTTTAGTCTTTTGAGACAAAAATTATGTTTTAACTACAAGTCAAAATTTCCTGTTCTCCACCTAAGCTACATATCTATTGGTACCTTTGACAACATCGTTAAGTGTGCCTGAATATACACTTTGCCCTTGAATGCTATTTGTTTGTAGAGGTATTTGCTATTGTTTATACATTACATTTATTTGAACAGGAAAATCTACTTCACTTCCAAAGTCATACAGTGGTTTGACTGAGGTGAACCTTCCCATATATTCTCTGTGATACAAATGCTCTTGACAGAGGAAGTTTAGTTTCATAATTTTTTTAGAAATAAAAATTTGCAAACTCAGAATTACCATGGCTTTTTTTTCCTGTGACGTAAACTACAAAGGAGTGTTGGTGATGTATCGTAACAAACTATGAAACAAATTCACACAACTTGATGCTAATAATGCATTTTGAAAAAGAAAATGGGAGGAGAAGATAAAAGATTCTTTTTTGGAATCCCAGTTAAAATGATACCAATAGATGAAGGCAGATGGGACAGTGAAATATGTGTAGATTCCAACTACCATCTGTCTGTAATTTATTATCCATCTGATTGCAGGTTATTATTGTTTTTCTGCTATCATTAAACACTTATTTACCTTGTTATACCACTTCTGCATTTAACATTGAGACCTTCACAGATTTGAGTGCTGTTATCTCCAGTGACTGATAATTTATGTAAGCCCTTTTTGTGTCCTTACTTCTGTTCATCAGGCATCTAAAAGTGAATATTGCTCTAAGCTTAGATTGCTGATTAATTAATTTCTACCTTCTCTATTCCTGCGTTGCAGCCTTGGGTTACAAGTTTCAAGTAATAATTCACTGTTGCATACCGTTTGTCAAGTTAATTCTGCAAACTTCTGATAAAGTCCAATTTCCATGCTACATTTAATAGCTGGTCCCTTAGAAATTAATCCCTCTCTAGCTGTGATTTATTTTTTCTTCTGCTACTTAGTGACAAAAATGGATTTTTTACCCTGATCTGTAGTGATCTGACTGCCTTTCCTGCAGAATTCAGTGTAAATGACATGACTCCATCTGTTACTTTTTCTCTCCCTTGTGTGGTTTTAACTCTGAAGATCACACCACAAGTTGGAATGTCAGATCTGCAGGTGGCAGAACTACATATACCTCTCATTTGAGACTGGTAGCAATGGTGACATTTGAGTACAAATCTAAACATTCTCAACACTGGTGCAAATATAAAATTTCTGATCCAGCCTCTGGACATAGGCTTTCCACAAATCATCCAAAAGTGGATTGACAGTACCTTCTAAGATTATTTTCCATTAGCTCAGTAAGGTTTATTTTCATACTGCTGAGCCACTGCAACTAATTATGAGTTCAATGTAAACTGCTACCTTAATTATACCATTACATGTTCATCAATGGTGACCCACCCCTTCCCTAGAAATGTGTCTTTCACTTGACATCAGACTTCCTACCTTCTCCATTTCAAATAAAGATCATAACTAAAGGCCTGGATTTAAAGTTACAGAACTTGTGAGAAGCATTTTACTTTTTTTCAAATCTAAATGATTGCTCTGTTTTATAAACTTAGACGTTTGTTTCTCACCATCTTTAGTGCTGATTTAGTGGTTGCCAACCCTGCCAACAGGAGGGGATTGGAATTAGATGATCTTTAATGTCCAACCCAAGTCATTCTATGGTTCTATGGGCACTTTCATAGGCACTTTCCCTCAAGATTTTAATTCTTTTCCTCTAGCTTTTCATTTCCAGACATCACTGCAAGTACTGATCTTCCTGTTCTTCTGTTCAAAAAGGACAACTATATGCTTTTATAGTGAATAGAAAGCATGCAAAGATCAGCTGGTGCTATTGCAATAACGTCTTGCAGTGATGATATGATGTCAGCTGAAGTTTGCATCATTTATGGAGTACTGGATTAGAGATTCTCATATCCTGAAAATCCTTTGCTGACAGTCATGGACTTCTGGAAACTGGACACAGCCAAAAGGATAGCACAGATGCATCTGCTTTCGATGTGCTCAGATGACCTCTGAGGGTCTCTGTTGCGATGCAGCTGTTAGTAATATCAACAGTGGACACTGATGTGAGGAGGTGATACAAAAAAAAGAAAAAAGGGGAATCTGGACAGATTCCAGGTGAGAAGTCAATGTAATACAAAAACTAATTCAATTAGATAAGCACATGTAGGAAACTTTTATTTGATGTTTTTTATCCCACTTGTGTCAGTTTTATCTTCCTCTATCTAACTCATTCTTTACAGTCTTTGGTTATGTTCAAGAGAAACCACCACTGGAGGTGTTAAAGAGTCAGCTAATGATATCCTTGACTGGTCTGATGGATGTACGAGGACTGCTCCAAAAGTAATGCTTCCTATTTTATGATGTTGGCCCATGACATTAGAGGTGGACTTAGTGGTATGGGAGTAGAGGTTGAGCCTTCCCATCAATATTACATTAAATTTTGTTGCTGTGCAAGAGATGGCAGCAGGGGGGCAGTCTGACAAAATGGCGGCTGATGTGGAAGTGTGCATGAAGCAAAGGTGTGTAGCTGAATTTCTCTGTGCAGAATATAATTGCACCCATTGACTTCACCACACTTGCTGAATATTTGTGGAGACCAAACAGTGGGTGTGAGCACAGTGAGACTGTGGGTAGTGCGTTTCAGCAGTGGTGATAGCAACATGAAAGATAAGCCATATTTCAGATTGCCATGCAGACGTTTATGAGTGTGGCATGCAGGCTCTTGTTCATCACTGGTAAAATTGCATAGCTAATGGTGGTGACTATGTTGAAAAACAGTGGTTTTGGCTGACAATTTGTTCTGTCAGTGTTATTATGCTTTCTGTATCTGTTGTTATTTTCTTGCAAATAAATGGGAGGCACTGTTTTCAGAGCGACCTACATAGATCTGCTCCAAGCAAAGTGTTACACAAGATGACCTATTGTATAATTCTGTAAATTCAAGATCTTCTACTGTGCCAAATTTTGTGTCAGGCTGAACAGCATAGGTACTGTGTCTCCATGTCAGGTAACAATTACCTGCCTTGAAACATACAGATATGTAGTTCCATCACACAGCATTTGCCATGCTAAAACATAATGATGTGCAAGACTGCAAGTTAAATGTTCTAATTTAAGAAGTCGGTGACTGTGGAAATCGAAATATTATTTCATTTTATAAAATAAATTTAAATTGGCTCATTTTAGCTATGCACTGTGCCTCTTCCAATTTAAATCCCTTTCTGTCATGTTATTTTTGGGCTACACTGTACAACTTTCATTCAGATTGATTCAACATGAATTCAAATGCATAGTCCCATTTTACTCATCCATTAAGCTTCCTTCATTTGAAAGGACCTACTCACCTTATTTGACAGCAGAAGTGTTACGCAAGTTCTTATGCAAAGCTGTTTTGGTTTTGATATTTCCACAATGAAAATAAATAAATAAATAAAACATTGGTTTTGCAACCACTTATCTGATGTTGTTTATTAGTGCAATTTGACTGTATGCCATTCTGAGTCAGTTGGGGTTTATTTTATATTAATAAAAATTACAGTAATACAGAAAGGCATAATGTGCTTGGAGATTCATATTCTACATTCTCTGGAAAACAAATTGTGATCATGTTGGAGTCTCTCCTTAGAAAGCACTCGAGCAAATGGTGAAAAATGCTGCATTCTGTGATTCTGGAAGTAAATTCAAAGCAGGTGGACAGGGCAGCAGGAGGCCATTTTGAGGAGAAATGGGCAGTCTCAGTCTCTCTCATTGCTTATTCATCAACTCCACCTGTTTATGTAATGACAAACAGCCAGACATTAATAACAGTGTGTAAGGACTCACTTCCCATTGAAACAAAGATGCTATTCTCAAGTTGTATATGAAGTTTCCATTTGTTGCCAGTAATAGTCTGTCATGAAAAAAAAAAAAATTGAAGTAAAATGAGTGTGAAACCATTATCAATGTAAATACTAAGCTATGGAAACAATACCGTGCTGTTAAGGATCCTGTTCCTTTTTGCTCTTGGCTACATCTCCCCTTTCTGTTTCCCAGCGGCAACCTGTGCTGGAAGTTTTTAGGAATCATGATAATTAACCTGATTGTTACCATCAGTGATCTGATTGCATTTTCAGCCTTCCCTAGTCTGTACACACACTGCAGGAATTGTATTCTTCCTGGCACTAACTTCTACAAGAGTGGAACTATTAGCTTCCTCATACATGGGTGATGCTATCTCAGAGTAGATTTAACTGACCACTATTTACATTTGGAGCTATGCTTTATCATTAACCGATTAAACCAGCAAACACAGATTAGTAATCTGGATTTGTGCCAATTTATCCACAAAGCACTCATCTTGTTTGTCAACCTGTAGATGGTTTATTCCATTACTCACCTGTGGCATCTTCTTTACCAATTAATCAACCAGCCATTTGGTATTGGTTTTTAGGAGCCAGACTGCATTTTCAACTTTTACTTTAAAACAACCAGGTTGTCTGCTCAGTGATTTTTCTACTCACAAATCCCAGAGTTCTCTTGGCGATTTATACTACAGCTAATTAAGAAGCTGTTTTTATGATTAACTTTACCAGGGCTGTGACAAACAGCTCTTCAACAAAGCAAACCTTCTGGGAGAAATAAAGGCCAAATTCCACTCTCTCAGTTGAAAGAATGACTTACTAGTCTGCAAGAGAAATAAAATAGACTTAATTCTCTCAGGATTTGGAATAAAGTGTGAGAGTTTGCTTTGAGGCATGCCACTAATCATCCAAAATTTAAAAGCAAATTTTATAGAAAATTAAGAACATTTTTTAATGGCTTTTTAAGTTGGTCTTCTAGTAAAGGTTGAGAGATTTTCCTATGTAGTAAGGCATTAAACCAATATACTGGAGTTATTTCTAATCTCACCCTATCCCAAATAATCTGTAACACCCAGCCTCTTGCCCCACAAATAAATTACATCACTGAGTATGTAAGATAAGTCTTTGCAATGGGGTAACTTCCTAGCTACCTGAGGAGGCATTTAAATGTGCATTGTCTGAAGTAAGAAGAATTAATATTAGGTTAGTGGAAATAACAGGTTGCTCTGAAAGTAGTGCTTCCTATTTTACTATGTTGATCCACAATGTCAGAGGCAGATGGTGGTGGTATGGCAGAAGAGGCTGAACCTTCCCACTAATATTCCATCACATTTTGTTGCCATGTGACAGATGGCAGCAGAGGGCCTGTCTGACAGCATGATGTCTGATGTGGAAGTATTCCATGTGGATTTTCTGTCAGATAGTGTTATTGCATCTGTTTGTAGTGTATTTGTATCTGTTGTTGTTTCCATGGAAATAAATAGGAGGCATTACTTTCAGAGTAACTTTACATTTATCCTGCCTCTACAAGTAGGCAGATGCACTCAAAGACAGGTGAGTCTCTTATAGTTACTGGTTAGTCTGTAAGTGAGGAAAGCATCAGTGTTTTCTCAAAGGCCACAAAAGCTCAAGAGAAGTCCTTGAATCAAGCACATTTATGTGTCATTTACAGAAAATATGTTAATTATCCACTTTAAAGTACCTACTGAGATGATTCTTCTTAATATGAAATTCTCTAATATTTTCTTTCTAGTCAGGGGCAGCACTATGTTTCTATAATTCCATGGAAACCATGTATAAAGTCAGTAAGAATTTTGGCTACATTACATGACTAAGATCAAGTCTTAAATATCTCCTGCTCTTGAAGAATAGTATCTAAAATTACACACTAATTTGTTTTTACCAGACAGGAAATTAATTATTATATCATCTTATGCTGCCATCAATCATTATTTAAATTTAATTTTTCTTTTTTTTTTTTTTTTCCCCTGGAGATTACTATTACTTAGAACAATATTAAATATCACATTAGCATATCCCCTTTTCTTCAGTGAGCATGCCAAGGTGGTGTGCACACCTTGAATACAGAATACTTAGATGAACGTAGCTACCTTTTGAAAGTGGGAAATTTTTAGGAGGCATACCACATTCTTAATATCATTAAACGGGTGAAGTTCAGAATAGCCTATCCAATGGAAAGTGCAAGACATTTTACAGGTTTCAACTGCATCAGAAGACAGCAGAATTCTTATTATGAAAAATCATTTTTATTATGAAGGAATAATAGATTAATTTGAATGGTCAGACCTGAGACAGAAGAAAACAGTGACAAGCCTAAATCACAAGGTGACTTTTGGTCAGAATTCTGCCTGGCGATTCAAAGTCTAAAGCAGGAGAGTGTTTGTGTCCATTTGGATATGCAGTATGATCTTAAAGTTTTTGTGATCCCGTTTTTTTTTGGAACAACTATCCTGCAAGAAATACTGAAGTATAGAAGCTACTCAGCTATGTAACACATTTCTCTACTCGTACTATGAGTCACTTCCCTTTCAAAACAGGTGATAAAAACGGGCAGAGCAAGATAAACATATCTGCAGAGGAATGTCTTATAAACACATTCAATGGATTTCACTGGCCATCTACCTTCTGTAACTCCCAAAGTTAACTAATTACTTTTAAGACGTCACTATTTGATATACAAAGATTCATATATACTTAAACCAATCTGCTACTTCTTTGCTTAGAGAATGTTTCCCTTTTGAAAGAGCTTATTTGAGACTATAATATCTTACATCTCTTTTTCAGGTAGTCTTCAGCTTTGTGAGACATTGTTTCCTTACATTTCCAAGAGTGACTGAAGATTTCTTTTTGGTTTTGCATTTATGCATTCCTTTGCTTAAGAAACAAATTTTCAATTGCTTTTTATTTAAAAATCGTCCTCCATATTTATGAGTTTCATAGGGATTTCTTCTCTGACACTGGCTCATGTTTTTTACTAGGACACTTGCAAGCATTCACCTAACCTAACTTGTACTTGTGAGTCTCATTTTAAACAGAGATACGTAAAGCATTTCCCATTTTTTTTTCCTATAGCTACAAAAATTATTATTATTTATTGGTTCTGCTGAAACACATGTAAGTCCTGAATCAGTTTTAAATTAAAATGCTTAAAGGAGAAAAAAATATGACTTATTTTATTATTATTTTTTTTTAGTATATGTAGCAAACTAGATGTAGAGCCAACGTCCGACATTTTAGAAAGAAGTATAATGAGAATTTCTGTCCAAATATTTTGTTCTTTTTATTTCTGGCTCAGTAAAGCTGACAATAAATAAGTAGTTAGGAAAAGACAAAAATAACATGCACTAGAAGAGCTTTTTAAAGTCTCATTCTTATCATATCTAACTGCACTTTTCAAGTATTACTGCTTTCATAACATAAGTTGTGAGAACCATTATAGATACCTTATTATTAAAAAGAAAAAGAGGTGTTTCTTTTGTTTTCATACAAAATGAATAAGAAAAAAAAGAGTTAAGATTAACAAAGCCTCATTTTTTTTTTCCAAAATCTAAGCTTATTTAAGTGACTTGTGCCAAACTGTATTCTTTAATGTTCTTTCTGACTATAAAACATAAATTGGTTGAACAATGAGCTAAAGATTTTCTGTAAATCATTAGCGATTTTCATCTATACAAAAAACTTCAAACTTGTCCTTTTTTCTCTCTGAACTCAAAAAAGAGAAGAATTTATAATTGCCACTGGTTTACTTAGTCTAGTAATCAGTAATCCGAATCAAGCAGAGGAAAAATGGCAGAAGTATAACCTACTGAAGGATCTAGATGGGAAGCAGAGGTCTTTTTGCCTGGCTTGCCCAGATTTTGAGCTTTCCTAAGCCTGAACTGTCTATAGTGTATGGCTTAGCATGTAACACCCTTATTTTTGATGCTAGACAAACTAGACTCTGCCCTCATCTGAGGCTGCCTGTACATATCATCTGCCCTTGCAAAAGGCTGCATTCAAGCCATTGCAGGAAATTCATCAAGGCATCATCACGAGGGAATATTAGGTTGCTTTACTGCACCCACATAGTAGGCTGACAACAAGATCTCAAGGCTGATAAAAGACTTCTTTGGAACAACAGTTGTTCACAGTCAAAACTGGCCATAGGGATACATCTGCAGATAATTGATATGGACAGCTGGCTAACCTAGTCCTAAGCACTGCCTTTAGGTTGTGTGCATAGTGTGATAAAGAGTGAATGTGTGATAAATGCGATCCATTCAAAAGCTGATAAAAGGACTTTTGTCTTCATACATACTAGAGGGAAGAACATAAGAATGTCAAAGACAAAATTAGAATAATTCAAAAACTTTTCTAGAGATGGACAGATTATCCATAATTATAGAAAGAAAAAAAACAACACAAAGAACAGTATAGAATTATAAGCAACTCTTCCACACTCCAAGAATTATTATCAAATTTTAAAAATTAAAATCAAAATGTTTGGCAGTTCTAGCCCATTTTCCACCTTTCTGATAACATCTTTCCTTGACACAACTGCTACTTTTCACAAAGATAACATGATAATGGATTTCATGGTCCACGTATCTGGGCATCAAAATTTAATACAGTAATCAGCACAACTATAATAAGCATTGCTTCTGGGACAGCTTCTACAGGTCCTTACAGATAGCATGTCAGACTATAACGGGACTTTCTGAAAACAAAACAACAGCAACTATTATTAAGAAACTGTGACTCTTCTGATGGATAAGTAAAATGTCCTTCACTAAGAGAAAAGAAAAGTGCTCCCTAAATTTGCAGCTCTTCACCAATCTATTAGTTTTGAGGCTCCAAAAAACTTTTCATATATACCATTTGGGTTTCTGGTAATTTATTAAATGAAAAAGACGAAGTAGGAGGAAAAGTGGACATTGTGCCATGATTAACAGATTGTATGAGCTTTTTTCCAGATCTTATCTACCACTGACAATGTGTTGGTGTTTTTTGATTGTCATATCAGTGACAGTAATCTTAACAGAAATACAGGTATTACTCATTTTTAATTCAGCTTCTCTTAATGTTTTGCTTTTCTGTCCATCTATTTTTTTTGCTGAACATATTGCTTAGCCTTAAAGGCTATTGGATCAATGGAATGTACTTTTATTTGGGGAAAAGGGAGAAAAAGACCTTTTGTAAAGCCACCTGTCTTTATTACTCTGGAACAGGCAGTAGTTACATACAAACTTGTGTCAATCAAGAAAATATGAGGCTTCACTGGATATGGAATCAAAATGAGAAATAAAATGTGTGAAAAATTTGCTACAGAGAGAGCTTACAGTGCTATAATATATTTAAATAAAATGTGCAATATATGTATGTTTAAGGCATTTGAACAGAGTTAAATAAATATTTAAGAGTTCATTCTTGTCCTAGCACTAGCATTCCAAATCAAAGTACTGCTGACATACAAAAAGGCTGCAAAAATTATATTTGTTATATGCAAAAGAGGTCTAGTACTGGGCCTCTTATACAAATACTCTCCCACTCAACCTTTGGCACTGAAGAAAAGGAGAAAGGCTCAGTCAGTGTAGGATGTGGCTAAACCAATGCCTAATTTTGACACTGCAGCTGTCCAGAATTTGGTTAACAAAAAAAGTAATTTACAAATTAATTTGTCATTCTGATTAAAAACAAAAGCCCTACAGATGTTAGAAAGGCATGAACTAAAACTACTGCATTTAGCCTTGCTCTAATCTATTATTAGTGGTAGCCATGAAGCAATGAGTTAAAAAGGCAAAAGTAGAGTTCCTCCTGGCTGTCAGTGGGAAGAGTGTATTGCCTGATCTTTTCCACAGTGAGGTGTCCATTTGGAAATAAAAGCTAAGGTAAAATTACCTAAGAAAATATTTTATTCTTGAACAGAGACAATGAAAAACAGTTTATTAACCAATTTATTCAAGAAAATACATTTCCTAAACGTATTATGAACAAGCACTGGATTCACCCTGACAACTGGGTCTGCAGGCCCATTCCCTCCTTTCTCCTCATGCGCAAAACTAATCTTTTCAAACTATGGGTTTGGATTCAAAATAATAATTAATTACTAAATTACAGAAAGTTCTGGTTTGCTTAATGGTTTGGTCCGGGGTGGGGGAGAAGGCTGTTTTTCAGGTTTGTTTGCTTTTTTTTCCACTGACTAAGTTTAAATATATTCTTTCTTGTCTTCTTCTTTGTTGTCTCAGCTCGTTTTGGAAAAATAATCAAAAGAAATCCATTCCAAGGAAGATTGCTTTGTATTACCCAGGCGCATGCATAATCCTCACTCATGAGAAGAAACTGAGGATCAAAGTGAGATAACAGAAAGAGAGCAAGTCAGAAGAAGGACTTGCGTCCTCTAATGGCAAAAAGATGGGAAATGGAACTTCCTTCTGAAAGCTGGGACAGTTCTATACTTTTTCAAAGGGAGATAATTGTACACCTTTGCAGGGGACCTGGAGTCTTCAGAAGTCAAATGTTACTTGAGAAATCGTATTTATGAATCTGAGCTCATAGATTTCTGTCTTTTGAGGATAACAGTACTGGAGGTGTTTTTTTCTACTACGACAAATTAGCTAGAGGATGAAAAATTATTTTTCACAATGCTTTGTCCACCTCTTTACATTATATATGGCAGACAAAGGTAGATCTTACTTGGGATTAATGGAGTTAACAACCATCAGGACTGCCTCTGAGCTTTAATTCACTTCTGCAGAAACATGAGAGCTGCCACTGCCTGCAGGCATATTTAGTTGCATTTTCACCAGTGTACTAACACTTGAATCCCTGTAGTACTTCCTCCCCTCATTACTCTGGATTTTTCTTCTACAGCTGGTTTCAGAGCTGCTGGGTTATGCATAATGATATGTGGTTCTTCCTCTCAAAAAACTAGGTCGTTGAGATGTGAAGTGAGTCTCTGTGCTTTTGAAAACTGCATATGATGCAGAAGTTCAGCACAGTTGTTTTATAGTATGTGGTTAAAACACACAGCCTGAAAGTATGTGTTTTTGTTAGTTCTCACTTGCCTGTATTCTAGTCACACTCTCTTTTCTCTCACTCTCTTATCTGGGTGTAGCAAGCTGTGCATAACAGCAAAGCAGTTTGCTGGTAGCAACAGCAAGATCACTCAGTTGTAGTATCTGGCTCCTGAGGAAACTAACAGTAAGGATATCTTGGTCAGCCCATGTGTGCTCTCTCTCTCTTTCTCCCTCTCAGACTGTCACCATGATAACAGAAGGACCCAAAGACAAAGGAAAAATCCCCACTAAAAGAAAATATTTTGTGTACTTTTCCTTGTTGTGATTCATGCTGCCATACCGTCACATGCTCCAAGACATCAGCTGGCCTGTGTTCTACTTGTCTGTTAGTAGTGAGGCAGTTCAGACAGAAACACTGCCCCTGCAGATTTCAGTATGGCTCAGTGCTGGAAAACCTTGAACACCTCAAGTAGTCTCAGAAACATTTATTTTACTTATTTAAAGGTAACTTGAGCTTGTAAGCAATGCATTCAGATGAAATAGGGTGTTATGAATGGTGAGTGAAGAATGCTTAGCAAATTAATAAAAAATACATCCAAAAGACATACTATTAAAGTATAATTCATGTTGATGTATATGTACAGTGGTTCTCTCTCTTGTACTTTTTAAAACAGATGATCTTTTGATAAATAGCAAGACTTTCCAGTCTATCTCCAGTCTAAATTGCCATTTGATTGTTTCATGGGTCAGAACTCCACCTATTGACATAAATATTGTCACATAACTCACTCAGTGCATGTTAAAGGAGATTTTCTTGCAAAGCTTATTATATCTTGTAACTACTGTGACAGTACAACTGTCTAGTTAGATACAGCAAATCCTACTTTTCACATTCTTCACCTCTCAAGAAGAAAACTACTAATATTTAAAAATATGACAACTGTTAGATGACATCTTATTGCACAGTCAATTATTTCTGCCAGTTGCTGGTTAAAAGTGGCAAGTGGAAGCAGAACTCCAAAGAACCTCGTAATCATCAGTTCTGAAATTATCTAACAAAAAAGAAAACTTTGCTGCTTACTTCATAAATCTGTAACTCATTCATTGCCTACAGAATGAAAGACAACATATTCAAGAAACGGGAAAAAATTGTTGGTTGCAGTAGGACATCAGTGGAAAAATATTTTCTTTCCATTTGTTCAAGCATACAGTAGATTTCAGTGGCTACATTGCTAGCTCTTCTCATGAGTTTGTTTCTTCTGTTACCATAATCAAAGTTGCTGTCTCTACTCTGTGAGTGAATGCTCAGCTGAAAAATGTTTTATCTCTCCTTAATAGCTAGCAACAGCTTTTTCTTTTGTTTTGTTTATTTATATAATTTGTTTAGCATATATTTTTTTCCTTTAGATCCCTAACAAGTAATTAAGTTGCCTGTTTCCCCACTGATAACAAACTAACAGACTCCTACACAACCCAAACTCTCCTGTGATCTTACCATCAGTGCCTTCTGCTCTATCTAGGGATTGTTTTACCTTAAGAATACGATTGCTCTAGCAGTCCTTTAAAAAAGGCTTTATGAGAATGTGTGTTACTGTTCCATAACCTCTGATCTTTGGTTATCTTGAGTCTAATAAACTGAAATGAGAGAAAAGGACTGACAAAGGTTAACTCAAGCTACATTTACAGCTCAATATGCAGTCATCTACACTCACAGTGCTTTTGACTCATCTACACCCACTCTGCAAGAAATTAAGAGTAATGTCAGTCTATTAATTGTGGGGCTGATCTCTTATCATCTCAGATTTCTACTGCAAATTGGATCAAATGGAACGGTGCTATAATTGGTTCCTTTTACTCTGAAGAAACAGCCTGCAGTTCAGGAATCGTCAACAGAAAGGCTGTGCTGCTCTTGCACTACAAGCAATAAAAACATTGTATAAGATGAACAGATAGATTTAACATTACTTACAACGTTTTAGTGAAATTGTGTGCATTTTAGCTTATTTTCTAGTGTAAGTATGTCTCTATTCAGCTGAAATAGAATGAGAGAACTGATTAGACACTTCTGATTAAAATGTCATCTAAATGCGCAGTGAGATTGGTGTCTAAGTGTTTGAGCTTCAGGGATTTTTTACTTTTGCTAGAAAGTCTGACTTTGCTCTGCAAAATAATGGTAAATGTTTTGTTGTTCAACACGGGAGATCTTAAGTTACCACTCTTGTCAGTATAAATTGATGTGTGGAAAATTAGCTCCAAATCAGCACCCAAATGTCATGACTATGAGTCTGTCTGAAGCCATAAGGATATATATATGCCTTTACCAAGAAAAAATCTCATGGTGACATCTATAATTTGAGATTTCATTTTCACATAAATACTTTTTTAAATCTTGTTTTTATTCCAATGTGTGATTAAACAAATGTCAAAGTTTCAAATGTTACTACAAAATAGAACTGGCAGCTTCTGCAAATCTGTGATCTGGCATACTCTGTTAACAGTATCTGCAGATAGATGGCTTGGCAGATAATAATCATAGAATTGCTGTAGAACCACCATCTTCCAACTGCAGAATTTTCCTGACTGATTCACTGAATAATAAGCTCCATATATTTAGACTGTTATCATATAACATTTACTTGCAAAAGATGACCAATAATCCAAACTATATATGTGCCTTCTATAGAGATTGTTATTTAACTACAAAAATCATTTTTATCCTCTTTGATTAAGCATGTTAATTGAAGCATAAATGCAGTTTAATTGTGCATATGGAAACATTGTGATCTGGTATTTCTGTTAGCATAAACATACTTCAGCATGTTGGAACATGCTACATCTTCTATCTGGATTCAATTGAATAAATGTGCGGAAGCTTAGGTTGAAAAGGTATCATAGGTGTAATCCATTCAACAGCGGTATTTCATTTGCTGTTTTTAATCTGATAAAGTAGATCTTATAAATAAGATAAACAGTACAGATATTAAATAAATAAATAAGATAAATAGGATTAATAGTAAGGGTAAGTGCATGCTAATCACTTTCCCATTAACTAGACCTCTGCATGCTCAGGGCACATAGGCTCCTGAAGTTGATGAGGAGCTGTGCCAGGAACCAGAAGTCATGCTTCCAATGAGCAGGAAATAAACACAGGTCTGGAAGTCCTGGAGGGGACCGTAAATCCTGTTACCTCAGTGCAACCCTGGAGAAAGTCATTCGGTAAGGTTATGTGGAATACAGATCTGTGCTGACTTATGAACCTGCTTTATTTCTATATTGATCTCGCTGTATTTCCTGTTGTTTTACAAAATTAAATGTATTATTTTATACTCCAATGGAAGTTAGCTTAAAGACTCTAGCTGAAATCCTGTCCTACCACAAGTGTGTCTGTCTTTTGCTTGAATACATCACTCATACTTAAATGATTCTTAGGTGACTAACTTAAGCTTTTAGCAAATATGAAAAGTTATTTTCCTGGAATGCAGTCATTTATGGCTGCCGGCTAAAAATCCTACAAATTTTCCTTCTCATTAGATACTAACAAAAGTTTTTAACTTATTATGTGGAAGAATAATACCATGAAATCACAATACCATCACATCACATTGTATTTCAATATTTGCCTACAGATCCAATTAGAGGTCTTTAGAGGTTTTTCAAGTGACTGCTGTGTCTGACTTGCAGTTCTGATGCTCACTAGCTAAAGAATTAAAATCAATACCAAAAAATGAGTGAAGTGTAACACTGTGAAGGTACATAATTTTTATGTTGTATACGAGCAGAGAATGAACAAACTCAAGGGAAATAGGACTTGGGAATGAAAAAATCAAAAAATCACTCAAGGGCTCCTGTTAATCGGACGAAGCCAATCATGATAAAATAATCTATGCGCTGGGGTTGAATGTTTACTGTAGGACTGGGCTATAAATCTTGTCTCATAAATTGTCATTAATTATCCATTTTCAGTGCCACACTTCAGATTTTAATACTGAATTATTATGACTAGACACTAAATTATAATGCAATGAACTGAGTTATCTATCTCTAAAGAGACAGCTTCACAGTAAGAGGAAAACTGGTAGTATTTTGTCAGAAAATTGAAGAATCTGGCATACTTGCCCTTAATGGAATCAAATTTGTCATTCTTATTCCATAACATAACATGGATACGTATATTCATATAGTCCTGCAATTATTTTTTTTTCCAAAACCTTCTTATTTTTTAAGTGGTTAAAAATGTATATGATTTTTACAGTCCTGAGTATGCAAGTAACACTGTGTTGTGAATCTTTCTTCTCTAATACATCTAATTTCCATTAGTTTATGCCAGTTGAGGAATAAACTGAGCCTTGAAATTTTCCGCTTGAGGTTGACAAATAGCAGACTGTATTAATAAATGACAAGATTTCAGAATTGTTGCTCTGTATTAAACTTCTAGAGACCAAAAACCTGTGACATTTTAGCAAGGAGGTTTTGATTTTTAGATTACTTCTGGGTGTTAAAACAACTTAAAAACGTGTACATAATATATTTACTAAAGTTTACTTCTGAAATTAATTTTTGCATGTGGTCACAATAGAAAAAAAAATGTGAATTTGGAATTGTCTTGTGCAGAATTAAATTGACGATGTTGCTCTTTAGCTTCCTCCCTACATAGCCTGTTCTGCAAAAATCTGGATTGGCTGGACCAGGCTCTGAGCACCCTGATCTAGCTGTAGGTGTCCTGGCTCATTGCAGGGCGGTCAGGCAAATGACCTTTGATGGTCCCTTTCAACTCAAATAATCCTATCATTCTATGATAATTCCCAGTCACAGATTAGCACAAGACCAAAGGAGAACTAAACCTCATAACACAGTTACCCAATGTGAACTGCACACTCTTAAATTACTGTGAAGGCAAGTTCACTTAACACTTCTATTAGTGTGAACTTGTAACACCCTATCAGTATTTCTTGAGTGTGGCACTGGAGACAGGCCTATGACCATACATTTCTTCTAATAGAGTTAATAATGTTCTTTAGTTAAGATGATGTTTATGTAAGCCATGGAACATGTTGGAACTAAAGATGTAGAAGTCACAAAAGGCTTTGACTTGTATGACCAAAACATCTATAATCATTGAAAAGACGATTTCAATCAGCAAAAAATAAATTACAGTATTGCTAAATACTGCTAATGCACTCCATAAAGACAGACTGAAGCAAATGGAGCCATAAAAGTGAAAAAGTTCAAGTTTTAACTCATGCTAATTCATCGCAGATATTTACATACATTCCTCATCTTCTTGTATGAGTGCTTATACTGCTAAGCTGCCGCACAACAACAGCTATTTAGTAATTCATCCTGTCTTACTTCCTCACACATGCTTTAAAAATAGTTCAGAAAATGCATATCCTCTTTTTGTCTGCCTCTTCTAATTGTGCTTACTCAGTTCAGCAGTAAAATTGAACTAGAGCCACTTGCAACACATTTGCTCTTGGTCCTCATGTTAGAGGAGTTCACATGCTTGATCAGTGAAGGGGAGGCAACTCAAGCACATTAGCAGTAGACACATTGCAGAACTGAAGCTGTTCCACTTGAAGTAGAATGCTTCATCCAGCCATTAACTTATTGCAGCCCTGTGCTGGAGCAGTGAGGTTGACAAGAAATGGGATCAGCAGGGAATGGCAAGAACAGTATTTTTGAAAGACAGTGGTGGTTGTTGAGTTGGAAGAGGGAAGAAATTAGTCATTATTTTTATCACCTGTTCCTGTGCTAAATATTGGTATTAATTATCTAGTTCAGAAATGCCAGGCAGCTGAACACAGGAGGTTCAGTCTGAGAGGCTTGAAGTGCTCAGGAATAGAGGAGCCTTTATTGCGACTACTCGAAAGGTGTGTTTAGTGCCAGGAATGTCTCAATATCTTCTCTTTATTAAGAAAGAACTGTGTATATTTCATTTTTTGCTCTTCATTTAACTGATTTGTCAGATTCAAGATACTTAACCAGATTTCTTTTTTACGGAATTCTTTACTATAAAAAATAAATATTTTAAAAAAACTTCTAATTTTGAACATGAGAGAAATTCAGAAAATAACACCTACCTTTCCCACTCAGAATTCCAAAGATTTTTAGTTAGTCTCACCTCAAATAGTACTTAAATATTTTTATTCTTTGTAATTAGTTCTAAGCTTTCTTTTTTCCTACTAGTAATCATACTGCAGAATTGCCTCTGTTACTCTGTTCTGCACGTATTTTAGACAAAGGGTGAAAATGTAAAACAGTCAGAATTGCAGAGAACATTTATTTTCTCTGCTGTCCTGAATCAATCCTATTTCAACAAGTTTAAATGCAGTGCTGATAACATTAACAGTAATGTATAAACCAGACTATTTGGATGAAATGTAAACAAAATTTTAGGTAACTATATACCGTATCATATACTTTCCAGCTTTTATCTCTAATTGACAAAATCCAGGTCTAGAATTTTGATGTCCATTTCAGTTGTCATAATTTTGCTTAATCTATAACAACCTCATTAAGTTAAAGTGATGTTGAGAGTCTACTAGTAACTTTAGAGATTGGTGGACTCCATCTCCCTTATTCAAAGTGTGCAATTAAGTAATTTGGTTGAGAAGACTTGTGGATCCAGTAGAAGTCTCAAAAGGAGCAAGGGGGAGTTGCTTCTTTTTGCCATCACACTTTTGTTATCTTCAATTGTTCTGCTAACAAGCACCTCAGACTGAGGAACAAACTCAATGCACCTAGATATTAATGAGCAATGAGGGAAGAAAGGGAGAAATCAACCATGATCCAAAGTTTTTATATTCTGTGATGTAAGTGGCAAATTTGTTTTTGTCTTTCTAAGGTATGTGAAGTCATCAGTCTGCCTTTTTGGGGATACTATTACTCTTGGGGAACCTTTTGACCAGAGAGGAAAAAGATATTTTGCTTCTGCCCCCTTGACTTACCTTCAGGAGTTGTCATACAGCTCTGTGAATAAAGTGGTTGAAACTGGCCCTCGAGAGTCAAGTGCAATGGTATTTTAGGGAGAACCAGAAGCTCGTCATTTTCTGCAAAAATATCCTGCCCCTACTGGTTTAATTTCTCCTGGCAGTAAATGATACCAGGAAATAAGCCATTGGGGTAGTCATTATCAGGATGCATGCTGTTGCTTTCAATTTCTCTTTAGCTTTTTTACAATTTTTCTTTTTTTTTTTTCCTCCCCAGAAAGCCACATAGTCTGCCTAACAATTATTTTATATTTGCTGCAGTGTGGGGCATGTTCATCAATGCTTCAATTAGAAGTGCAAACCTATAATTACCGTCTCCACAGCCAGAAAAATGTGAAGTTTCATTTGTGATGATGAATATGCAGCTCTTTTAAAAAGTTTCTCAATGTATTATTAGAAAGTGAAGGAAAAAAAGAAACAGAGGGAGATTTGTCTGACATTTCCACTAGGGAAATGGCAGTTATACTGAGACACTTTTGTCCCTTTCAGTAGCAAAACATCAAAGTCTTTATACCTATTCTTCAATGTATAGGACAAGAGTGTAGAGACTACATATAATCTACTTAGGATAACTTGACTTTAAAGAATATAACATTTAAAAAGATGAAAAGAATATTAACTCCATTGAGATGTGCATTTCTGTGCCACTAAAAAGAAAGTAAATGCTTGAGCCAATGGCTGAAGATTAGGAAGGAGTTTTTTGCAATGAATATGTCCAGTCTTGGAATATACCTTAGAGTTTCATAACATTCAAGCGATCTTGAAGATCAAGAACAACAATACTTCAGAGAGCTGCTGTCCTCTGCTCCCATTTCCAGGTTAGAACTTGCCTCCAAGGAGGCCACACCATGTTCCTGCCACTTGCTATAGAATTTTTGATTTTAGTCAGCCAGAAGCCACTGCAAAAACTTTCTACTTCTCTGTCTGATCTGACTGTATTCAAATTACTCCTGATGTACATCAGCATAAGAGTGCTTAAGACCTCAATCAATGTGCACAGATCTTGTCATGATGTAACACAATCAGAGGATGAAAGCAATCTCAGATCATAGATTCTTCCTCATAGACCCAGGGTACTGCAGAGAACTAGGAACATCTTAGCTTGCCTTCCTTCTTTTTGTAATTCTGTGCCAAGTATATCTCCAGTGGTTATTATGTTCTGTAGCCACTGATATCTACTACCAACATTACACTTAGCCAATTTCTTCTTTGACTCCTTCATTACAGATAATCTGCACAAATAGTCTCAAAGGCATTGCTGTTTCTTTTATATATCTATATACATATATAAGTGTGTTGTTCTGTTATGTCTGCATGGAGAACAGTACTGTTCCTCCAAAGTTCACAATTCAAAACAGCTGGGTAGAAGTGACTCCCATGTTATTTTCAGTAGGGCTCTGCTAAGTGTGATTTTTAAGTTCCTGCTGTTTCAGATGTATTGAAGAGTATGTGGCATTGAGAGGATAATAAACAAGAGGCAATGGAAGATTAAGGTTACTGAATAAAAAGTCATAGTCAACTAGATTTGTAACAGAAAATGTACTATTGATAAATAAATGGTAGGAATATATCTCAGTGGGTGGATAAAACTGTTCACAGGGTGGACCTCACTTAATTCTTATTCATTAATTCAAAATTGCTGAAAGTCAAGCAGAGATAGTCCTTGAAAAGGAAATTACAAGTGAAAAAGGTTTTCTAGAAAACATGAAAAAGTGGAGTAGCAGTGTGTTAAAAGTGGGTAGTGTCTAGAAGACAATAGGGGTCTAGATCAAAAAATAAATGCATACTTATCAGTTTTCAATGAAGAAGACTAAAACAGGAACAAAGGTGGGATAGCTAATGGGAATGACTGTACGCAAATACAAACACAATAGTCAAGGTGAAATAAAACACAGATGGCTGTATTGGTATCAAGAAGGTGGTATAATGTTCAGCAGAGTTATTTAATAAATTGTCAAGTGAAAGCTAGGTTCAATAGCATGGATTTTTATTAATTCTATTAGGAGATGGAAAATGTGATGGAATACTGGTGGGAAGGCTCAGCCTCTACTGCCATACTACTAACATCTGCCTCTGATGTTGTGGGTCAACACAATAAAATAGGAAGTATTACTTTCGGAGTAGACCTCATGTCAACACGTTTTGAATTTAATGTCTGAAGAAAAGAAAAATATTAGTTGCAATTAAGAGAGGGATAAAATGAAGGCAATACTAACTAAACACACTCTGCTTGATAAAATGCAAATCCTTAAATGGATTGTGTATTTTACTATAACTATTAAAAGGGATCCTGATTTTCCATGGTTCTATCCAACCAGTCAAGCATTTTCCTTCAAGTTGAAATCTGTCTTAATTAAGTTCTCAATACTGAGTTATGCATAAAGAACTAAAAATGTTTTCAAAAATAATCAACTCATTTTGACAGATTTTTTCTTTAGTCATGGCCAACTTGAATAATCATCCATATTTTATTGGCATAAACACATCATATTTTTCAACTGATATTTTCTTCTTTGTGAACTTTAATGTCTTTGTGACCTTATCATTAATGGATTTTAAGCTCATAGGAAAAATAAGGGAATGAGAAATAGTGCCCTAATTTTGAAGATGGGACTTGAACCACAGGATGAACTAAAAAAGCTGAAAAGGGAATTTATGGGTGAGGACTGGTTTGAAATGAGGTCCCACTCTATTCAGTTTCTTCTCCCCTAAATTCTGCCTTTTGATTTTCAATTTTTGTAAAGAAGGACAAAAATAACAGTCACTCCCAATAACTTTTCTCTTTACAAGTCCATGACTTCAAAATATCCATACTTGTTTGCTTTTTGTTTTTATGAATGACAGCACAACAATCTTTCTCTGCCAGCAGTCCTTGTAGATGCGTAGCCCAGTTCCACTAACAAATATTTCGTTTAGCTAAAACCTTAAAGATCTATTCACAGTTGCAGCAAATGAGAGAAAAACAATGCATAGGAATGCTGTTTTTTGTTTTTTGTTTTGTCTCCCTGAAGATGCACACAATACTTTGTAATAAGCAAACAAAGAATATTTATTTCAAACTGAAATGAAGTACATACTAAGATGGATTCTCAAAGAAGTCCAGCTGAGGTGGTAAGGCAATGTGTACTATGCATTCCAAGAAATTTAATTTGACATTTAAGGCATCGGTGTATATGCTATTATTATGACAAGTAGTATATTCAAATATAATATGTTTATTAATTTTGTTTGCACAATTTCCAAAATTGTGTGTGTACTTACAGATTTGCATATACATCTGCATATAGAGATATGTGACATATTTTTCTTCTTCATTTTCAATTGATCTTTTATTTCCTTGGAGATGTTAGCTATCCAAAATATCTGTGAAGAAATCTTAATAGAAAAGGCATTGAAATATTTATTTTTCATTAGAATCTAGTATTTATAAAGGTGATTCTTATCTTGCTAGTACCATGCAAGTCCTGGGATGTTTAACACCATTATTCTGATGTACTACCTAGAGAGCCATTGGTGAAATTGGCTTCTGTGTGTCTCAGAAAATGAACTTCTTTATGATGGTATATCTTAATGCTGACTTCTTTGCAAAAACTATGAGTTTTAAGAAACTCCTTTTCTAAATGATTCTCTTCCACAAATACCTATTTTATATTAGATCCTGTACTCTAAACAGAATTTAACGTTATGAAAATATTCAAGGTAAAGAAAACAAAACACTATCCATATTCAATCATGTTCATAAGAGAAAAGAAAAACAAAGTAAAGGCTCCTCTTCTCGTATCTTCCCCCAGCTTTTAGCAGCTTCTTCAGCTATGTTTTATAGACATGGAGATTCGTGATGTTTATCAGAAATTTTTTTATTATCCTCTTATTTTCTCCACAAAACCTATGAAAATGAGTTTTGCAATAAGACAACTTCTGACAGCAGATTTATATAGTGGAGATTCTCAACAGAACTCCTTTTGCTGGGAAACTAACTTGTATTATCTCCTGTAAATACTGGAAGTGAGATCTTTGAAAGCTACTTCTTCAAGTTGTGAATAGATCGCTCGGTGTCATGACAAGTCTTCCAATGTCGTGGTCAAACCATAGTAACATATCTGATTAAGATTAGCTTCTACTCATAAGCTATGTAAGAAACTATATAGTTGAGCCAAGTCAATATGCAGGGGCAGAATATATATACATATATATATAATGATACTGAGAGGGTACAACTATTCATAGCCATTTTTCTGCCAATGATCCCTTTTTATATAATGAAATTATCCAAGGAGCCTTTCACCTTTCAACAGGCTTTTGATGGTACCAGTCCTCAATCTCATTTTTACAATTTAGTGGGGTACATACACAAACTTCTCCTAAACATCTTACTGAGAAACCCAATGAGTTTCTCTTTACCGTCTTATCTGGGTGCTGTGCATTTCTAAAAGCTCAAATTACATGAGAGTTATAAAAACTTCAGGAAGAAAAAAAAACACCCACATACTTACTGTTCTGAAAATATATGTATTTCTTACAAAATTAAAAGCATTTAAAAGGAGAAAAAAAAACAATGTAATAAGAGCTTCAAATGACAGTAAAAGATATTCATAAAAAATAACTTCTTAAAATGTTATTTAGCTTTTTGATGTGACAGTTCTTAGTTAAAATATTCAAAAATTAGCCTAAGATCTGGATGTTCAAAACCTCACAGAAGATTCTGTTTCTGTTTGCGAGACTGTTCAGCTGCTTGTTTCTGTACCAGGCTTGGCACCTCTGGCTCTTGTCCCTGTCCAGGTTAATTATGTCCCCTCTGAGGAAGCAGCTTGTCGCACTTTGCTTGTATGCCTTATGTGCAAGTAAATCTTCAGAGCAGTTTTAAGCACTATGACCTTCTTTTACTTACTCAGAAATTTAGAAAGGAAAAAAAAAAAAACCAACAAAAAAGCACAATTTGGTCCAGCTTTGGATTTTTTTAACAATGCAAACAAAAAAGGAATCGGAAATAATATATCAAACTATATTCAGTGAATAACTTTGATATAGGCCTCAGGCTTGAAATTCTGGAAAGTATATTTATTTGGAGTCTTTGACATTACTTCAATCTCTGATAAATGATTCACATTGTAAATCATCACATAGCTTCAAAAACAGTTTAAATTTTAATAGTTTTATATAATGAAAATTCCATATATTTTTGTCTTCTCGTAGATACCAGAGAAAATACAAAAATAATGAAGAAGATTGACTTAGCTTTTGGTGCCCCCATTTGTTTCCCACCATTTTGCCAGACATTTGAGGCTTACACAAATATATTGTTATTATTTATTTTTGTTCTACACTCCTGCATTTTAAATGAACAGGGGAGTCAGCCATCAGCTAGCAGTTGTGAAGTGATATCTACTTTCTACATTGTAGTCATTGTTTTTACAAACTTGAATCGAAGAAGCTTTTAGAATATTTTGGCTTTGTTCTTCTGTACAATAGGAAAATTTCTGACTTGGTATGTCTCATAGGATGGGAACACATTTTTTCTTTTACTGCATTTGTAGATGCTCTATCTTCTAACTAGCAGCCAAACTACATTTTAAAATGGACCTTGAATTATCTGGCTATCACAGTGAAGCAAAAGACATCAGTATGTGCAAATACTGCGTCCTGCCCTACTTGCATTGTAGGCATTTCTGATAAGCACCCAAGGGACCTGTCATCTTTTTACAGTTTTGCAACACTTTTAATGCTTATCACACCAATGAAATCTCTGAAGTTAATGTACAAAATTTCTGACATGGTTGCATCCACCTTTGAAGCATAAAATTATGGCTTGGAGTTCAATGCAATATATTAGAAAGAAGAACTAATTTCTTAGACGTTCTGTGTAATGCTATCTTTTCACTGTTTCTGCTTAATAAAATTTGAAACATTTTTGCAGTAAAGTAACAGGGGCAAATCATCCTCTACTTATTAAGTGAGAAGGATTTAATTGTGTCTTTGGAAGGTCACAGAAGGGTTGTACGTGTGAAAAATGAATAAATTCCATAATTACAGCCTAGCATATAATTCATAATCTCCCTGTTGTTTAAAAATGAGTAATTTGGTTAACAATCCTTTTTTTAAAAAAGTTTTTTTTGAATTATTATTCTTGTTTACTTATTTTTATGCAGTCTTTTTATTGCTATTTTGAGAGTATTACTGTCTTAACTGAGCAATGAGGTTCTTACTATTTGTTATCAATACACTCTAGCTTTCCTTAAGATTCTAGATAAGACCACACATCATCAAGATTTGTTTCTTATTTGCATCCAGCAAACACGTCACTATGGAGCCTGATCTGTGAATTACTCACTACTTTAAGAAATCAATAGTTACAGGGCTGCAAAAGATCAATTAAATCATGTTGCAGAAACAGTATGGTACTGTCAAAAACAGCTAGTTCTTGAGCATCTTGACAGGTCATTGTTTACTCATTTGCACACTCTTTGCGCATTAACCTTTACTCAAGCGCATAATCCATTAAATAAATATTATCCAATAGGAATAATTTTCCGTACTACCTGTAAGCATTACAAAGGCTGACAATGAAAATTAGGATCAATGAAAACATTTGTTATTTTTATTTAAAGAGGATGCTATTTTAAATATTTGTAAATCAGACACTTTTTAACTCCCCTGTGTATACCCTCTCAGAAGAAGAAATGAAACAGCCATTATCAAGTTCAGTTTAACTTGTTTTCTAGTGAAGATAATAAAATGCACTGATAGTCATAGCAAAAGAAGAAACAAATATTTATACCATTTGGCTAAAATATATCTTCTTTCTGTGTGTGATGGGGGAAGTAGAGAGGATATCTACCATGCTTGCCTCAAAAAATTTATCAGAAAGGTAGAGTGTCCAAGGCAAATTTCAAAACACCTTCTATTTTTCTTGTTAGTGGTACTTCCTGGCAGGAGAATGAGAAGAACAGAAAGATAAGAGACAAGCAAACATTGCTTTGAGTTTATTACGGTGTACTGCTGGAACCTACCATACAGTTTAGTTTAATTCAGATTGAACCTAGTCTGCAGCCTTTGAATTTATACAACAAAGTAAACTGTGGATATAAACATAAAGCCATATTTAAAACTAAGGTCTCACTCCAAATTAGAAAATTAGTGTAGCCATCCACAATGAAAGCCACTGGGAACATGTTTTACTGGCTTGACGAGTTATGTTTTTGTGTATGTTCTTTGAAAAATATTTCTAAGCTGAAAAGAATGTGGCTAGAATTTTACCTTCTTCCATCCTGTATTTCCCTTGTATTTCACTGCTCTTTGACTAAAATACCAATTTGGGTAAATTGTTTCTTTTTCTCTTGTGAATTATTGAAAGGATTTCCTAATGGAAATAAAAATTATATATGCTTTCAACAAGGTTCTCTCATTCATGGTTCGGACTCTTTTGTATTTGACTTCTGTCAACACTTACACTACTAAAAAGTTATTATACTTTCTAGATTGTGGAAACATGCGTGAATTCCAACTACTCGAATGTTAGATTTCAAGCTGCAGTGACATTTCTCTATCATTTGACAATTTAATTCTTCTGTACGGGGAACAAAACAAAACAATATTTGAGGTGATAAAATCTGAGGGAATAGTTTTTAATAGCATTCTGAATGAAAAACATGGTAATGTATTAGGTTTTGAACACTTACAGAAAGAAAAGAAATCTACAAGTGGTAGATTATAATTCATCTGATCAAGCATTCAAAAAAAACTGAAATACTGCTGGTTGTGACTCACTGGGTATGCCTGTTGCTTTTTTTTAAACTGTAACATTTCAGAAGCACATGGCTTCCTGATTCTTGATTAATACCACAAGACAGCTGCTGAAGTCAAAAAGGTAATTGTGGTGCTCTTAAGTGTTCAGTAAATCAAGAAATCCAAGGAAATTAATAT
Organism: Aquila spilogaster; assembly: GCA_024606505.1. Classification (NCBI taxonomy): domain Eukaryota; kingdom Metazoa; phylum Chordata; class Aves; order Accipitriformes; family Accipitridae; genus Aquila; species Aquila spilogaster. Next base: position 24,389,027 of record JANHGO010000069.1, read on the forward strand.
TTTCATTGTAAAAAAGTGGACACAAATTTAAAGAAGTTACTTGGCATGTTAAAAAAAAGCTGGATGATACAAGCTGTAATCTCCACAGTTAGAGTAATATAGATAAAATCATGTATTAGAACCATAGAACCATAGAATTATAGAACCACCAAGGTTGGAAAAGACCTCCAAGATCATCCAGTCCAATAGTTCACCTATCACCAACATTTCCCCACTAAACCATGTCCGTTAGAATGACATCTAAACATAACTTGAACACCTCCAGGAACAGTGCTTCAACCACCTCCCGGGCAGCCCAGTCCAGTGCCTAACCACTCTTTCGGAGAATAAATTTTTCCTAATGTCCAACCTGAACCTCCCCAGGCACAACTTGAGGCCATTCCCTCTAGTCCTGTTGCCAGTTATGTGGGAGAAGAGGCTGACCCCCACCTCATCACAACCTCCTTTCAAGCAGTTGTAGAGAGTGATAAGGTCTCCCCTGAGCCTCCTCTTCTCCAGACTGAACCATCCCAGTTCCCTCAGGCACTCCTCATCAGACCTGTGCTGCAGACCCCTCACCAGCTTCATTGCCCTTCTCTGAAAATGCTCCAGGGCCTCAGTGTCTTTCTTGTAATGAGGGGCCAAATCTGAACACAGTACTCGAGGTGTGGCCTCACCAGTGCTGAGTACAGAGGGGTGATCACTTCCCTGCTCCTGCTGGCAAGACTATTTCTGATGCAAGCCAGGACCTTCTTGGCCTTCTTGTCCATCTAGACACACTGCTGGCTCATGTTCAGACAAGTGTCCACCAACATCCCCAGGTCTATTTCCTCCACACAGTCTTCCAGTCACTCTGCCCCAACTGGGATTGTCGTAGCTGAAGTGCAGGACCTGGCACTTGGTCTTGTTGAATTTCATCCCATTGGCCTCAGCCCAGAGATCCAGCCTGTCCAGATCCTTCTGTAGGGCCTCCCTACCCCCAGGTAGATTGATGCTTTCTCCCAATTTGATGTCATCTGAAAACTTACTGAAGGTGCACTAAATGCCCTCACGGCAGGGCCATGAGGCCATGGCTTCATCCAGGTCATTAATAAAGATACTGAACAGGACAGGCCCCACTCATGAGCATCACTCACGACTGGTTGTCAGCTGGATTTAATTCCATTCACCACCACCCTCTGGGCCCAGCCATACAGTCAGTTCTTTACCCAGCAAAGAGTGTACGTGTCTAAGCCATGGGCTGCCAGCTTTTCTAGGAGAATACTGTGGGAAACAGTGTCAAAGGCTTTGCTGAAGTCTAGGTACACTACATCAACAGTCTTTCCCTCATCCACCACGTGAGTCACTCAACCATAAAAGATCAGTTTGGTCAAGCAGGATCTGCCTTTCATGAACCCATGCTTGCTGGGCCTGATCCCTTGTGGCCTACCTTCATAGGTTGCTGTAGTTACTGGATCTTCTGCTACTCACAAAACGATTCTGCAATCAGGATCTGAGCAGCTCAAAGAGTACACAGAACTTATTTTTTCATTAACACAGGAGTTAACTAGGGCTGCAGCACAGCACTAGGTGAGGCGTTAGTAAATTCTCCTTCTCCAATGAGATGGTTGATGAGACTGTGTTGGCCAAGCAGTTGTTAATTGGAATAGGAAGGGCTGGTTTCCATTGCTCCTTATAGTGGGTTGATCCTTAATGTTGCTGACCTTCACTTTTCTGCTTTTCCTCTGAGAGCTTCACATCGTTTTATGTACGTCTTTTTCACTGTGAATCTTTCATCTGTTCCTATCTTAACAGTTGTACTTCTTCGTTTTTACTTTTCTTATGTTGAATGGCTTAGCTTATATATTTTCTTATACCTTAGTTGTTGTTAAGACATGCCATAGCAAAGACATATGACCATGCTTCTACAAAATTGTCTGTAGCAGAGAGATGAACCCCTGAGCTGGCTACATGCAGAAGCAGTATTCTGCTACCATGTCTGCCCTCAGAGAACTGTGAAACCAATGGGGCTGTATTGCAAAGGGCCTCTGCAGTATTGAAGCTAGGACAATGATTTCTCTCTTAAATAGATGAATTTTTTTAAATATAACTTTTCATTGTAACATACATTATCAACAATCTGTGGTTTGTTCCTTCTCTTATACTTTTTCTGAAGTTGGATGTGAAGGGCTGAGATATAAAAGTGTACACACTGGGCTTTCACAGATAGTTTATCATGTGATTGACAGAAAATGATTCATTCATCATTCATTGCAGAGAGCTTTTTTGACTTGCAAATGTCATAGTGAATTGGAACTGAATGTGGAGATACCTGGGCTGATTTTCTAGCACTAGAGAAAGATTTATGGTTTCTAATGAAAACCAAAATAATTCAGTGAACCTGACTGCCATAACAAAATCTATAAAGTTACACCAGCATAAATTCAACTCATCAGGATGAGGTTAATAATAATCCGTCTCTCGGGGTTCCACTATAATTTTCTTTGATTGTGTCCTAAACACAAAGTAAAATATGAGGAAAGAAGTACAAACAGAGTCTTTGCAGGTAACAGTAATAAAACTTGTATGAAATAATGGTGAGCATAAGCCAACATGTTCTGTATATTCCTCTTTCTGATCTGAAAATACTCATTTCCTTTTTATGAAATAATAATGCAGCTTATTCTTTTATTTATTTCATTTTCCCAATAAAATGTATACACACTAAAGGAATGTAAGTAATGTATCTATCGATTCATAACATCTCTAAAACTTTCTCAGTCTTCAGAAAGACTGTAGATTTCATACTTCAGCATTTTAAAAGTTAACATGCAGTTAAACAAAGAAGGGCTGTGAGTATAAATTTTATTCTCACCTTTCAATATCAGAAGTGGTTCTAACTAGAGTTATTTATAACTGCTTAGGAAGAGGATATAAACTACAATTTTCATAAATTCTTGTAGATGACCTCCTCATAAAATCAAAGCAGAAATTGCTTTCTATTTTCAGATGCAGTTGTGCCGTTGCGTTCTACTTTTTGTCTTAAGTGGAAAACATAAGTGGAAGATACATTATAGCTATAAAATACTTCCAGGTTTAACATAAGCAAGTATCTGCCATTTATTATTTGCCATATCATTGTTTCTTAACATTTGACTTATGAATTACTGAGATTATTTTATCTGATGGATTTCCTTTTTCTTTTTATTTGCATTACAGATGTCTCCAAAGACAAACTTTTTTATTTCAGTGATTTTCGTGGGCACATAATTTGTTCAGAAATATAAAATATTAATACAGAGACTCTTGTTTTCAGCAAATAACAATGAAGTTTCTATTGCTGCTGCCAAAACAGTAATTTGACATAGAAGATACAGAGCATTATCTGCATCACTGCATTATAACTTGGAGTAAGATATTGCTTGAACACTAACCCTAAGTCATCCTAAGTACTAGTGTGGCTTTTTTTCCTTCCTTAACTTCCTCAGAGATCATAGAAATCAAACATAAAAGGAACTTCTGCTGGACAGTTGGAAAGTTTCCTTCTTTTGTATTACTGAGTATAGAGTTGACAGGAATATTACAAATTCATGGTTGTTTTCTTTTTCAAGATATGCAATATGTCTCTGAAACTAGGACCATAACATTTGAAATGCAGAGTGTATCAGTTTTGCAGCAAAGTTGTTACTGTTGTATGAAAGAAATTATCTTTCAAATGTTTATCTGGCCATGTCTAAACTCATGACTTTGCATATTTTTATAAACACAGTCCTATACCTATTAAAGAGATTTTTCTGTAACACTGCCAGTAATGATGAAAGAGTATTCAAAAGCTGGAAGCTAATATGCCTATTATATGAATTTCAAAAAATATACTTATCATCACTGAAAAAGAATTTTGAAGACAAGTCAGGGGAGCACACATCCAGTAATTTACTAAGCACTGAACTTTAAGGTATTAAATCTGAGTGCTTTCCGACTGGCTGGAGAAGTTCTGCACTCTCCTCCACTTCAGCAGCCACCAACCTCGGTCCTGTGTTAATACCAAACCACTGCATCATTCTTGGCAGATGAGTACATCTCTATGATTTAAGTATCTATAAGTGAAACAAAGCTGCCAGCCGGTTACTTCTGGGATTGTGCAAATAGTTGTAGTTAAAATAGTCTTCTTCACTCTACTACTCCAGTGCACAGAGCTATCTTGACGTGTGTTCAAGGTGAGTACTGCAGAATCTCTTACAATGAGAAAGAGCGGGGCACACTTCCACCTGAACTTCGTAAGTCTCGCTAAAATATTTGTATTTCTGTTTCTCATGTTGATATGAAGGGGCAGCATAACACAGCGGATGCTTAAGAGAACAGTATCATACAAAACAAGAATGCTAGAGATTATTCATAACCAAAATAACTCCAATAAGAAAAGAATACACTCTTGTTGCTTAATTGAAAACAGTCGAGGACTTTCCAACTTTCTGGCCTATGTTTCCCTGTTTCAGTGAGCCCTGGAATAACAGTTCCCATGGAAGGTAATCATGCCGGCACTTTTGCACCACTCTGGGCAACATAACACACAGAAAATATATAAAAATGCTCCCAAGCAATATATTTTAGTGAGGATTTGATTATGCTTTACTGTATCTCTTCCTCCCAAATTTCCTATGAACCCTATTTCTCATGAAATTTCAGGCAGAAGGGGATTGCACCCATACTTGTGATTTTGAACATTCATTGAAACAGTACCTACTAACAAAGATTAAACATGAAAATTGTTTCTCAAAATTATCCAAACTTCAAATAAATTTTAGTATTTTAATTTCATGTCATGCAATGTTTGCTCTCTAAAATTAATTTACCAATGCATAAACATCTGGCACTATGTGACTTGTACAACAATATGTGAAGCTCTAAAGAAAGGTAAGGGCTTAAGGATATCATAATATATCATTTTACAAGCAAGAAAGTTATTCCAATATGTCAAGACATCCTAAGGTATGCCATTACTAGTTATTTGAGTTTCTTTGGGTAAGTCTATTACTGTAAGTACCAGTGTCCTAAAATTTAAGAACATACTGTACTTCAAAAAAAGGAAGTTTTGAACACAATGAAGTTTCAGAAAGTGCATACTGAACCATGATGTTTCATTAGCTCATGAACAGTGGTAACTCATTACTCCTAAACTATTCTCACAACCTCTCTGTACTGCTAACATCTTCAGAGTGAATTCTAGTAACTGATACAAGAGGTAATATTGAGAACATAACATGGAATTTACATAAGACTTCAGAATCCATGCCCTTAGTTCCTTTAAAGCAATTTCAGAAAAGTAGGAAACAACACTGGAAAAACAATCTGCACTTTTTCTCTGTGTGTTGTCTTCAATTCCTCTCCAAAATATTAGCATCACTTTACTCCCCTCTGAGACTTAAATGTACAGAAAATCAAAACAAACCAAACCATCCTATGTGCAGACTGTAAGTCTGACATTTCAAACAATTATATGACTTAGTTTTCAGGACATGCATTTAAAGCTTTCTTATGCAGACAGAAAACAAAATATAACAGTCTTATTTTGGAAGGGATTCACATTTTTGTTGGGAAAATCATTAGAAATAAAAGGAAAGGTAAATAAGGATAATGGGTTTCCATTCTATTCAATGGTTCACTACAGCATCAGCCTTTCTGATTCCGAATGTACTGGTTATTTTTTATTCATGCACAGCACAGTTATGCAGTGAAGGAAATGGTAAACAAAACCCTTCACTTTCAGCTATCTCTTCCTTGGTTTTCACTTGCTATTCTTTCTGATGACCAAAATGCCCAGTGAAAATTAGCATGACTAATACGGAGCTTATTCAAGCAGGCACATCATATGTAAATTGTACCTGATGACTGATGGACTGACTATTTGATCATTTAAAATTAAAATCCCTTCTCCATGTTTAAATTGTATTTATTTAAGAGCAAGATCAAGCAGAGACTGGTGGAATACTAATACTGGACAGTTAGTCAAGAAGACACGTTATTTATTCTGCTCTTCAAATTCCACTCCATGCTTTGGAGCCTTGTAAATACTTGCATGAGTAGTCCTAAATCATAAAAGCCATCTATTTAAGACTTACCGAGAGAGATTTCCTGATTAAAATGTACTCAGAGACATTAGCAGCATGTGTTGTTGGAGGTCCTTTTGAAGCAAAATGCTTGCTGATATTAGCTGTTGCATTTACTAATGTAAACCACTTTCCCACAAGTAGGCAGGTAGCTTGAATAAACTGAAGATTTGGAACCTATCTATAATGTCCTGTGTGATTTAGCCTTAGAAGAGGGAGATGAGTTCCAGACTTGGTGAAATAAGATACTTGATTTGCCAGTCATGTAAACTGACCATGTTTTCTCTTTAAGGCTAAAGATTACTTTCTGTCCAGGAGTCCTTGAGTGATGACAGCAAAAGACATGAGCTTTTGATTACCTTCTTTATTCAGTGAACACGTGCAAGCAAGATAACAATTTATAAATAATGAATGAAATTTTAAACTGAGGAGATACCCCCTGGTACAGTAACAATGACTGTCTGTGACTGTGTGTAAAACACTTCGGCTTAGTTTATCTGCAGCTTTCTGTAGAGACTACAAAACACACCAAAATAACTTTCTTTCTAGCATCTCTCTCCTTCTAAGAATAGTGAAAGTAAAAAGTATAATCCCAGTCTAACTCATGCTAACATGATATATCAGTTTCATTTCAGTTGAACTATATTGCTGTAGCAGATCTTACGAGCAAAATATTACTCTATTACAAGATAAATACAGCATGAAGAAAGAAGATAATGAGGTTACATTGATTTTTTATCAGTACATCTGGCAGAAAAAAAAAACTTGGCCCATAGGTTATTTTTTATCCTTAATTTATTATATTTACTTTTCCTTTAAATTACCTTATTTCTCTCTCATTGAAAATAGGAAAAAATCCCTGTTGATTCCGTATAACATCTACAGACAGAATGCATTTATTTTAAATACATAATATGACTTTATGCAATGAATTTCACTTTCACATTTCTTTTTATTTGCAATAAATAAATAAATAAATTTTATTTTTCTTCTCATTTTAGTATGTATCACTCCATATAAACCCCAAGTAGGAATACTGATTTGTAAGTAGTCAGCAAAATCCCTGCTAGACTTAGGATAAAAAAATCAAAAGATAACTAATATTGAGGATTCAAAAGCTTTCTTTAATGACATAAACATTAGTGGGGAAAATAGATAAAGTTTCTTTTTAACTAGAAGTAAAATCCCTCTGTTACAAATCCATTTAAGATTATTCCAAGGATTATTGTAATTAGTATTAGTGATGAAGTCAAAATCAAAATGTACATTAAATGAAAATATTTAAAAGAGTAACAAGGAATGTTCTGACAATATGCTTTTAACTACCATGTAAACACATACTTGCAGGCCCATATGTACATATATTTTCATCCTCCACTTAGTTCATTTTTCGTGTTGCTGAGAACTTCTGCATTTGGAGTTAACAATGCATTTCTTACTACTTTCCTCCAGTATGGGTGTGCGGGTTTCCTTGTTGTTTAAAAATTTACATGTCAGCCTAATCGATTCATACTCAGAAATGAAAAGTGAATCTGAAATAGAAATAAACCAGTGGTATCTACAATGAACACATTGCTGTCTCCTAGCTTGCAAACTTATTTACTAAAAGATTCAGAGCAAACATATTGTTTAATTTCTTCAACTTTGTTTTCCCGTGTATTGTAAATAAACCACTTGATAGCAATGACTTAGGTTTCTTATGGCAAACTTATGGCTTTTAATTGCAAACATCCATTTTGTTATTCTATACCCATCTATTGCAATATGGACTAACTTGTGAAAGAAGACTTACATTTGTAAGGCTTTACACATGTAAACATAAATTACAAAGAATACAAATCTTATTCTTAGAAAGGAGCAGAGTTCAAATGTAACTGCAAATCTGCGTGTCTACACTGTTTTTAGAAGTTCATATTATAGCTGGAATAGCGGAATTTAAAACACAGCAATTCAACTGAATCTGAAACACAGAGATTTTGGTGTAACATGGAAATTCAATTTCTTTTTATTAACTGTCTCTCTTAATTTAGAATAGCCAAGAAATATTTTTAAGACTAGAACAAGTTCTAGTTTGAGGAGGAACATCTTACAGGTCCGGAACCCAAAAATGCTTTTTGCCAGTATAGTCCCATAGATTCGATTCCTCAAAGTCTTTTTCTTTATCATAGGCAGTTCATTCTTGTAAAGAAAGCATCTATAGATTAGGCAATAATCTGCCTGTAACCCTGCAGTATGTGCTTTCTTCTTCATGGACCTATCTCACTTTTACATATGATGATTAGCACCTTATTCCTTGAACAATTCCATTACCCTTATTTACCCAATAAATGTTGCTCAGCAATAACTTTTCAAAGCAATGTTGTGTAAGAAGAAGATGACTCAGACATTATTTTCTTTAGATCATATTGACTTTTCATTTTCCTCATAACAATACATTATGAAAGCAAACAAAACAACAGCAACAACAAACCATATGGTATGTTGCACATTCATTACTCACGCTTATATATAGGCTTTTCTAGGAAAAAATGATGCAGAAACAGACTCACTTCAGACTTTTCAAGGGGAGCAAAAATAATATTATATTTAAATTCTTTCAACACTTTAGACTAAGCTGAAAAATTCTTAAATAAATCTGTCTCTTGGAATTTAATTGTGAAAGCAGCTTAAGGTATTTTGTAACAAATCAGAACTTCCCTGATGACATTTAAAAAAAAAAATCTCACAGCGCAACATCTTCACCACCTTCGAAGTGTGAAGAAATATTTCATATTACTGAGTCTTTGTGGATCTTTCTTTGTTCTTTCTCAGCACTGCTGTCTACTATCAGCGTATAATGGCAACATTAACAGCAAACAAGTCATTTTTCATTCCAAGTAATGCAATATTTGGCAGTACTCCCAAAAATTTCTTTTCCCCTTTATTCTTCCACTTTCTCCACCATAGTGGTGATGGGCTGATTATTTGTTTACACAAGATGAAAGAGTCAATAAGTGAGTTTTCAAATCTGCAAGCACAGACATTTGTCATTTAAATAGGAAGTTCTGTGCCTGCAGCAGAACTCAGCTTGATCTGCTAAGGGAAAAAATCCATTTGGTTAAATATGCTGCCGAGGATGTACATTGCCTCAGCAGAGGGAATAGATTAAGAAAAGATATATACTTTAGCTCATCTAAAAATATCAGAAAACATTATGACATATTTTTCAGCAAAATGCAGTCTATATGATATTTCAAGGGAAAACATTACAGAACTCGACATTATCATGCAGCAAACACATCCTTCAAAATGGAAACAGAACGGCCTTTTCTTCTTTTTATGAGCATATTGTCTTGACTGCTATATTTAAATTTAAGAAGATTCAGTGCTGTTTATGAAGGAGCCAGTACTCTCCAGTTAAGAAAAACAGCTGTAGATTTGATTAGAATGATAAATGTTGTAGTGATGCACCGTAAATAAAGTAACGTGTTGGCTTAAATGGTGCAACAGAAATCAAGTAAAGAAAATAATGCAATTCAAACCTAGGTCTTTCAGAACAATATAATTGTATTTTCATTTAATTTTTCTTCAAACTTAAGACCTTCAATATAGCTTTAGACCTAAGACACCTTTGATATGGGCACCTTCTGAGAGTCAGATTTAGTAGAAGATGTAGGCAGTGTAATATCTGAATGAAATTGACAGCATTACATTATTTATTTAGATTTTCCATAATTTCCAGGGAAATTTAGATTTGAAAGGTATCTGAAGGTATCGATAGGCTGAGCTGGAAAACACAACAAATCAGCATGCTCAAGATGCTTCTAAATAAAGCTAATTAAACATACGTAATTAGGAATGAAAATTCTTAATGTTGTGTTCTGAAGTGAATTTCCCACATCTTCCAGAAAAAAATCTGCCCCCGGAAAAGGAGGTAAGTGACTTTGGGTCTCACTCCAATAAATGTTCTAACAAACAGACCTTTCCAGAAGAGGAGTCTCACCTATAGTGAGAACCTGCCCTTTGAATATACTACAAACCTATGCAGGTGTTTTAAATATTCCATGTGTAACAAGCACTTTTGGGGATTAAGGAAGAATGTGATGAATTACTTGGGCATGAACAGAGTGAAGAAAGTTCTGGATAGTGAAAGTTGCGACTTCCTTTGCTTAGAGAAACATGAAGCAAAAATGAGCACTGCCTACAGTTTTTTGGCACATTCTGCCTTAGAATCTGGAAAGGAGTTTTCTGGTAGCAATTTGAATTAAGGTGCCTGAGTCAATTTAAAGGTTGGACTTAAGTTATTATGTTTCCATAAGAAAAGTCAATCAAAGTGACAACTGAACTTTACCTATCCAGAAAACATGAACTGATGTTTCAGTTCTATAAACACTTAGGAAATGTGGGAATAAAAGAAGTAAATAAATAGTGTAAGAAAATCCATACAGCTACACCAGCAAATATCTGTTTCGTTCAGTTTTGAGATGATAGGAATAAATAAAGTCTAAAGAGAACAGGAAGTGACAACTGATCTCTTCTGCTTAAGTGATAGTATTTTGATGAAGAATCATAATTGTTCAAAGCTGCATATCAATCAGAAAGGTCTGTAATAGAATATTTTGTTGGACTCACAGTCATACTCCCAAAGATTAGTATGAGGATTCATGCAGCTCCCTGGCCTTAGTCCTGTAGAACTCACTATTGATCCACAGGTGAAAACTAATGGCTTGAGAAGAATAGACCATGGATTTCAGTAATAACTAAGGTGGTTATATTGATTCACCTCCAACCTGTACATGTAAACAACAAAGTCCATAATAGTTACAGACTAAGTAATGAATACCACTGAGATTGCTTCTGCAAAATGTAAGTGATTCCAGAACAGATAACAAATGTCTCCATCTCTGCTGGTAAGTATATTCTAAACAGAAATTTTGATTAAGGAAACAGAGGATAGTTTCATCTTACATTTCTGCTATTTAAAGTCTGGACACGATCATGGAAACCTTAAAAATGTTCTGCTTATGTTGTAAACAAGCTACACCCTGTGCTTAGCTCTTCAGAATACCATAAAGGGGCATTTGATGAAATGAAGCAAGGTCTTCTCTTCCCTACAAATGCAAACACAGGAAGTTGAGATTCATTTCAAATGAACAGCTGAGCTACTGAGTTTTCCTCGTCTTTTAGAAACGCAGTGTCTGAACATCTTCACAGACATCTTTTTTGTTTTTCCTGGAAGTATATAGAAAGTATGTAATTAAAAAACATGGCTATGTTGGCTTTGTTTTATTTTTAAAAAAATGGAATATATCTTTTTAACAGGCTTTGTTGTAGTAAAAGGGAGAAAAATCTTCTAGCTGACCACTTGGTTTATTGAGTTAGCATGGTACAAAACTAGCAAAAAAAAAAAAAAAAGAGAATAAGAACAAATAATCACTCAGCATAGAACAAAGACATCAAGAAGAAAATTCACCAAATCACTGTTATATGTCAAAAGAAAACAGAATTTTGTTTCCCATATATCTCTGCCAAGAGACTGGCTTCTAAACAAGGAAAATTTCAGCACATAAATTGCTCAATTCTGAGCACAGATTCAATCTAACTGAAATCCAGTAGGTAGAATCATATGATTACAATGTCAAAATCATAAATTATAACCTGCTTAGAAAAGATCAGATAGGTAAAATGGAAAACAAAAGAAATGACATTCCTTATCTCTATCTCATTGACAAGTTAGTTCCAAATAGTCTTAAGTATTTACGGAATAGTAGCCAAATGGATAAAAACGATAGTGTACTAAAGAAGATGTGTGCTAAAGATCACAACATTCTAGAACAAAAAATGTGTTCATTAAGTACTGCCTATAGGAAAACAAAACAAAAAACTCCACAAATAACAGTGCAGTGAGGATCTTCAGTTCATGCTAAAAGCCTGAGGTTGCTGGTATACAAATTTTTTTGCAATCTGTAAACACTTACGTAAAACAACTGCTACATCTAAGGAGAAACTAGGATCTACATGCTCTGTAGCTGCTGAATCTTACTCTAAATCTTATTCCAAGAAATAAAGGGGAGCAGATGACAGAATTTAGAGTTTGTGGTTGATTAAAATTAAGTGGTCATGACTTACCTACATTTGCCAGATGCAGAAGAGAATTAAATCCCAAGTGGCAATATATGCACATTTTATGTTTTAGAGATGCCAGTTTCACAAAGAAGAAAACAGTTATATGCCAGATACACTGAAAGTCTAAACACCACAACATGATCAATATCTGGGAGCTGCTTATGAAGATTTTACTAGATTTCTCAAAAGCTCCAACTGTTGTTAAAAACATCTTTGTCTTCAAGGTAAAGAGAAAACAACAACAAAAATTTCAATAAAGAAAAATGGATAGTACATAATATAAATTATAAGCTAAAAATTGCAGAAAGATCATAAAGAAAAAGAGAAATGTATGGTCAATGGATCTGGAGAGAATAACTAAAATTTTTAAGAAATCATTAACAATGGCTAATTATCAGAGAAAAATGATGCAAAATACAATAATATAATTCATTTAATATTTCTGTTCTGTAGTTAAGGAAAAGTCAGATTATATATATGTACATACATATATACATATATATATATGCATATGTATTTATTATGATTTGGGAGTAGTTTGCATTAGGGCAGTAATTGAGGACTTGCTGAAGAGCAAATGTTGAAGTGAGACATCTTTTAATCAACAAATCTGGATAAATCTGATATATAAGTCAGCAGTGTTTGAATATGAGTCAGTCAAAAATGTGCCTGGCTGCATTAGGCAAACTATTGCCTGCAAGTCAAGGAGAATGGTTCTTCCAATCTAATCAGCATTGATGAGGCTGCAACTGGAGTCCTGTGTGTAGTTCTGGGCCCTCCAAAATATGAGAGACATGGTCATACTGGAAAGAGTCCAGTGCAAGATCACAAAGTAGATTAAGGGACTGGTGCACCTCTCCCGTAAGGAGATGCTGAGAGAGATGGGATTGTCCAGTTCAGAGAAAAGGAGGCTCACAGCAAATGTCATAAATGCATATAAATACTCTATGGAAGGGAGAAATGAAGATAGTGCCAACACTCTTCGGAGTGTTGCTCAGGGACCAGTCAAGAGGCAACGCGCACAGACTGGAACACAAGAAGTCCCATCTAAAAATCAGGAAGCCTTTCTTTATTGTGTGTGTCATGGAGCATGGGTTGCCCAGGGAGTCTGTGGAGTCTCTTCCTTGTAGATCTCCAAAATGTGTGTGGACATGGTCCTGTGTGCCCTGATCTGAGTGTGCCCACTTCAGCAGGGAATTTGGACCAGACAGCCTCCAGGGGTTCATTCCAACCTTAATCATTCTATGATTCTCTGATTCTGTAAGAACATTTAAATAACTGGCTGATATTTGGACAATTAATGGTGTATTTTTTGATATAAACTTTAGATAATGCTGTACAGATTTCATTCATAAGTGAAAGAAATACTGAGTTTGAAACACATTGTTTATCTCTGCTTTATAAAGTGAAAAATCTGTATTTAAAAAAAATAAAATTGCAAACAATAATCTTCTCATATTTTGTTTATAACCTTCAGTTTATATTTTAGTACACCTGAAATCAGTCATTAGCTGAGTCATAGTTGCTTCAGTGGGAACAACAGCTTAAAGGCAAGATGGAGCTCTAAGATAATGATAAAGAACAAATTCCACCAAAATCATGTTTTGGTGAGTGAGCAAGAAGCAGACATTCTTTTATTTAAATATATGGAATATATTTATATTTTTATATAAAATAAAAATTTTTAAATATATTTTAAATATATTCATTAATAATATTTCTATGAAAGGCATAAATAGTTTTGGAATCTTTCTATTCAAAATCAAATATAATGCTGGGCAGTCAATAACTTCAGAATATACACGTACATATAATCCTCTTATTCAAATATATGTATTTTCCTGGCCTATTTAACTCGAGGAGGGTAGGGGTTTTTTGGCAGCTTGAGTGTTTCCTGACCTATACATTAAATTCATTGAATTTACTATGAGAGAAGCCTGTACTTTCCATTTGATTGCTTACACTGAAATTAATTATTATTTTTGAAGATACTGGTCTTACATTGTGAAACATCTGACCTTTGCTGATTTTGACAGATGGCCTACCATGTTTAGGACTCTACTGTAACTCATTTTAAAATATAGATGTTCATCCTTTACATTTGATATGCACTACTGCTAATTTGTACTCACATTTTACATGTCCAATATTTTACTGGTGGAAATGAAGAAAAAAACAAAGTTCTTCTGTTTATTCTTCATTTCTAAGATGCTTTCAACATGGGAATTACTCTATCAGTGCGAATAAAGTTTATAGTAAGAGAAGTCTTCTTTCATGATTTTACTGAGAGAGTAGGCAGAAGTGCTTGCCAAGCCACTTTCCATCATTTATCAGTAGTCCTTTTCAACCAATGGGGTCCCAGATGACTGAAGACTTATTAATGTGACACTCATCTACAAGAAATGTTGGATGGAGAATCCAGGGAACTACAGGCCTGTCAACTTCACCTTGGTGCTGGGGAAGGTTATGGAATAGATCATCTTGAGTGCAATAACACAGCACGTGCAGGAAAACCAGGGGACCAGGCCTGGCCAGCATTGGTTCATGAAAGGCAGATTCTGGTTGACCAACCTGATCTTCTTCTATGACCAGGTGAATCACCTGGATGAAAGGATGTGGATGTGATCTGTTGTCATGGTTTTATGACTTTTGTTATCAGTATTCCACATCATAAAATCGTGTAGTACACCGGGAGCTAAAGAGTTAATGTTCCAGTTCCATGGATCGTTGATAGTTCTGGGTATACCTGTCTCAGAAGAGAAGAACTACGTACCCCGGAGGACTTTGCGTTACTTTGCGTTTCTGTTTTCCATTC
>JANHGO010000069.1:24404111-24440095 GCA_024606505.1 Aquila spilogaster
TGAGGAGGAAGGAGCGGCAGAGACAAGGTGTGAGGAACTGACCCCAACCCCCATTCCCCATCCCCCTGCGCCGCTGGAGGGGAGGAGGGAGAGAGAACCAGGAGTGGAGTTGAGCTGGGAAGGAGGGAGGGGTGGGGGGAAGGTGTTCTAAGGTTTGGGTTTATTTCCTAATATCCTTGTTTTGTTTTGACTTGTAGTAAATTAAATTGATTTTTTTTTCTTCCCCAAGTTGAGCCTGTTTTTTGACCATAACCATAAGTGGTGAGTGACCCCTCCCTGCCCTTGTCTCGACCCACAAGCCTGCCTTTATATTTTCTCCTCATCCCACCATGGCTGGGGGGGAGTGAGCGAGCAGCTTCATGGTGCTTTGTTACTGGCTGGGCTGAAACCACGACACCTGGTCAAGGACTTTGTAACTTTCTGGCCTATGTTTACCTGTTTCTGTGAGCCTTGGAATAGCAATTTCCTGTGGAGGATCATCATGCAGGCAATTTTGCACCAGTCTAGACAACACAACACACAGAAAGTACATTAAAATGGTCCCAAGCAGTATGCCTTAGTGAGGATTTTGTTAGGTTTATTTATTGTCCCTCTTCTTCCTCCTGAATTTCCTATAAATCCAGCACCCATTACATTTCAGGTGGGCAGGGATTGTACCTATGCTTATGATTTTGAACATTATGAATCCTGGCAAGAGGATACAATAAAACACTTTTTTTCTATCACTAACCTCTATTTCTGCTCTTATGATGGATATGGCTGCACAGTTTTTCCATGTAAGTTAAAAACAGACAGGTGAGAGGACTATATCTGTCAAAGTGAGGGTCAGTTGCATCTGACAGGTCAAGAAAAGAATGTTTACTCCCAAAGCCAACACAAAGAGGAATTAGAGAAGTACCCGATCATCTCTCCTAATAAGATGTGAAGTCTACTGGTAGCTTGACCATATCTCCCATTTCTCTAAAAACACAACTCTTACTAACCCAGATTAGATGTTTAAATTGATTCTCAAAATTATCCAACCCCCCTATTCAATTAAAAGTTAGTATTTTAAGATATGCACTATTTTAATTTCCTGTTATGTGACAATTGGTCCCTAAAATTAATATATAATTAATATGTCAACAAATGGCAATTATTAACTTACAGAACAAAATGTGATACTCTGAAGAAAGTTAGTGGTTTCCGGACATCAGAACATATCATTTCACAAGCAGGAAATCTTTTTTAATATGTCAGGGCATCCTAAAGGATGTTATTCTCTGTTCTTTGAGTTTCTTTGCTAAATTCTATTACCACAAGTGGCAATGCCCTAAAATTTAAGAAGATTCATAAAATGCGTACAGAACCATTACATTTCATTGGCTCATGAGCAGTGGTAACTTCTTGTTACTCCTAATCTGTTCTCACAACCTATACTTACTGCTAACCCCTTCTGGGTGAATGTTACTAACTGACAGGAGAGCTAATACTATGCTGAGAACATACTATGAGGTTTACCTAAGACTTTAAAATTAAAGCCTCTAGCTCCCTCAAAGCAATGACGGAAGGGTAGTAAACAATAACACTGCAATATAATCTGCACTTTTTCTCTGTGTGTTGCCTTCAATCCTCCTCCAGAAGATTTGGGTCACTTTACTCCCATCTGAGACTTAAAAGCACAGAAAAACAAAACAAAACAAACTTTCCTATATGCGGACTGTAAGTCTGACATTTCAAGCAATTCTACATCTTTTTTGGGGGGGTATGTCTTTAAAGCTTTCCTGTGCAACCAGAAAATAAAATATGAGAGTCTTATTTTGGAAGCAATTCATACTTTTGTTGGAAAATAATCAGAAATAAAAGGAAAGTTATGTAAAGAAAACAGCTGTTCTGAATCTCACAAGTCTTATGCAGAACGGTGAGAACTGCTACCCAACACAGTAAACTGTGTTTCAAAATTATTAGTTAGGGTATTTCTGGTGAAAAATAAGGAAGAGGGAATCTGTAATAAGCTCCTGGAAAACAAACAAACAAAACCAAAACAGGATCTGTCAAAAATCTGAGGATTTTCAAAACCCTCAGCTATTCAACACATAGGCATGAACTCCAAGCATACAGAAACACAAGGAACATTCACCACACTGGAAATTCAGTCTGTCCCTGCTTCAGTGGGGCATCTTCGGGATATACATAACCTCTTTTACTTCCTTCCCTTATGTGGTTACCAGTATGACATTACATGACTCACTATGCTCAGGAAAGTCTTACAGTAAACAAAAATTCATTAATGTTAGTAAAGGTCATGGACATCACAGTGACACATGTACAAACAACTCCAAAGAAAGACAATCAAAGAGGCAGAAAGGAAAGAATAGGATACCAAGTCACACACGTCTGTGTGGAAGACACTGAGACTCAGGAAGCACAATCAGCACTCACGAGACAGCTATCTCTAACTATAATGCTGCCAGTCATACTAACATGACTTGACCATTGATAGAACTGACAGCAGAAAAACAATAAATACGTGGTTAACAAAAGAAGTGTCAGTGTCTCACTTACCACCTATTTTAAAAAAAAGTTAAATGTACCTGGTGAGCTCATAGCAGTGGGTGATAATTATATGCTCATGACACATACAATTCTGCGTTCAGAAGGTGTGCCATTAAATATATTTTTTCCAAGAGAAAAAACATTCAAGGATTTTAATAAATATACAAATAAGCAAATAAACGAGCAGTAAGTAATTTTGGTTAAAACACACAGTAATAAATAATACAAAAATATCCATCAGACAAAAATGCAACAGTAATCTGTTTTTTTATTATAGATAAGCTTGTCTTTGGAATTGTTAGCAACAGAGAGTTTAATGTTTGTAATATTCAGCAGTATCTACCAAAGAGCAATTCTTCTGCTTACACATCTTTGGCATTCTTACAGGGAAACCTTTCTTGAAGGTTCTGTCTTAGTGGTGTTTTCAGAAAGATGGACTAGTTGTTCTTTCCTTGTCTCTTTGGGATTGGTAATTAATATAGGGCAATCACCCTCTTTTGGCCTGAATTTCAGTGTAATATTCAGTTATATATTATGACTACTGATCTACTATTCAGAGATTTTCCATTGTTTTTTTTCTATCACTGAAGTGCAACAATACCCACCATAACATTCTGTGATCCCTGCGTACTGTATGAATTATTTAATTTCTACATTTTAATTTGATTGTATACCTAGACATATCAAGCTTATCAAGGCAGAAGATAACATTAAGAGGTATTATACCAATATTACAGTAATGTTAATACTACTGCCAGCATGTTGGACTAATAAATAATGGTGAAAAACATTTAACAGCATGATATGAAGTAATTTCTCTGAACTCTTGTTAAAAATACATAGTAGTGATATCAGTAACATTTTGATCCATATACATCTTTTGCAGCCCTCTCAGTCTACCTTTTTCATTGCAGATTGCTGCTGAGGAAGCTGTAACTTAAATCTGCAATATGATTTCAAGCTAATTATCTACCTTAAGACAAATTATCTGCAAAGTAGTGTAGGGGAGTTAGGCACATAATTCTTCCTGAATTTCAGTCCTTTTGGGATGCTTTTAAACTTTGTTTTTAAAATTTCTCACAAAATTTCCATTTTATTCCACGGATTACTATACAGCACCACAGACTTTCAGAGTCTGATTGTATTGGGTATTTTTTATTCATACATAACACTTGCAGTTATGCAGGGAAGGAAATTGTAAACAAAACCCTTTACTTTCAGCTATCTTTTTCTTTCTGTTTTCACTGCAGCTTGCCATTCTTTCCGATGACCAAAATGCCCATGGAAAAGTAGCATGACTAATACACACTTTATTCAAGCGGGCATATAATATGCAAATTGCACCTAGTGACTGATGGACTGACTAGTTCAGGATTTAAAATTAAAATTCTTTCTCCAAGTTTAAATTTTATTTATTTAAAAGCAGGATCAAGCATAAACCATTAGAATACTAATACTGGACAGTTAGTCAAGAAGATGTATTTATTTATTCTGCACTTCAAATTCCACCCCATGCTTTGGAGCCTTGTAGGTACTTGCATGAGTAGTCCTCAATCATACAAGCCATCTAACTGAGATTTATTGGGAAAGCTTTCCTGATTAAAATGTACTCACAGTCATTAGAGGCACATGATGTTGAAGGCCTTCTTGAAGGAAAATGCTTGCTGAAGTTAGCTGATGCTTTTACTTTCTTGAACTTCCACATTAGTGGGCTGGTTGCCTGAATAAACTGAAGATGTGGCCCATGATATATAATCTACCATGTGATTCAGCTATAGGAGAGGGAGACAGGTTCCAGCCTTAGTGAAATAAGATACCTGATCT
Source organism: Aquila spilogaster (assembly GCA_024606505.1). Lineage (NCBI taxonomy): Eukaryota > Metazoa > Chordata > Aves > Accipitriformes > Accipitridae > Aquila > Aquila spilogaster. Next base: position 24,408,471 of record JANHGO010000069.1, read on the forward strand.
GTCAATCATTGTGTAAACTGTCCAACTTTTGGCTTCCAGCATTCCCAATCTACAGATTACTTTCTATCCAGGAGTCCTTGAGTGATAGCAAAAGCTGTAAGATTTTGATTAGCTTTTTTTTTCTTCACCCAGTGAACACAAGAAAGCAAGCTAACAGTTTTATAAATAATGACTACATTTTAAACTGAGGTGGTGTCTCCCTGATATGGTAATAATGACTGTGGATGACTCTGTGTAAAACTCTTCTGGTTAGTTTAACTGTGGCTTTCTGCAGAGACTACAAAACATGCCAAAATAACTTTTTTTCTAGCCTCTTTAGCCTTGTAAGAAGTATCTACAGAAGACTGAAAACAAAGACTATATTCCAGATCTGACTTAAGCATGACTTAGCCTAAGTGATTCATACACAGAAATGAAAAATTAATCTCAATACAGATAGACCAATAGATTCTATATCTAAGATTATATCTAAGATTAACAAATTGCTGCCTCCTAGCTTGCAAACTTGTTATTTACTATAGGATTTAGAGCAAATACCTTGTTTACTTTCTTCAGGTTTGTTTTCCTGTGCATTGTAAATAAACTACTTGATAGCAATGACTTATATTCCCTAAAATTTAGTTATTTTATGGCAAATATCCATTCTATTATCCTATGTCTCTCCATTGCAATACAATCTACTTGTAAAAGAAGACTTATATTTGTAAGACTTTATATTTGTAAATATAAACTTTAATTTTAAAGAATACAGATTTTAATCTTAGGAGCAAAGTTAATCTGTAACTGCATATCTGTGTGTGTCTACTGTTTTGAGAAACTGATTACAGCTGGAATGGCTGAATTTAGAACACAGCAATTTCACTGACTCTGAATCTCAGAGACTTTGGTGTAACATGTAATGTCCACCTGCTTTCATTAAGTGTCTTTTTTTAATATAGGGAAATGAGAAAACATTTGTAAGAAAAGAACAAACCCTCCTTTGAGAATGACCATCTTACTTGTTCAGATCCCAAACCAATATTTACCAATGCAGTTCCATGGATCTAAGATAGAAATGCTATTTCTCCAGTATAGGCAGGTAATTTTTGTAACAATAGCAGCTGCAGATTAGGCCTAAAATCTGCAGTATATGCTTTCTTCCTCATGGACCTCCCTCACACCAATATTAATTTTACATACACTGATTAGCACCTTATTCCTTGAGCAATTCCACTGCTTTTATTTACCCTGTAAAAGTTTTTCAGCAATAACACATTTCAAAGCACTGTAATATGAAAAAAGACCACTCAGACATCATTTTCTTTAGATCCCATTGATTTTTCATTTTCCTCATACTAATTCACTATGAAAGCAAACACAACAACAGGAGCAACAAAACATATGGGATGTCTCACATCCATTACCTTTTTATATATATATATATATATATATGCTTTATCTAAAAAAAAACCCAAACCTTTTAGAAACAGGTTAACTTTAGACTTTTCAAAGGATAACTAAATGATATTATATATAAACTCTTTGGACACTTGAAGATCAAATTGAAAATTTCTTAAATAAACAGCGCTCAGAATTTAATTGTGAAAGCAGATTAAAATATGTTGTTAAAAATCAGGACTTCTCTGCTGTCATTTGGAAAAAAAAGAAAATCTCACTGCCTTCCAAGTGTGAAGAAATATTTGGTATTATAGAGTCTTTGTAGATTTTTTCTTTGTTCTTTCTCAGCATTGCTGTCTACTATCTGTGTATAATGGCAACATTAACAGCAAACAAGTCGTTTTTCATTCCAAGTAATGCAATATTTGGCAGTACTCCCAAAAATTCCTTTTCCCTTTTATTCTTCCACTTTCCCCACCATAGTAGTGATGGGCTGATTATTTGTTTACACAAGATGAAAGAGTCAATAAGTGAGTTTTCAAATCTGCAAGCAGAGACATTTGTCATTTAAATAGGAAGTTCTGTGCCTGCAGCAGAACTCAGTTTGATCTGCTAAGGAAAAAAATCCATTTGGTTAAATATGCTGCTGAGGATGTACATTGCCTCAGCAGAGGGAATAGATTAAGAACAGATACACACTTTAGCTCATCTAAAAATATCAGAAAACATTATGACATATTTTCTAGCAAAATACAGTCTATATGATATTTCAAGGGAAAACATTACAAAACTCAACATTAACATGCAGCAAACACATTCCTTAAAATGGAAACAGAATGGGCTTTTTTTTTTTTTGATGAGCATATTGTCTTGAGCACTATATTTAAATTTAAGAAGATTCAGTGCTGTTTATGAAGGAGCCAGTATTGAATCTCCAGTTAAGAAAACCAGATGCAGATTTGATTAGAATGATAAATATTGTAGTGATGCGTTGTAAAAAAAGTAATGTGTTGGCTTAAACAGTTTAAATGGTACAACGGAAATCAAGTAGTCAAAATAATGCAACTCAAACCTAGCTCTTTCGGAACAATATAATTCTATTCTCAATTTTTCTTCAAACCTAAGACCCTTTCTTTCAACTTGGCATACATTTAGTCTTTTTACAATCTGAGAGGCCTTCAAAACACAATTAATAGCACTACTGTCTTTAAGTGTCAGACTTAATAGAAGATGTAGGCAATGTAACACCTTAATGAGATCCAGAACCTTATGTTATTTCCTTAGATTCGCCATAGTTTGCATGGAAAGTTAAATTAGAATGGTATCCGAAGGGATCAACAGCCTAAGCTGCGACATATGAAATCAGCACACTCATGATGATGCTAAATAAAGGTAACTAAATAGAGATAATTAGGAATAGAAATTCTTAAAATTGGTCTCTGAAGTGGATTACTCACATCTTCAGGCACCTAACTATCACAGCACCCTAAAGCACTTCTTGAATTGGTATTTCTGCCTATACATTTTTTTCCTCCTGTTTGATGGTAGAGACTTGACAGAATGCACAATATTCACCTTTTCAGGAAAAGCCTGTAGGTTTTTTCTGGAAAGGGCTCCTTCCTGGTCAGTGGGAAACAAGTCTCCTTCAGGAAAAGGAAGCAACTGACTCTGGACCTTAGAGCCATGAATGCTCTAACAAATAGACCGTCCTATAAAATGGGGTGTCACCTAGAACAAAAACAATTCCTATAGTTACGTTTTTAGAGGGAAGATGTCCCACTGCTTTTGGAGTGTACTACAAACCTACACAGCTGTTTGAGGTGTTTGCACGCTATTCTATATGTAACAAGCCCTTTTGGGGACTGAAGAAGAATTCAGTATGTTTATTGGGCATGAACTGAGTGTAGGGCTCCTCAGGATATTCAAGATTAGGTTAGTTCTGGATGTGAGAAAGTTGTGACTTTGTATGCTTGCAGAAATATAAAGTAAAAAATGAGCAACGCCTACAAAATTTTAGTCACATTCTGCCTTAGAAACTGGAATAGAGTTTTCAGATAGCAGTTTGAAATAAGGTGCCTGAGTTCATTTATGGGTTGGACCTAAGATTTTATCTTGGATATCAAAGTTAATCAAGGACCTTTGCCTACAAGGAGAGCTTGAACTGATGTTTCAGTTCCTAACTTCTCAGGAGATATGGGAGTAAAGCCCATGCAAAAAAAAAGAAGGGGGGGGGGGGAGAGAAGAAAAAAAAAAATAAAAGAAGAAGAAAAAAAGTGTGAAAAAGCCCATACAGCTACACCACCAAAACTCTGCTTCAATTGGTTTTGAGATATTAGAAATAAATACATCATAAACAGAACAGGAAATGACAAGTGATCTCTTCCTCTTAAGTGGAAGTATTTCACTGAAGCATAATTGTTCAAAGCTGCATATCACTCAAAAAGGTCTATTAAGATATGTCTTGTCAGACTCACAGTCATGCTCCCACAGATTAGTATGGGTGGTCATGCAGCTTCCTGGACTTAGACCTAGAGAACTTGATATTGATCCAAAAGAAAAAAGTAATGGCTTGAGAAGAATGTACCCTGGATTTCAGTAATAACTAGGGTGATTATATTGATTCACATCCAACCTGTACATGTAAACAACTAAGTTTGGTTAGTTACAGACTAAGTAATGAATATCACTGAGATTGCTTCTGCACAATATAAGTGATCCCAGAATAGGTAATAAATGTCTCCATCTTTGCTGGCAACTCTGCTTTTAACAGAAATTGTGATCAAGGGAGCAGAGGATAAATCAATCTTACATTTCTGTTATTTAAAATCTGGAGCTGAACATGGAAACCTTCAAAATGCTCTGCTTTTGCTGTAAACAAGTTACATCCTGTCTTCATCTCTTTATAATACCATAAAGGAACGCGTGAGGATGCATCTTTCCTACAGATGCAAGTGCAACAAATCAAGATTTATTTGAAATGTAATAATGAGTTTTCCTCTTCACTTGGAAACACAGTGTCCTGGAATCTTCACTCCTGGAAGTGACGATTCTGATAACAAACATCTATCAGTGAATAGAATAAGATAGAAAGCTTTGGTAAATGGGCCATGTTTTATTTTAAAAGTGTGGCATATAATTTTGAACAAGCTTTATCACAGTGGAAAGGGGAAAATCTAGCTGACCACCTGGGTGATTGAGTCAACATGGCATTAAACTAACAAAAGGAGAAAGAGAAAAAATAATCACTCATTTAGCACCAAATCAAGATGTCAAGGTGAAAATTCACTAAATCACTATTATACATGAAAAGAATACAGTATTTAATTCCCTACATACATCTGCCAAGAGATTGGCTTCTAAACAGGGAGAATTAGAGCTCATAAATTTCTCATTTATGAGCATAAATTCAATCTTGTTGGTATCACTGAAACCTAGTAGGTAGAATCACATGACTGGAATGCCAAAATCAGAAATTACAACCTGCTTAGGAAAGCTCATATAGGCAAAATGACAAACAAAAGAAACAGAAGGCCTTATCTCAACCTGTTTGAAAATTTAGTGCCAAATACTCCTGAATACTTACAGATTGGTATCCTAATGGATAAAACTCAAGCTGTACTAAAGAATGTGTGTGCTAAAGACCACAACATCCCATTAGGAAAGACATGTACTCATTAAGTAGTCTCAATAACACAGAGAAAAAAATCCAGAAGAACTTCAGTTTGTGCTAAAAGCCTGGCGTTACTGGTACAAAGCAGTTTTTTTCAATTTGTAAACACATCAAACAATTGCTACATCTAAGGAGAATCAAGAATCTGCATACTCTGTGACTCGAATTTTACCTCAAACTTCATTCCGAGAAATAGAGGGAAGCAGATCACAGAACTGAAAGTTAGTCATTGATTAGTTCCAAGTGGTTGTAACTTGTCTACATTTGAAAAAAACCTGAAATCCCAAGTGGTAATATATGCTTGTTTTATACTCTAGGGGTGCCAGTTTCACAAAGTGAAAAACAATTATAAGCCAGTTGCACTGAGAGAGAAGATAAACACCACAATACAATCAATACTTGGGAGCTGCTTAAAAAGATTTTACTAGATTCCCCAAAAGCCTCAGTCTTTGTTAAAAAAACCAGCTTTGCCTAAAAGGCAAAGAGAAAGCAACAATAAAATTCAATAAAGAGAAAACTGATAATACTTAGCATAAACTATAAGCTAAAAATTGCAGAAAGCTCATGAGGAAAAACACAGACAAATGTATGGCCAGCAGAGCTAGACAGAATAGTTAGAATTTTTAATAAATCATTAACAATGGCTAATTACCAGATAGAAATAGGACAAATTATAATAATAACATTCAATAAATATTTCTGTTCTGTAACTGAGGAAAAGACAGATTATACATATATATGAATATATTTTAAGGACTTTGGCTTAGTTTTCATTAGGGCAGTAATTAAGAGCATGTTGAACAGCAGCTATTGAAGCTGGACATCTTTTAATCAACAAATCTGGATAAGTTTGATGTAAGTTTTAAAATCATTGGCTGATGTCTGGACAATTAATGCTGAATTTTCAAACTTATAAACATCTTCAGATACTGCTGTATAGATTTCATTAATAACTGAAAGAAACATTGAATTTGAAACATCTCATTTATCTCCACTTTATAAAGTGAAAAATCTGTATATTTTAAAAAAAAATTAAAATTACAATCAGTAATCTCCACAAGTTTTGCTTAAATCCTTCAGTTTGGACTTCAATACACCTGAAATCAGTCATTAGCCAAGTCATGATTGCTGCACTGGGAACAATGGTTTAAAGAAAAGGTGGAGCACCAAGATAATTACAAACAACAATTTCCACCAAAATAATTCGGTGAATGAGCAAGAATGCAGACATCCTTTCATATTTTTAAAAGATATTATTCAATAATATTTATGCAAGAATGCATAAATAGCTTTGCAATCTTTCTATTCAAAATTAAGTTTAATATTGGGCAATCAGTAACTTCAGAGTATAAATGTATATATAATGGTATTTTTCAAATATGAATAGCTGTATTTGCCTGTTCCATTTAATTCTGGGAGGAAGTTTTTCTTGGTAGCTTGAGTGTTTCCTGACCTACATACATTCTTCTGGTGAATTTACTCCGAGAGTAACTTGCAGTTTCCATTTGATTGCATACATTGAAATTAATTATCGTTTTAAAAGACACTGATTTTGCATTGTGCAACATCCGACCTTTGCAGATTTTGACACATTGTCTACCATGTCCAAGACTCTGCTACATTTTATTTACAAAAATAGATGTTCAGCTTTTACATTTGAGCTGCCCTACTGCTAATTTGTACTCTCATTTCAGATGGCCACTATTTTACTGGCAGAAAAAATAAAACCACAACATTCTTTTGTCTACTCATTACGTCTAAGAGGTTTTCAGCATGGGAATTACCATATCACTGCAATTAATTATTACAGTAATAGAAATCTTCTTTCACATAATGAATTTTGATGTCATAAAATGCCAGACCGCAATGCACAGCTGTGCAAATGTAGTGATATCCCTGGTAAGCAGCAGTAGCTATTTTTACCTGCTGAAAAGCACTTCCAGCTAGATATTACTATATCAGCTTCAGCTTTCTACTTTTTTAAATCTTGGCTTTCTTTTTTTTCTACAGTTTTCCTGAACTGGTTTTAAATTTATTCTAACAGAATATTTAATTGCTAAATTAAGTTGCTAAATTCCTAGAAGCTACCCCAGCAGTAGTGGCCCTTTTATATTACACATTTCGTAGGCTGGGGAACTTAGTAATAGCTATTGTTCTTGAATGAGATGAGTGCATCACAGATGGCTTATGCACCTGCAGCAAGCATTTATCTCAGGCTGTTCATAGTTAGACTGTTTTGTACCAAAAAGGATGTGTATAGTGGAGGAAAGCACGTCTGACAAAAGCAAAGTACCAATTAATATCTTTTAGGGAATAAGTCTGTTTGATGTTAATGTTGATTTAATCATGGTTGTCAAGAAATTATTCCAGAAGTTCCTGTCTTCATAATTAAAACAATACTGTTTCTAATCTGGGCTTGTCAAACTTTCATGTCTTGGGCTTTGTTACCTCTGTGTTTGATTACATGAAAAATAATCTGTTATGATTGTATGTGGTTCAGTAAATCTGCATTTGCAGATTATATCAACCTTTTGAAACTCTGCCTCTCACTGGATTGTCTTTTGAGCTATTATATAACAATTACACATATAAGATCCATTGTTTCTTAGAATAACATTCCCATTCTGTATTTATGGCTGAACCTACTTGGTCCTGGATATCCAGTTTTACTTGGCCATTTTGAAACATTCTGTTTTGCTTGGACTTTATCATTAAATAAATCATATAATTCTGTATATTTTACCTGTTATTTTCATTATTATGGCATTTTCTACTCTGTCTTATCTAAAAATTGTGCATGTCATTGATACATATTAAATAGTATATAGTTTGTAATTGATCTCCTGGGATCAATGTTGAGAATATATTTGCCTGGCAAGGATTCCATTAAGGGTCATATTTAGACTCCAGTCACTTGGCCATTTATTAGTCCGGTTAAAGTGTATCATGTTGATTCTTCTGTTGTTCTTTGTTTTAAACAACAACTTAAGCCATGCCAAGTTCAGTGGAACTGTGGAAGTGTTAGTGTCATTCTACAAGTCACCTGGTAGAACCTCATCTGGAAAGTGTTTGGACAGTTCTGGCCACTGTTCTTCAATAAAAATGAATTCAAACTGGAACAGATTCAGGGGAAAACCACTAGCATGACTTAAACCATGAACGACGATACCAGAAGAAATTCGAGAGCTCAGATTGCTCAGGTTAGCTTAATAAAGCCAGAGAAGGCTTTTGTCTTCACCTGTGATTTCACCTTATAAAAACAGCAGGTGATAAACAGAGAGGAAGAACTGATCACCCCAAAGAATCATATCAGATATAAACTGTCTGTTAATTAAGCTAGGACAGAAACTAGAAAGAGATTTCTAATACAAGATGAATTCTGGAATAGTTCACCAAATGGAGTATTAAGAGACAAAAAATCCCCTAACTATACTTAAGACATAGCTTTATCAGTCTGTGAAAATTATAAGTAGCGTGCCAGTTAAAACAAAGAACTTGAGTTTGTAATGTAGCAGACCACATCTGATACAGTGTTCCTAAGCAGTTTATAGAAGAATGTAATATTGACACTTTCACCTTTAGCAAACTAACTTGCCAGAAAGCTCTTTCTCTTCTTAGCTGTGCTTTCTCTAAACTACTCCTGTAAGTTACATCTCAGACCCAACTGCATAACTGCTCCACTAACATTCAAAAAATACATTTAGAGTGTAAGCCATTTTCTACTGAAATGGTAAAAAATGTTTTTCAAAAACCCAAACCTTATTATATTCTTAGTTTGTATTCCTATTTTGGAATGGCATAATGTGCCTTTATTCTGTTACAAGTAAGTGAACATTAAACAATTCCAGCAATGCTTACTCATAAAGAATTGTTCATGTTGGGTTTTGGTGCATGCTTCTGAAAACTGACTTTATGGAATGGGTGATATTTTTACCCTACAGAAGTGACTTCCAGAATGTAATTGAAGTTTATAGTCATTTTCTTCCATTGTTTTCCACAGAAACTCCTTAGTTAAGTTGTAAGGGATAGTTTAATAGGAAAAATAATTTTTTTCTAAACTTTGACAGATTTTTAGTATAATTTCTGCAGAATTTTGCATTTTAATGACACTTTAACCTATAAGTAAAAATCTAGTATGTCCTTTCCAAACAATGATGGTATGGTTTCTACAGGTACAGATTTTGGCACTGATGGTGATGAGTGGTATGTAGTGTCAGTTCAAGATGAGAGGCTATAATGTCAAAAGAAATTCTCTGAATGTGATTCCCATGGTACAGCCGATGTACTGACTTTCTTGATGGTGAGATGACTTAGAGATAAAGACGTGCTATTAATATATTACTGAGTTGCAAAAAGAAAAAACAAAACAAAACAAACAAAAAAAACCAAACAAAAAAAACCCACCTCCAAGACCCACAAAGAATTGCAGATATTGCTTACATCTTTCTGCCAATTGCTAGATTTAAGAGAAAATCCTGAGCTCTTTACTTCAGCAAAAATCTTACTTAAGTGAGTCAGAGGTTTGCTTAAGTAAACCAGTATAAGTAGGATTACAGTTAACTTACATCCTGAAAAGTAGATGATAAAGTCAAAAGTGAAGCTGGATTTTACTGACAGTTGGATCATATGCATAGCTAGGGACTACATATGTTGTTCTATAGTATTTATTATTTTAAACTATATCTAAGAGAGGAACTATATTAATGTTCCATTAAAATTCAGAATTTTGCAAGTCAGTTGTTTCTTTAAAAAAACCACAACTCTCATCACTGAAAACGTACCAAATTAAATTATATTCTTTTTGGGGAACTACATCAATATTCACTGGACCGCTTACATTTTGTTATTTACTTACTGCAGCAGTCCCTGGTGCTAGACTCTATCCTAAGAAAAAGCCTATGTATTCTATCCCTTTAAAAAATTATAATTTAAAATTAAACCATGTCACTTCTTATCTGTTTTCTTGGTATGCACCTGTGAGAGAATGTTTCCTCTAGAGTATAATGATTAATCCTGTGTAGACTTACATATTTTTGCACTACTGCTCAGAACTACTAAAATTACACATCTATATTTACTGGTGCTAAGTTCCAAACTTACCTTAATTTCTCTCACTGCTTCAGGTAATCTCACAGAGACACAAAGAATTCCAGCCTTCACACAATTGTTAAAAAGCAAAACCAGACTGAAGCAGAATTCTTTTATTTCACATAATACTCATTAGTCTAGTGGACTTCAAAACTTATACAGGAATAAAGACATGGAAGCCTTTAATTATGAAGACCAAGAGCTCCACCCCTTGAAATTTTGCTGACTGATTAATATGCCTTCATAGTTCTTTTGTGACCAGTTAAAGGTACTAATATAATCTCACAGATTAAGTAAGAACTTTCAGAAACTTATTTCAGACAGAGATGGAAATGAGAAGTTTGGCTCTGATGTAGCAGAACAAAGACTCTGCCACAAAGACTTACAGAAAAAATATGCCACATTAAGTTCAATTTTAGACAAGTCTCTGTAGAGATCTGCCATTCAAAGAGCTAAGCAAAATGTATCTCTAATGTTCATTTAACTACAGTATATCTATTTTGTGAATGCAGCATAATTTAGATGTAGTCAAGTCCCCTCCCAATAACTGATTAATGTTAAGACACTGGAGTGCAAAAGCCAGGTCTCTGTCTTCTCAAAGCAAGCAAGCGGCCTTTCTGGTGACAGAGGCATGCTCAGTCTTGAATTTGCCTTCCAAAGCAATGCCTTGAACTCTTTTCTAACTGGGCAGGGCATGAATAAGAGAAGTGGAGAACATCCCACTGCCCATGCAGGCAGGCAGGTACTGCTGGGGTTTGAGAAATGGATTTGCATTTACTTCAGCAGCGAAGAGCCTGCAATCAAATGGCTTCAGTCTGAACATGTGTATATAAAAATCTTATCTGCCCGCCTGCAGCCCAGGGAGGAGCCCATGCCGGAGCAGGTGGATGGCTCCAAGATGGCCGGGACTCCATGGGAAAGCCCACACTGGAGCAGTCTGTGCCTGAAGGACTGCAGCCTGCGGAAAGGACCCGTGCTGGAGCAGTTAATGAAGAACTACAGCACGTGGGAAGGACTCATGTTGAAGAATTCTGTTAAGATTTGGTTTTAATTCCTATTATCCTGCTCTGATTTGATCGGTAGTAAATTTATTTGATTTTGTTTTTTCCCCAAGTTGAGTCTGTCTTTTAGCTATGACCATAACTGGTGAGTGATCCCTCCCTGTCCTTGTGTCGACCCACGAGCTTTTTATATTTTCTCTTCCCCATCCCACTGTGGGGGGAGGAGTGAGCGAGCAGCTTCATCGTGCTTTGTTGCTGGCTGGGCTTAAACCATGACATTTATTGACCTTTACAAAGTCATCACTTCCAGATGAAGACACACACGCTTTAAAGATGATGGTTAAAGGCCTCTTCATGGCTAACCTTTTCACTTGTTTGTTTTCATAGAACAAGTTTCAGAAAGTTTTCTCCAAAGGGAACCTCAACAAAAAAAGAATCAAAGCCACAAACTGACAATTATTCTCATCACATTTAAACAGTAGAAAAACTAAAAAAAAAATCTGAAAATCTATACAAAATAAGAAGGGTCTGTCCAAGCCCTTGACAGAATGATTGTCTCCCAGCTCCACTGTTATCCCACTTCACTACTGCATGGTGTACAGGGAAACATTTGGTTATTCCTGACTCTCATAAATCCTCCTGAAGTAGCTGTTTTGAATAATGATTAATAGAGTATGCGAAAAGAGCTTTTCCAGAGTGCCTTGTTTGTGCTAGTAACACTGCAACTACATTAACAATTCGGTTTGGAGCAATAGCAAAAGTTTTTAGCAAGTCCCCTGGCTGCCCCCACTTATGACATAGCATTTCAGTTCAGTAGAAGTTTTAGCATGCTCTAGCTAAATTTCTCTAAATAGAAACTAAAAGAGAAGTTATTCTCTGGGTAGACACCAAATGCTCTTTAGCACCTAAAGGGAACATAGGGGTCAAGCATTCCTTGGTCCTTTGGTTATGTTTGAGCCATGTCCATTATGGGGGCATTCAGTATAGGGGCCCAGAATAAATCCAGACTGATGTGAAGTAAACTCTTCAACTTCATACAGTGTAGCTATAGGGGCTTCAGCACCAATTACTTCAAACTACTGATCCTGTGCCTTGTCCTAGAAACAAACTTACAACCATTTAGATTCTTGGATCCAAAGTTCTACAGAAGTATCATCATAGACCAAGGTCTTCAGTTAAATAAATGCTGCTTTTGGAAACTGGGAACAGTGTACTGTGAAGAGGGATGTGCTTTACCTCTATCAATTCTACTCTTCATACTTTGCTCTTCAGATGCAACCAGCTGTGGATTAGGACTCTGTATCACATCAACCTTTCTTTCCACTTTATCAGCCACCATAGGAAGATCTGTAGTAGGCAGCACTAGATTGTGGATTGGCACTTTGGGTGCACATTGCCAGTAGGCATTGACTGCTTTACTTGCCATTGAACAGGCACTTGTGGAAGATAACAAAGACGTGAGCATAACTGTGCATATGCATGAATACAGCAATAAAGAAGGGTATTTAAAAGTTTTGCTTAACAATATAATCACAGGCTTATACTGTACTTTTCTATGACCTAATTGTAATAATTCAATGTATTACATTTAGAAGTCGTGAAAATAAATTTAAACTAACAGTAGATAATTATTCACCTTCCAAAGACATTTTAAATGAAAGAAACAGTTTATTTCAAAGGAACAATATGTTAAGACTACCTACCTTCTTTAAATCAATGAAACAGCTAGTATCCAATTATTTTTATTAGAATCACAGCTAGCACCATTGAGAAACCTCTCAACCTTCTTCTGAAAGGTTAAAGTTATTAAAAGAAAGAGAACTGCATGGATGTGTTAATTTTCTTAAACTAAGAGAACAACATCTTCCTGTAATAAAGGAATCTTATTTTGCTTTGACTAACTCACCTACCTGCTTTGTAGAGGGAAAAGAACTCTCCAAAATGTTGGTTTCAGTTCTTCCCAACATATCATTTTGGGGCTGTTACCTCTAACTGCATTACAAGTTGGGGTTTTTTGCCTGTCAGGAAAGTTGTTAACAGAATCAGTGGGAGCAGAATGTCATAAGAATTAACACAAACTTTTGAACAATTTAAGGGAGTCATTAACTCAGTTTGCTAATCCAGTGGGAAATTTCCTGGTTCAAATGGTAGGAAAGGATAACATGAATTATAATGTGGGAAATATTCTCTCTACAGTCTGATTGTTTGCTGCCACATGCAAATAATCATGAATACATCAATCTACTAATTGCTAATCAGGCCCCAGGCTGTTTTAATAAATTCATCTACTAAGGTTGTTCTGTCAATATTTAATTAATGCAGCTTAATATAATGACTGTTCCTGTTAACATCTGTTCGTAGCAAATATGGAATTCAGACATTTTGTAACACAGCGTTGCTTTTCTTCACAGGAAAGTGGTGTTTAGACAGTGCTTTCCTTTACATAGCAAAAATTATCTAAGACATTGAACAGCTTACAATACCATCCATTTTGAATGTAGCAGCACTTATATAACAACCTGGAAGATGCACCATTTTGGGTACTATAAGTATGCATTTGAATCTTTGACTTAGATGTTCAGTTTATCACAAAACCTGTGTTACAAGTTATGTAACACAATTATATAACAAAGAACAAGTTATGTTATGACAGAACGCAACTATCTGAAAATGTGTGCCCATTTTTCAAAGTTATTTCAATTTGGTCATGTGGTGACCCCCCAATTTAAATGTTCAAATAAAGCCAAATAAAAGTAAACCTACTGTTGTATGGAATACATTAATTGACATTGGATTTACTAGAATTCAGGTTAATAAATCGCTAATTCTAATTAATTTTTACAGTTTTCTTCATTTTGTGTCTTTTAAAGTGTAATTATGCAATGTCTCAGATGCAAGAACTTCATATGTGTATTTGCATATTGACCACATTAATTCTCCACCATATGTAAGATCCTTGGGATTTTATGCATTATAATGCAAATTGGCTGGCAAACCATCAGTAAAAAGCATCAGATGTACTTCATTTAAAGGATATAAATGCAATTAATAGCACTTTATTCACTCAAAAGATAAGTGACTACAGGAGATCTTAAGGAATGATCATGGTTTGGTTTCATTAAAAGTTTAACAATTGGAGAACTTGCTACATGTAGTAGATTCAGCAGTTATTTCTTCTCTGCTTAATAGAAATAGGAGTGTTTTGGAAAGAGAAGAAAATTAAGTATATATTTATTCATACATTCATAACTATAGCAAGTGTTTTCATTTAAGTACATCACCAGATTTTAATGAAGTGGTAGAATACATCAGTTATCACTTATATATTCTTTTTAAACTAATGAGACTTTATAGACTCTATACATGGGACTTGACCCCTCTATTTCAACACCTAGTTTCTATATAATTTATCTTCTTTTTTTCTTTTTTATTGATTAATTAAAAATCATATTTTTACTTCATATACTTTATATTGATAATGTTTTAAATTTTGTTTTTATTACAGAGTTTGGTTTTTTTCAGAGCTGAGTCACAGTGCACAAATCACAGCAGAGCTGCCAACTCTTTTGATTTGGAGAGGGGGTAGGAAAAAATGCACAAAAATCTTTTTAAAATTGTTATTCAGAGAAGGGGTAGACACAGCAGTCTGTGGGAAACTTCAATGAATAGAAAAATCAGTTTGTTATAGTTTGATGTGGGGGGTGTGTGCCTTTGGGTTGGTTTATTTATTTTTTTTTTACTCTAAAGCAAACACAGTAGAAAAAGTAATGAACTGATAAGGGTGGTAGTGAGGGAAGGGGTGAATGGGAAGACTGTCCTGCTGCCAGAAGTGTCATGTCACACCACAGCCTGTTAGCTTTATCAGATGCATACACAACAAATACTTTCTCTATGACATATAATATATAAAATCCTGTGACACTCTTGAAAATGTGAATGGCAAGAAGGCCATTTAGGCTCTGAAGAATGCACTAAACTAAATGCATAAATAATAGGATCATGTGTCAAAGAAGCTTTCTGGGAGACAAAATGCCCTATCTCTTACATTTTAACTGAATTAATTGGGTTAAAAATAAAAGCAAGTAAGTAAGAGACGCTGTGAAGCTATCTTAAACACAGAGGAAGAGAAGATTTGTCCTTGGAAAGCCAAGCCCCCATTGGGGAGCTAGACTTACTGGGACAGAAAGGAGCAATTCCCCTCAAAGCTAGTTAAGTCACTGGACAAAGTAAAGAGGAAGTGTAGGGCTTTATTATTCCTTGTGGTAAGAGTATTTCTGATTTTGTAATAAAAACTTAATCCTGTACTGGAATAGACTTCTTTTCTTCTTTAGCTGGTGCTGTGTATGATAACACAGATTACTTTGGGGAGAATAAGACACAGAATCTGTTCAGAAATAACATGAATTTAAATCAAATGTCGTTGCAGATTAACCCGAGATGTTTGCAATCAGGCATTTATTTGGGTGTCTCAGGAAGCAGTATTTGTTTAATACCATTTTGCAATTGGGCATCTGTCTGTATCAACTACTAGGCATTAAGACAGCTCTCTTGATAAACATTATCCAGTGGAGAAGAGGAAGGCAGTTCAAGCAGGATTCCAATGTCCAAACAGAGAATGCATTTTTAGTATAGGTAGCTCAGCTAGAATAAATCCTACCCCTACTCACTGCAGACCTACATGATGAGATGCAGACAGTTCTTCAGCTGTTCAATTTTCCAGGCTGGCAAGTACTTGTCTTAAAGCTGTATAACTTAGAATATTAACTACAACCTCTCTTTTCATTCATTAGTGTTTAATTTGTAAGTTTTTACTGGTTTAGATGCATTTTTGAAGTGAATTTCCTGATTAACCTCATTTACCAGGTTCAAAACAAGAAAAAACTTTGAAGGATATAAGCAGGACTCCTTTTAGAGCAAACAGAACTAGAAGATGGACTACTGGAGTGCAACTAGTGCACCCCAACTACTATGGATGCTAAATCCATAGGACAAGACTAGAGCTGAAGTAAGACTTACCAAAACGCAGCTAGAATGGACATCAGATCCATAGTACTGTTTTACTCCACAAAAATGCTCCTACAGTTCTGCACTACTTTTTAATGTAAATATAACCTTACAGGACTTACTATTTGCAACAGGTAGTCCTGTCCCTCAAGTGAGATAAGTGGTATATTAATATGGCCATAAAGATTCAGAGCTGGAGATGGTTCATGTTCCACAGGCTTACAGGACAGGTGAAACCCTGACTGCGATTCTTTGCCCCTTTGTAAACATAAGCTTTGAGATATCTAATACATTCAAGATTTCCTGAACAGTAAGGAACAGGAAAATGCAAGTCCTGTAGTGATGGAGATCTTAGTATTATTGGTATCATTAATTCACTTTGAATTTTAAATTGTTACAGAAAAGTATTCATTTCCATTATCACTACTTTTTCTCACTCAAATACTTTTGAAATCAACCTTTATTCTTGTTATTATCTTTCATTATCTTAAGTCTTGTATGACAAATTTCAGGCAAAACTTATTTGTCCTTCTATAATAATAGAAAAAATACCATAATTCATTTAATTGTCTATATTACAAAATTTCAAATTACTTTCAGTGTTACATTGTTTCAGATCTCCAACCAATATAAAAGGGCATCTCTTTTTTCCATCACTAGACAGACAATCTAATAGAGCTGAATTAAATGTTCTGAGGATGTCACAGGCTATAAATCCTTAGGTAACCCTAACAGACATCCAGTCTTCTCCCATGTATAACAGGCTTTATCAGTTATTCCTTGTTTGAATAAAATACACTGAAATTTTATCATGACTGAGAAACATCCATTTTTTATTTAAAATTTGCCATCAAGAGAGACAACTCTTCATAAGTTATTCCACCAGTAATTGCTGTCACTGTTCAAAATAGTATTTTAATTTCCATCTAAATACACTTCCTAATACTAAACTTTGGTTTACTTTTAGTCTAGTACCTTGAAGAGCACTCTGTTACCAAACATCTATTTTCCACATACGTATTACGCTCAAATGAGCTCATGATCTTTAAACTTTGAGTTCTTCATGGACTTCTAAAAAAGGAAAGTGTTATAGATGCTCAGCATCTTTACACCTCAAAGTTAGACATGTGTGAATCAAATCCATGTTGCTAAGTAAGTGTTCAGGTTCATAAGTTCAGGAGAAAAGCAAACAGTAGTAACCCTGGTTCCATAGCCTAGTGGTTATGACATGTAGTTGTGAAATAGAATAAAATCCTGCTTGCATTATATGGGTGTCATCATTGCCATTATCCACATCTGAAAAAAGTGGATCTTTTTATTTGACTGTGTGGTTATCTCTGACCTACCAGGAAGAAACAATATATGTTGTTGATCCCCCATGAATAGAAACATCTATTGTTTAATTGTTAAACAATTCTGCCTCTAGGACAGCCAGATATCATATGTATAGCCCAACACTCTGTACTTCATATTTGCTAAATGTGTATTGGCCCTCTGCTCTGCATAGTAGGCATCTCATGTGGAGGTGTCCAGTTCCTTCATGATCTTCAAAAGGGTCCCAGTGGTTTACTTAGAATCATAGACTCATAGAATTGTTTAGGTTGGAAGGGACCTTTAAAGGTCATCTAGTCCAACCCTCCTGCAATGAGCAGAGACAACTTCAACTAGATCAGGACTCCACCCTAGAAGTTAACACTTAGAATGAATTAAAGTAATGCTACAATTTCATTATTAAAACTTTTTACTGAACCCATCTTCACCAAAGATGTGTTAGCTAGTAACTAATGATTAACCCATGACCATTGTAATATTTTAACCAATTTTGTGATGTCTTCAGCTTAATATGACAAAATCTGTTTTTCAAAAAACATTGTTGACAAACTACATATACACTTCCTTAGTTCTTAATGAAAATAATCCCATGACAGCTAATCCATTGTTTTTCACAAAATTGTTGTCAGGATAGTTAACTTACTTAAAAAAAAAAAAATTGGAAAAAAACCTTAGTTCTAGAACTTCTTCAGCACTCCGAAGAAAAAAGTTCAGAAGCATTTGCTGCTCATATGTGTTTTTTTAATATTCTTTGACATTCCTATAGTTTTTTTCTTTGATGTATACTTTCTGAAAATAGGACCAAAATTGACTAGCATGTCAGTCTCTGGCATAATTCTAAAATCCAAGAAAATGCCCTTAGGCTGAACTACCATAAAGTTTAATTCTGCTTCAGGAAATAAGTGTTTTCTTATTCTTATAAGACTTCTAAAACAAGGCATGTCAACATTGTCCAGCATTATAGATCAGGCAATGAGGTATACCTCGTGCAGTAAAATTATGGGAAGAATTTATATAAGAAAGCTATAATTACTTATACTGGATTTTAGCCAATGGATGCAAGTTAATAGTTTTATGAAATGAGTCTTTGGAGCTTTAGTAATTTGAAAGGTTTTAGACAATGTTTTTTTATATCAGAAAAAAT
This sequence comes from Aquila spilogaster, assembly GCA_024606505.1. NCBI lineage: Eukaryota > Metazoa > Chordata > Aves > Accipitriformes > Accipitridae > Aquila > Aquila spilogaster. Next base: position 24,427,087 of record JANHGO010000069.1, read on the forward strand.
GTTATCTTTTTTAGTGCCATCCAGCTCACTGGAGAGACTGCACTGAAGAGAAATGACACTAAATGGCCAACTTCATTTCCTGTGACACCTATAAATTTTCTGAAGCTTTCCTACCAAAGTGCTAAAATTAACCCATACTTGTTTGGCTCTTTATGAGATTTCAGGAGACTACATTTACAGTTACATGTCAACTTACTATTTACTTTCTATTTATAGAAAGTAGGTAGAATAAATCGCAATTAAGAAATTTTTATTTTCATAAAGAGAACCCTGCTATTTTATTTTGGTTACTTAAAACCCTAAAATTCATATCTGTTCTTGACATTAATTGGACATGGAATTATATATATATATTTTCACTGTTAAGATACTGCAGCGGAAGAAAAGAAATTTTGATCTTATAATTTACACTGAACATGCTTTACTGTAGGGCACCTGCCTTTGGCTGGAATGTTCATTTGCCTCTACATTGCAGGTTCTAGGACATCTCTAGAGCATCACAGATCCACATAGTGCATATTCATTAAAACATTTATCATAACAGTATTTGTTGTACCTCCCTCAAAACACTTTTTGCTTGAACCATTTTATAAAGGACTTCGTCCTTTCTTAACAACTATAGTGATATATCTTGACCAGAGACCTTCTTTTAAGGTAGGGGAAAGATGAAGACTGCAACAGGTTACATCTTCATTAGCAAATAAATTTAATATGACAGGAAGTGTCCTCTGTTTCTAAAGGCATGATGCAGCTCATGTGCATACAGATAAACCATCTCTTTGTCTTGAAAACCCCAACTCATAAATGAAAAGAAAATACAAACAAAATAGGCCACCAAGCCTAGAGTGGCTGCATCTAAACTGTCAATTAAGAATATTCTCTGATGTGAGTTCTCTTCCAAACTGTGCCTCAACACCTGCAAAATCATGTAAGTATTCATTGGGAATGACCTCTGGAAGACATCTAGACCAGCCCCGTACTAGAAGTAGGACTGTCACCAACACTGTATCAGGTCAGCCACATATTTGCCTGTGTGCTTGAAATCTTCAAGAGCAGAGATTACAAAACCTCTCTGAACAACCTTCTGGGCAATCTGTTATTACATTACACTTCTCTCCTAGTGAAAACTGTTTTCCCCAGTGACAAAGATGAGCCTCCCAAGCTGCAACTTCTGGCCATTGCTCCGTATTATATAGCCTGCTTCTGTTGGAAAGGGCTTGGACAAACCATCCATGTAACTGTCCTTCAAGTAGTTGCAGGCTGCTATTAGATCATCCTGTTGCTCTCCTTCTGGGCAGGTATTTCCACTCCAGTCTAAGCAATTATGTTGGCCAAGAATGCCCACCTTTATCAGGTTGGTCATCTGCAAATACAATCACTTTGTGCACAGGAATAAAAGAAATTAGTCCACAAGATAGCCTACAAATGTGTGTGTACTGTGATCAGAAACGAAACAAAAAGACAACTGCTGTTATTGTGCATCAATTGAACACATACTTCTTGTTAGCCAAAGTCTAGTGGTAGGGAAAAAGTAGCCCTCAAGAGCTACTCAGCTTAACATAATATAGTCATAGTGTAAATTAGTGGCTGAATGTTCTTAATCTGCTGATAAGTCTTTGAAGAGAAGTGTTCTTTGTGGATATAGGCCTGGCATGAAGAGCTTGGCTTCTAGAATAGGTTCTGCCAATTTGGGATGGAGGTATGTCAGGTCTGAATGGACAGGATGAATTATAAGGGACAGAAACATGCATAGTTTTGACTCCTAATGTATAGAAATGGTATTATCTAATGGTGTGCCTGTGGCTAGACAGTGTGTCCAGTTAGACTATCTGCTCCTACAGTGTCTCAAGAGCCAGGATATTTGCAGCAATCCAAAATACCTTTTCTCCTGTTATACTCCTACCATTCTTCCCTCTTCTTTCATCCATCATTCATAGACATGTAAATCATATTCTCTTATGAGAGCAAAAAGAGAGCAAAATTTTTCAGTAACAAAGGAGAGGCTACTGTACATAGGCCATCAGGGCTGGAATCGACATTATAATAACCAGCTTCTGCCAATACGAATGTCAGTTTACTACTCTTTCAAAACAGAAATCTAACAGTCCAGTCTTCCTTCCCTTCATCCTTAAAAAGATTCTGCTTATTCTGTTTTCTTCCCTACCACAGCTTCTTTCATCTTGACATCCCTTTTTTCTTCCAGAGTAGTCAACATTAATGTGGGAAAACAGAAAGGCTTTATACTACCACAATTATTCTATAGTTTGTTCCTTCAGTCACTGCTGAAGCAAGAATAATGGCAATTTCTCAAAGTGCTTTCATTTGCCTTTTCTGATAGTTAAAGTTTTGGGAGGTCTTTTTTGTTTGGTTTTGTTTATTTAGTAAATCAGAGAAGCCCTAGAAGAAAGTAATAATCAAATCTAGCACTTTTCCTGTTGATGAAGGCTATTACAAGGAAAATCTTGTAGATACACTAGTAGCCATTGGCAAGCTCTAAAGTCTTTTTAATTATAAATCTTCAAGGACTGTATATAGGTGAAAAAGACAACTTGTACCTGCCTGCTTTTCCTGACACCCAGTACAATGACATTTGACTTTGTGTGAGGTGAAACTAGTGCATAACCTCAATACTCTCCTCATTTACATACAGCTACCAGGAAAAAAGCTGTCGGTTGCTTTAAAGTGAGTCTTCTGAGCTAGTGGCAGTCAATAATGCAAATTGAGGTTTCCACATACTTTTCTTCTGTGACCTGTTCATCTTTTTTTATCACCAGGAGTTACCAAAGCTGATTTTTCAAAATGCGTTTCCCTATGTTTTTTGACAATAATGAAAGCCCATAAGTTAAAGGACAGAGGGTAAGAATGCACAGAGGGCATGATTCTTAGGCAACCTAGTATGTTAATGACAGATTTAAACAGTCTTTATAACCAGAGATCTTTGAGTTGATATACAACCTTGCAAAAGAGCAATTCATTACAGTTCTTGCAATGGCAGCTTCAAAAAAGTCATCAATAACTGCTTGGCAGTTAACACAAAGGAGTTAGCAGAGAGGGCAAATAACATGGTCTTACAGTCAAGGAAACACTGGAAAATATGCAAGTTTCTATCAGGAAATATTCTTCTATTCAGTTCTAAACAAATTAACCTAATAAAAGATAATTGAATAAGAGAATAAAACTATTGTATTTATCTAGAAGACTAAACAGTTTCTTTGGCATTATTTCTGTATTGCATTTGTTACTCTTACCCTGTATGAAGGATGAAATACTGCCATCTTCATTTAAATGGGACACACTTAATTGAAGTATTTGCTTAACTGGGACATCTCCCAGAGAAACAATTCGGCTGAAAGGCAAAGTGTTCTACTTAATCCTGGATATCACTGCAACCAAAACCATCCTTTTTCCCCCCCTGAAGTTGAAGACAAAAATTCCAATTATTTCAGTTATTGCAGATATGTTGATAAAGTTGATGAAGAGTGAAGTAAGTGTGAAGAATAGGGTATGGTTTTTTGTTGTAAAGACAGAAGGATTTTTTCTGTACTAAAGAGTCAGACCCAAAAAGGAACTTGTCCACCTAACAGTTAGATGCTGAAACTTTTGGAAAACAGGACCCTGGAAGAGAATCCAGAATGCTGTGTTAGGCACCTGTGCTCCCTGTGCTACACTTGAGAACCAATGTGGAATGGTGTCTGAAACACATAGCATCAACTAATGCAGTTAATGCCAATGTATTGTTAACCACTCACCAGTAGAAAACATGAAGGTCAGAGTGTTTCTGAAGTGCCATCCTCTTCTTAGGCCTGCTTATTATCTTACAAGTCTGTAGAACCATGCATCTCGGTCCCTCTGATACTTTTTTCTGTGTAAGTGCAAGGAATCTGTTGTTTCAGAGGTCAACAGTACTCACTCTTCTCTCAAAATATGCAGGAAAAGTAGCTTTGTTGAAGCTCTGTCACAGTTCAGAATGGTTACTATACAGCTGAAAACAATGTTAGATTCCAGAATTTTTACTGTAATAGTTTTTCTAGAATTTGCATTAAAGATTTGCTAGAGAAGTATGAAGACTCTGTACCAAGACAAAATGCAGGTTACTATTCTGTCAACATGCTCTTGTTTGCACTTTTGCTAGCTCACTAAATTCGATGGCTTTTTCCCCACTGAGTGGTATGATTTTGAAAAAAAGGAAAGGAGGATATCTCTATTCAGATAAGTGTATAAGCTGGTGGTTAATTTTTCAGGATGCTTGCAGTTTTTCTCCTTCTTGAGCTGGGAAGAGTTCATACCTGCGGTTAATGATATGATGATGCTATGATAAGCATTTATGCACATAAACTACAAGTTTTTTCTCTAGATGTATTTAATAATAGCACACTTTTTTTTTTTTTTTTTTTTTTTTTTTTTTTTTGGGGGTCATGTGAGAGTAGATAGTATCATAGAAGGGCAACTGTAGGCTGAAACCCTTGGGGAACTTAGATTATTTTTTGGTCTTTTTCATATAACAGATTTTCTTTATGTTTATGGCTTGTTTCTTAAGGAAGATTGTTACCTCAATTAGACAAGGAATAACTAAAATACTTTCATTTACTTCAATATAATTAATCCAAATACCTGCTGGAGCAACTGAAATAAGGTTCTGACTCTCAGGACAGCCATTTATTTAGGATGTTAGGTTGCCAAAAAACATGATTCTTAAATATTCAATTATTACAGTGAGGCACCTATTCAGAGACCAAATCCCAGTTTTCAGTACTCTATTGTGCACTAATGAAACAATAATCATATTGTTTCCCTCCCTGTCTCAACTGCCATACTTTTAGAGTAGCTGAATGTTTATACTTCATGATTAGGTTATTTTCTTATTGGGAGATAACGTGCTTGACAGGAACACAGTGTATTCTACTCTAGTCTAAATTTATTTCAAATATGTATGCTTTTGAGGAGAGATATTGGATAGCAATGCCAAATCAGAGCTCACAATTGATACAGAAAGAACTCATTAAAGTAAACCTGAAACAGTCTTATCCCAGGCTGTTTTATAGGTGCATTTCTTTTTTAACTCACACCAGTTTTATATGTTATAGCAACACTGCTGAAACTTAAATAAGTGTTGAAGACAACTATATACTATTAGAGTCAATCCCTATCTTTTCACTGCACAGAACTTCCTGATCATTTAATATCTGATATGATTTTGTTGACCCAGATAAGCCAGGAATCTGACTCTGTGTTACTATGCTTTTATTGAAAGACAGGTTCCAAAATGGAAAATAGTTGAAATTCATATGCCCTTTTGACCTCTGCACTCACTTTTTTCCCATGTAAACTATGGTGCAAGAAGGATGATGCACGCATAGGTCATGACAGAATACATACTTGTCCCAGGCATGTCATGCACATAGTCCTAAGAACGGTGAAGCACTTAAAGGTTTCTTACAGTTTAGACACAGCATGGTAGCCTCAGAGCATATGATCTATATGGCAGCATGGCCCAGCACAGAATGGTTCCAACTCCCACTTCTAAACACCTGGTTCTAAGCAATAGTAAAGCCAAAACCATAAAGCTTGAAAATCAAGTGATTTAATTCTCAAATGTCATCATACAGATCCTGATACTTGTGTCATATCTGATAAAAAATAAACCAGTTGTTGCACCTGATTCTCAGATTCTTTTCGTTTAGCAGACTTTTTTCTTTAACCCCAACAAGGGTTTTATGTTTCATAAAGAGTAAAATTGAAAAATGGCAATATGCTACTATTCAGACCCATTCAAGGACTTAATCACCTAAGGTAAGGCTCAAGGGAAACAGAGGGACCTAACCTAAAATTATTTTCCGGTTATCTTTGGGTGACTTGCTACCAACCCACATGGTAAGTGGATTCCACAAACACCCTTTAAAAAAATGAACACTGTCTGGTTTACTAAAATCCTACCTCTGTGCATGCCCAGCTCTGTGCTGACTGAACAGCTTAGGGAACACCGCAGCCTAGTCAGGATTCAGAAAGTGAGGATGTCGAACCGTCAGGGCAGAGCACAGGCCCGCTGCTCCCTCAGGGCGGGGAGGCAGCAGCCCAGGGGGACGACGAGGCAACCGGCCGGGCAGGGCCTGGCAGCCAGGGCCTGTCCCAGCCCCCGGCCAGGAGCGGGGCAGGCGGGGGCAGCCCCAGCCCCGGGCATCGGGCACCTCCCGGGGGACGGGGATAGGCAGAGGCCAGCGTGGTGGGAGTCAGGATCAGGCCCAGTGAGGGCACCCGGTGCCAGACGTAGCCCCGGGATGCCAGGCTCAGACATCTGCTCGGGGGTCAGGGTCAGGGTCAGGGTCAGGGTCAGGGTCAGCAGCGCATAGGGCCAGGCCCAGGCACGGCTGCAGTGCAGCCGGAGCTGAAGGCTGGTAAACCTACAGCCTATCTCCATCGGGGACTGGCGGACCCAGGCTGAGCTGGAACAGAGCTCCTGGGCCCATGGGTGCGGGGGGCCCCACGCGAGGCTGCTTAGGACCATTAAAGCCCATTAGTGCTCTCAGGACCTTGATACAAGTTCTCTTGCAGAAACAATGAAGGATGTGCATTCATAGAGCCCGCCTTGCTGTGTCAACTGGATTTATCCTTCATGTTCAGCTTTTCTTACTGGCAAGCGGAACCAGCTCCCCATTCAGCATTTTTACTTCTGCGTTTGGAAGCGTCTTACTCTCCCAATGCTTTCAACAGAAGGGCTTAGGAGCAGGAGACTGGCCCCTGGAAGTAAGGTATTGTATCACTGTGCAGGACTGTAGGTATCCCTATTTCCATCTACTTCAGATAATTATCATCAAGGCATGAAAAAAACATGAAACTGAAAGTAGTGTTTTCAGACTTTTTTTTTTTTTATATTGATGTCAAAATTTTTTGCAGTGCACTTACTATTTTATAATAATCCTGAGTTTTGCCACATGATTTTTTTACTGAATATTTGTGCTCTTTTCAGGAGCTGCTGCAATCACCCAAACATAGATCAGACATTAGTAAGTGTGAGGCCAGATTTGCTATATCTCCCAGTACTGCCCTGGAGGTCAGCTAACATGTTGGATTACACCGTTCTTACTTTTGCTTGCTTTTGTGCCACTGTGACACTAGCAGGAGGTGATAACAGGAGTCTCTTACCTTATTTCATGAACAAATGAAAATTTTTCTTTCCAAAGAAATAAGACATATATCTTTCTGATGTGTTTCTTTTTTTTCTAGTTTACTGTTCTACGAAGGTTGTGGCAGAGAAAGGATAAGTTTTTGATGTAGTTTCTTCCACTGAATATCTATCCTTTTTTATGACATACTTTCTTATGTCTTTTTTTCTCTACACATTTTATATTTTAATTTTCTTTTTTAAACTTGATTATTACTTTTTTTTTTTTTAAGAAAAAATAGTATAGGGAGTAAAGATTGTGGGTAATTTTGGCCTTTTTTAGATAATGCTCATTCCAATGTTTAAACAATCTCTTTCTCTTACTGAACTGGTCATCTGCATTAACTGCAGATTGTACCTTTTCCTTAGGGAGTATATCTTTTTTCAAGACATGTTTCTCAGTTTGTTTATGGTGATATGCAGTTTTTGAAGTCAGTAGAGCCAGGATAATTAACGCCATTAAAGCCCAGAGCGCATGGTGTGATATAGTACCTGGAGCAAACACTTGCCTGGAGAGTGATGCAGTATTTTCCCAGCTATGGTGGGATTGCTGGGTGACTTTAGGCTCTGTCGGGTTTACATGGCAAGATTTTGGTAGTGGGGGAGCTGCAGAGGTGGCTTCTGTGAGAAGAGGCTAGGGGTTGCCCCTATCCCAGACAGTGCCAGTTCCAGCCAGCTCCAAAATGGATCTGCCACTGGCCAAAGCTGAGCCCATCAGCAATACTGATGGTGTCTGTGACAGCATATTTAAGAAAGGGTAAAAAACAATACGCAGCAGCTATGAGAGAGGGGAGCAAGTATAATATGAGAAACAACCCTGCAGCCACCAAGGTCAGTGAAGAAGGAGAGGGGAGGAGCAGAGATGCACTGGAGCAGAGATTCCCCTGCAGCCTTTGGAAAAGACCACGGTGACACAGGTTGGCCTCTTGCAGCCCATGGAGGACTACACTGGAGCAGATTAATTCACACTGCAGTCTGTGGAAGACCCCATGCCACAGCAGGTGGAGGTGCCCTGAAGGAAGTTGCAGCCCATGGAGAGCCCACACAGGAGCAGACTCCTAGCAGGAGCTATGGTCCATGAAGAGGAGCCCATGTAGGAGCAGATTTTCTGGCAGGAACTGTTGTTTGTACGGGACCCACACTGGAGCAGTCTGGTCCTGAAGGACTGTACTACAGGGAAAGGACCCACACTGGAGCAGTCCTTGGCCCATAGGAAGGGATCATTTTGGAGAAGTTTGAGAAGAACTGTATCCCATGGGAAGCACCCCATGCTGGAGCAGAGGAAAAGTGTAAGGAGGAAGGAGCAGCAGAGAGGAACTGCTGTCGCCTGATTGCAACTTCCACTCCCCATTTCCCCTGCACTGCTTGGAGCAGGGGGAGGAGGAGTAGAGGAGTCAAATTAAGGAGTGAAGTTGAGCTTGGGAAAAGAGGTGGGTAGTGGGGGAAGGTGTTTTTAGTTTTGTCTTTATTTCTCACCATCTTAGTCTTTTTTTTTTTTTTTTTTTTTTTTTTAACAAATTAAATTAATTTTCCCCAAGTCAAGTCTGTTTTGCCAGTGATTGTAACTGGTAAGTGATCTGCCTGTCCTTATCTCAATCCATAAGCTTGTCCATCTTATTTTCACTCCCTGTCCTGTTGAGGAGGGGGAGTGAGAGAGCAGCTGGGTGGTGTCTGGCAGTCAGCCAAGGTCAACCCACCACATGGGCAAATAATAAAAAAACTTAAAACTTGCAACCTAAAATAAATGATGATGTGAATCACCTTATCTCCAAACTCTACCATGTGGGCTCAGGATGGTGCCCAAGGATTGCTGGCTGAGGGCAAGCTTTTCCTGTAAAGCAGTCTTTTACTAAACGCCATTGCATACTTTACATAAGAGCTACTCATGATATCCAGTCTACCATTTAGCTATCACATACTGATGTGTGGGATAGTTATTTATTTTTATCAAAATGCTATGTGCAGTAAAGATAAAGAAGTAGCTTTTTGTCCAAAGATTACCAAGTTCTTGGTTAATATTTAATTCTCATGTGACTTGATTATAGAATATCCAAGCCCCTATTCCTAGTCTTACACTTTACTCCTTTTCTCATTCACAACATCTCAGTGAAGGACTACTACCCAGTGCTTGAAAGGTTCTTGAATCAATTTTCCCAGCCTACAGTACCTAAGCTGCCCTTTCTAATAAACTTCAAGCTTGTCTCCCTTCTTACCAAGCTATTTGCCAGTTTGTCAGTTTTCCAGTTTACCAATTGGTTTATTTGTCACGTTTTGTTTCTTAATTTGTTCATTTGTCAATTTGTTAATTGCTTGCCACTTTCACAGTACTTGCCCGGTTGCATTCACATCTTCATTCTAGTGATTGCAGTGGAAAAAAAATGCAGATACTCAGTTCAACCCAATACCTTAGAGTTCTGTTTTAAAGGGCAGGATATTGATATGTAGTATTTTTAAAACCTCATGCTGTATCGATTTGTAAATATTTTAGGCAAGACATTTTAATTTTTACTCTATATGAAGTTACCCAAATACCCCACACAAGGAATTATCAAATCTATGGATTCTATATATTTGCATTCCATAACATGATATACTTCAGTTAGTGCATCATATGCCTCCACAGAAACTGAACTGAATCCATGAATTGACATGACCGTAGCTATGAGACAGAGTTGCCAGGAAATCACAGATTTCCTTGAAAGAGCCACTTCGACCCTTAGGAGCAGTAACAACAGCATAAATATTCAAAACAAAAGAAGAAAGTATACTGGAGAAGCAGAATCATTCCCTGATAACATACCAGTCTAGTACTACAGATTCCAAAGTACTGTTTTCTTCTTTTTAAGGATCAACACTCACATCTCCCAACTCCTAAAAATGTTATCTTGAGTTGCTCTGTTATTGTGGCATTATCAAGCTAGTCCGCTGAAGGCAGTTTCTTTGCAGAAAACAATTTAGGATTTATTGGACTTGAAAAAGAGAGTTTTATTCTATAGCCCACTAGTTATAGCCCTTGCTGTGGAAAAAAGAGACATGGGCTCTGATCTCTGCTCCCGGTGCTGCTTGTTCTTAAAAAAAAAAAAAAAATCCAATAATGTTTAAGTACTGTTGTGACATGTGCTTTTAGTTTCTTCTTGTTATTGCTCTTTCCTTCATGTAGTGTCAGTTTATCTGAACACAACTGTTACTTGAACTGTCTTGGCAGAAGAAGTGTTTTTCATCTCATTCTCAACATGACGGTCAATTTGATGACTTAAAACATTGAAACAGAAAATCAAGATGGTTAAATTTACCCTACTTTAATTTGCACCTTCTGATGTCATGGCATATAACACAGACATGACTGACACCATTAGTCTATGCAGAAACACAGACAATCATAACTTGAAATTCCCCTAGACACTTGGTTGTAAGGAGATTGAAATGGCGGTAAAATGAGGGAATTAAGTAACTGTATGAGGGAGAGCTTGATCTAATCTACTAATTATTTATGAATTATTCAAGATGTAGTAAATATATCAGGATTAATCACCAGCTACAAAATTTATGAAAAATTAATTTTGTACACTGAAAGTAGACAGAATGACTGTGACAATGTTTGAATGCTCAATATAAGAGAAATTGCAGAACCTGGCTAACAATTTTGTTTTGTCTCCCCAAGAATATTAATTATACTATTATATAATTTTTTAAATTTATGTTTTAATACACATTTTCTTCATCTTGTTTTTGCACCTGTATCTAGTTTTGTCCATTCTAAAGCATAATAGCACAGAAAAAAATGACACATTTTTGTCACTTATGTGTTCTTACAAATATTTTTATAGATTTTTATTTGGTTTGTACAAAGTCTTAGTTATCTGAAGAATAGCCAAGTTACCCAGATATTTCAGGTAATACAGAATGCCAACATACAGGCAAACCATGCATATAAGGATATTTCAGGTATAAAAATCTGGTAATTTATATTACGTATTTTCCTTTTGAATATAGAAACCTTAAAACAAAATTACAGTAAAGAACTTCATTTATTTTTTAATTACATGTCCAAATCAACAATTCACCACTCAAACTGATTCTTCCACTGATGATCATATATACACATTAATTTCACATCATCTTTTAGAGAACTGATATTTTTTTAAAAAATTGTTAATGTGATAAAATCAACAGATTATGGATCTTAATATCAAATTATTAACCTATGAATTCATATTATCAGACAATAGCCTGTATATATCAGCTTGAAATTCTGTTCCACTAAGTAGAAAATGATAGCACAAGCAAGATTTTCTTTAAAAAGAAATATTCAGGAATTTATTCAGAGCTGAAAAAACTCAGTGAGCATGGTTGCAGCCTGCTATGCCAATATGTCATCAACAAGTCTGGTTGGCAGAATTTCACACTACTACAAAGGAGGGAAAGGCCTGGATTAATTCTGTGTAAATTTTAGGTACCTAACTTGGGTTCCAACATTAGGCTCATAATTGCACTTCATTAGCATTTGAATAGCAACTTCAGAAAGTGGTTTGGTCATCATAGAACTTAGTCAGATGAGATCGATGTAAGTGAGGCAGAGAGAGCAGCCTTTATGATAGAAGTAGTCAGATTTGAGCCCGGAATCTGGCAGGGCACTGCAAGGCCATCTGAAAACTCCAGTTCACTAGAGGCTGAAGCTTTGGAAAGATTTCTATAGAGTACACATTTGATAACAGAAGACCAAAACATTGTTACAGAGTCCTAACAAGGTAGTTATTGTGGCACATCGGTTAAGTGCTTCATGGTTCTTTCTTGTGAAATCAATCAAAGTGTTTCCCTACCATGAGCAAAGTGGGTCCATTTGTGGGAATGAGGAATTTCTTCTTGATTGTGAATACACCAGGTCCTTCTCATTCCCTAATGAATTGGTTTTCATTTCCTGGCCAATAATACATATCCATCTGGAATTTTTACAAAGGATATTTTTTGAATTGTGCACCAATTTTCAGGAAAAAAATGGTCTAGTACCCTTATCATAATTGTAGGAATTTTATACTGTATTATTTTTATAGATGATTGGTTTTCCATTCCAGAGTATATTGGACATCTTTAAAGAAGCACAGTCGTACACATTAATCCATCAGATTACTTGTATCTTCTGTCTATATTTAATTTACTGCTTCTGCTCACCCCCCTGATGTTTATTGTACATGCAATTTACTATTTCCCTTTTTAACCTTATATTTTCAATTTCATTTCCAATAATCATAAGTGAGAAAACCACAGCAATGTTAACAAGAAGTGAGATGAAACCTGGCAGAAGGAGACAATTCGTTCAGACATTTAATAATCGTATTTTATGAAGGTGTGGACAAGCTGTCCAACCTGTCAGTCTGTGGTCAAATAGAAATACTCCAGTTCCTCAGAAAAGGCATCACAAAGTGGGCCAGTGAGGTGAGGAAAACTCTTCTCATAATCTCCTTTGGCTTTAAGTTCTGTAGAAGTATTGTTCAAAAATAACACACTTATATGAGTGTCCTCTTGTGGTCATACCTGGCAGGGTCTTGGTGGCAGGGTGCTGGAGGGTGACCTGAGTGGAAGGAACCAGGAGCAGCTCTGAAATGGACCTATACAACCCATCATCTCCCAAGTCTGCCACCAGCCCAAGGAGAACCTAGCACTGCTGCTCAAACATATTTAAGACAGATTGGAGCATTGGGCAAATGTCAATGGCATGAAATTTAACAAGAACAAATGCCAGATTCTAAATCTGGGATGGAGTAAAGTTGGACAAAAGTATAGATTGGGAGAGGAGTGGCTGGAGATCAGCCCTGCAGAAAGGGATCTGGGGGTGCTGGCTGACAGCAGGCT
>JANHGO010000069.1:24448825-24472878 GCA_024606505.1 Aquila spilogaster
CCTTCTCTTCTCCAAGCTAAACAAGCCCAGTTCCCTCAACCTTTCTTCACAGGAGAGGTGCTCCAGCCCTCTGATCACCTTAATGACCCTCCTCTGGACCCGTTCCAAGAGCTCTGTGTCTTTCTTGTGCTGGGGGCCCCAGGCCTGGATGCAGTACCCCAGATGGAGCCTCACAAGAGCTGAACAGATGGGGACAATCACCTCCCTCACCCTCTTGGCCACCCCAGCATTAAAAAATAATGCAGCCCAGAGTATGGTTGGCCTTCCAGGCTGCAAGTGCGCACTTCTGGCTCCTGTCTAGCTTCGCATCCACCATTGCCCTTTAACTTTCTATTTTCGATTTCATTTTCAATAATTGCAACTGAGAAAAACACAGCAATGTTAGCAGGAAGTGAGATTAAACCTGGCAGAAGGATACAATTCATTCAGATACTTAATAATTGTACTTTACAGAGGTATGGACAACTGTCCAAGCTGTCAGTACGCAGTTAAGAGGAAATAATCCAGCTCCTCAGAAGAGGCATCACAAAGCTAAAGAGGCACGGGAAACTATCTCACAGTCCCCTTCAGTTTTATAATCTGTAGATGCATTATTCAAAAAGGAAACATTTATACGAGCGTTTACAATGAATGTATCTGGAAGAGTCTTTGTGTCGGGGGCTGCAGGGTGTGGGATTGTCGCCACGCCAACGGCGACCTCCCGCAGCGTTCCCCCTTTGATGCCTCTTGGCAGCGCCAGCCAAAATGCACGCTTTACTTCACACCAATGTGGTGAGCAGCAAATGGCGTTTATTGCTAAGCAGCAGCACCTTTTATGCACTTCCACCTTCGTCTATGCCCCTTACCTGTACATCATCTATCCATCACCGAGCAGGGGAGGTCCTGTTGCGTCACATACTGAATTCCCTGCCTCCTTCGCCTAATACAACACAACAGGGATGAGCCAGGAGGTGGCCTGTGCTGGTCTAAAACGAGAGAAGTTGAGATCAGGGTGGAGAGAAAGAGACATTTGATTGAAGGGGGGGATGAAAGTAGTTGTTTTATTTTTGTATTTTCTTTTTCTCAACAGACAAATCAGTGATCAAAAGTTATTGCCAGTTACGTTAACTGGCAATATATTCAACAGATTGACCATGACAGCATCCAATCCAAAGAGGCCACCTGCAAATAGGTAGGGACCCCATCAGATGGGGCCCAGTAACAAGCATCACAGGGTCCTGAAAAAACTGGCTCATGTAGCTGCCAAGCCACTCTCCATCATATTGGAAAAGTCATGTCTGGTGAAATTCCTAGTGACTGGAGAAAGGAAAATATCACTCCCATCACTCCCAGTCCCAAGACCCAGGGAACTACAGACTAGTGAGCCTCACTTCTGTGCCTGGGAAGATCATGGGTGAGATCTTTCTGGAAGCTATATTAACACATGTTCAAGATGAGGAGAAGATCTGAGACAGCCAGTGCAGCTTCACCAAGGGCAGATAATGCCTGACCAATCTGGTAGCTTTCTGTGATGGAGTGAGAGCTTCAGTCAGTAAGGGAAAATGAACTAATGTCATTCACCTTGATTTCTGTAATGCCTTTGACATGGTCCCACACTACGTTATCTCTAAATTGATGAGATATGGATTTGAAGGTTAGACTATACAGTGGATAAGGAACTGGATGGATGGCCACAGAATAAGTGGTTCATTAGCATTATCTTGTTAGGATAGACAAACATACTGAGTTGTTATATTCAGGAGAGACAAGATCTTCAAGAGTCTATTTTTGGGGATAACAGTCATATGTAAAGGAAAGGGGAATACTTTTTCACCATAAACTGAATACTAGCTGCACTCATTATTTAACTATGAAAGGACATGAAGTACTTATCATTTTTCTGCATCAAAATAAATGAAAGTAGAAATGAATGTATGATTAATGTAAGTATGAATTTAGAAAAAATCTTTTTAATATACTAGTTAATACTCAAGTCTTATGTAGCATTTCTTACAGGATTTTACAAAGAATGTATTTATATTTATCCAGTTGTATAAATGAGACAAAATTATCTGCAGTGATTTACAAAATATTAGTTGCTGAATAATAGAACTGGTAACAGAATAATGGTTTCAGATATCACTGTTCTGTTAGCAGGAGGCAATTACAATCGAAGTTCCCCAGTCCTCCCAAATCATATACGGACTTGGAAAACAGATAACATAGGGTGCAGAAGAAGCAGGATGTTTTCTTAACTGAAAAATTTACACTAAGTGAACATTTAAATTAAGCATCAAGCACTGAAAAAAAACTTCAGCTAAAATAAAGGTCCCCACTGTAAACTTAATTCAATCCCACTGTATATATGTGTTATGATGTGCTATCTAATTACTTCTAGTCTCCTTAGGATGCAGGTATCCTCAAGATCACTGTGTATTTCATACACTTTTTCAACATTTTGCATTCCCCTCATCTTCCAGTGCTTGGTCTCCCCCATTTTGCCCCTTCCATTACTTATCTTTAAGACTGAAAGCCTGCTCTGGAGAAGGAATCATTAATTTCCTCATAAGCATTTCTACAAAACTTATTACTAGAGTGTGTTACTGCTTCATAAACATTAATAAAATCAATTTCACATATAGGTACTGTCACACCATACAGAGAATTGAGACAGTGAGAGACTGAGAAAAGATCTCTGTCTAGAATACCTATGACCTCATTTTTCATAATATTAGCATTAATGGATCTTCATATATTCATAGCACAGCAAATCAACTTTAATTACATCTGTGAACAGTCAATATTTCTGTAACTTAGGTACAGCATATTCAGACTATTATGAACACACACCTTTAAAATATACAGTTCAAGTGACTTATCAAATACAGTTAAACACAATGGCAGAGGCACAGACACAATTTGTTTTCCAGAAAAGCATTCAAATTCTGTAAACGTAACATCATCCTCCATCTATTTCAGCTTTTGAAATAAAAGAAGCTTCACTCCTCTCAACCATTTCTACTCTTTTACTTCTCTCTCCTACTCTGTTTTGTGTTTCCTCTCTGGTCTTGCCTCTCTTCACCCTTTGTCTCCACCTGGATTACTTGTCAGGTAATCTTAGCCTCACTGGATTCCTCGCTTTTAATCATATTTCCTGTTTCCTTCTGTATTTCTTTTCACCTTTTCCTTTCTCATCCTCAAGAACCTTTAAACTAGGTTTTACTCTCTCTTTCTGACCATTCAGATCTTAGAGTTTTCAGAAGAAAAGATCATCAGAATTGACTGTTGCGGGAAAAGACTTTTTTTCTTAACCATGTTTGATATTGAAAAAAAAAAAAGAACAAATCTGAATCTTTAGAAAGTCAGATTTCTTAACTGCCATTAAAAATTTCACTGTTAATTCTGACTGAGTTATGAGCAACTGAAAACAAAGTTTTATACATCTGGACTACCCAATTATAAATTCCAACCTGGCCTTGAACACGACCAGGGATGTGACATCCACAACTTCTCTGAGCAGCCTGTGCCAGTGCCTCACTGCCTTCTCAGTAAAATGCATACATGTAACTGCATTTCAAAACATTCTTTCAAGTCAGGAGGTTACCAAATTGTGGCAAGTACGCCCATGATGAAAACCACTGATAAATGTGTATGTGCATGTCAAACAAATTATGTGGTCAATTAGCAAATTAAGCAATGTGTTACAATGTAATTATTTAAAAAGGAAGTTAGTCAAATTCAGATTTCAGAACCCGGTCAGTTATTATAGCTCTTGGCTACTGTTCAGATGGTAATGTGCAATTTTACTCCATTTTACTAATTGCCATACTGTTCGCAGCCAGGAATCCTGAGTGACAGCTCTTAAAGAATATCTGGTTTTGATTAAAGAAAAGGAAGATTTACATTGATGGGAGGGGTAGATCTTGGTTGAAAGAAAAAACAAAACAAAAACATACAAAAAAAACCACAAACAAACAACCCAGTCACTAAAAAATGAACAAAAGCCAATTGTCAGTGTCTTGACAGTGTAGTACAACTTGAACTTAGGACTGACTGAAAGTCAGAAGATACATTGTGCTCTACTGATGCCTTCAAGGTCTTTATGTACTACCTACAGCTGTGCTGTGAATGCTCACTGACTCTTCAGATACCGTGAGCACAGGCTTCTTTCCATCTCAGAGCTCTGTTTCCTTTACAGTCCTTATGATTTGGGATTTACGCTGTCAGATTCTTAAGTAATTTAAAACCAATGTACAGGCAACTCTACCACCTGTGTTCCCCATCAGTGATGACAGAAAACCTATTCATTTTCTCTGGTTTTATTCTTCCAGGATCAGTTTTGGAAATCAATGAAGAGGCTTTATTTACTTAGTCTAGTCTTGAATCAATCTGCCCCTTTCCTACAGAGTTTAAGCTCTTGATTATCTTAGGCTTAATATTGAAATATGCTCTATGATCTGTGTTTATCACTTGGAAAATATTCAAGGTAGGAACCGGTAATATATGAACAGCCCTTAATTTCTACTGTTTCTCCACTGCTTAGTTAATTAAATACCCAGTAAGATAAGGACTTCTATGCTCACAAGGCCAGACTGCCATTCTTAGAGCAATCAGGTTCATCTTTCAGTTTTAGGCTTCTCTTGAAGTTAATATAAATGCCTGGTCCATATGGATCTTCTAGAGACTTCCATATCTTTTTCTTAGGCTCCCATAAAACTATGGGTCAGAATTTATTTCTCAGGAAGGATTTTATAAGAATATCCATTTTCAAGGACCTTTTACAAGAACACAAATATTAAAGTAATAAAAAGTAAATAATATAAATAATAAAAAGCTAGGAGAGCAAAACACACAGTAGAAATATAATCTACCAAGTTTTACAAAGATTTGTGGGTAGGCTTGAAGCTTGGTGTTTACACATGATCATAGAATAATTAATTGCAATAAGTTACCACTAGATAGTTTTTACTAGGAGAAGAGTGGATTGCCTATAACAAAAAAAGTGTACTCACTGAGATGCACATCAAAAACTGTACTTCTTCCTTCCACTTGTGTTAGGCTTCAGGGAGGGTATTCCTTGAAATCTGGAGTTAGCAACGTAGTTAAATCAGTTTTAAGCCTGTAAAAAAGACACATTATATCTACAAACGCAATAGCAGGGCACCCATGGAAAATGTTGATATGCCATGTGTAAACTCATTTTTGCAAGCGGTGTCAAACATTCAGCTGAAATCAGACCCATAATATGTGTTTAAGGGAAAAGTGACAGGGAAAAAAAAAAACTGAAGTACTATGGCTAGTTTCCATTTAGAAATCACAATGCTATAGGGAAAGCAAAGTAGGAAAGCCAATACTTTCTGTTTAGAAATAAAATGGATAGGGTCATGTAATGAAAGCTAAGGTTTGTGTTTACTTAGACTATTGACAGTTGATTAAATGCAGAGTGTCTTTTTAAGAGATTATACACTGACTTAAGCTAATTTGAATTATATTAAAGCAATCAGCTCTTTACTTGGATATACAAGCAATAAAGCCAACAAGAGCTTCACAGTGGCAGTTATTTCCACTGATTTGAGAAGCTTTCTTTAGAAATATGCCGTTTTTTGAAGGCTTTGTTGATTTTCTACATCCACAGTTTGGCTTCTACAGAAATTATTGTTCTTCTGATATACTGCATCTGAACTATAGCTTATATCAACTCTAAATTTACATATTCAAATGAATTTTGGCAGTGTAAATTTTAGCACTCTGTACAATTGCTTACAATAATCTTTAAAAACTCCTTTCAAATAAAACACGTGGTTTGTGAAGGCTGTATTTTTTGAAGTACCTCTCAGTGCTCTTGGGTAAGTGTGACTTTATCCCTTTTTTTCTTTTTTTTGCAGGGAAAGAACTCCACTACACAAAGTAGTTTATCGCCATGCTGTTGAACTGCTTCAGTAACGAGTTAAAAACAGAAGTGGCATTCCTCAAAATACCAGTGCCATACATTACTGCAGAGTAGGCTTTCAAGGGAAGACTATTCTATTTAATCTTGCTTCAGTTGCAAATTCTGACACAAATAAAGATCAAGGTGAGACAGAAGAAGCTCACAAAACCCTTTTCATTTTATCATGAGCAATCTCTAAACAGTGAGCAACATATCACTGTCACTATAGATGAGCAGGACTTTCAGTTAAAAAAAAAAAATCAGCATTTGGAGACAAAAGTCTTCAAACAGATGTTTCTTTACTGGTATCCTCACAATTTGATAGCAGATTCTTTACCTTGCTTTGGTCACTGAATATTTCCATGATTTTTTTTTTAATAGTTCAGAAGATCTTTTGGGGAACCAAGGGAACAGCAACAAAGACAGAAAACTCAAGGTCTTTTCAGCATTGTTGAACTGCATCTATAAGCCAAAATAAATATACATTATAACTTGAATTAGAGAACAGATGAATTAATTGTAATTCCTTTGACAATTTGGTCAGGAGCTAAATGGAAACAATGGAACAAAAGAAACTGTTCATAACAGGAGCAAGAAAATGAATGATTGCTTAGTTAAGCGTGAAGAATAGAGATGGAACATAGCCAAAATGTACTGCTACAGTGGACATGAAAGGAAGAATGATGAGAAACTGAGAGCAAGGAAAACGGTGAAATGAACAAAACCAAATTTATAACCCAGATGTCAAAGTAGGAGTGAAAATAAAAACAGATATTTATTTAATGAGGACTTCCATGAAATGTGTTGCAACTTAACTAAGACAATACTAAAGTAATGTATCCAAAGTTATATGTAAAAGAATAAATGTTGGAATCTTTAAATTTGATTTTACCTACCCACCAAGTTTTCACTTCAGGAATCTAGAGCAGCTCCTTCAGCTCTAGCAGTGGTTATTGTTCTTGTACTCATGTAAGAAACAAAAGCAAATTTTCCTGAGCAGTGCCATGTTTTGAGTGCCCCAAGTTTCTCTGAGGAAGGCAGCTAAAATCATAGGCTTCATTCTGAAATTATAAAGCAATTTTTTATTGGCACAAAAAATCAGCAGCTCACATATCCTCAAAAGTGGCACACTATGTCATAGGTAGTTGGTACACTACAGTGCTCCAAGGATATGCTTCACTCACATCTCTGTGACACTACTGTACACTGTGTGTATTTGACTATGCCCCACAAAAACCTCACTCAGAATCACAGTAGCATGGAATAAACCTGAGAAGGTCTTCAGTTCAAACTTCTGCTCAGAGTAGAGTCAGCTGTGAGATAAGGCCAGATTGCTCAGGGTTTGACTCAATCTTGAAAATCTCTGAGGATGGAAGGAGACTGCACAGTCTCTCTGGCAACCTGTTCCACTGAGTGGAACTACATAAGCACAGCAGAAGCGGAAGCCAAACCATATGCTCATTTCCAGTGTGAGCTGTAATTAACCACTGTATGTACACAACTGTAAATGACTGTTAGGTATATTATTAGCTCACTTCCCAGTGTATTTCCATTAACAAATATGGAGAAAGAAAGTACCAAGTGGAGCAAGAAAGGTTGAAGATACAGTCTGTCTAAGATAGATCTTATTTTCTACAACAGTAGAAGCGCAATTGATCAAATTTCTGCTTCATATTCTGTATTTGGATTGTTTAATTGTTTTGGAGCAACACCAGGAGAAGTATGGTATTTGGACAACTTGAATTCAGAGGACATTTAGCATCAATTTTATCGTAGTAAAAAAGGCAACCAAATAAACAAACAAAAACAAACAAACAAAACTCACTACAAATTTTCTGTGTAACAAGTGTGTCCTTCCTTCAGGGTATTTTAAAACAACCTTGTATAAACCTACACTTTTTACTTAATTTTTTATAAAGTTGATGATTTATACAATATAGATGTTCAAATTGGCACCAAATTTCTGAAATATTTTATTTTACCATCAGAAAGTAAGTGATATTAAAGTAAAAATTACCCTATGATTTGCATTTTGTTCAATATCGTATCAAAATAATATAATTTATATTGTTTATACTAAGCCAGATGAGTTAGATTGAAAGATAATATTTTGAATATATTGAATGAGGAGCTATATACCTTATCATAAAAAGACTGTGCAAAAGGAGAACTTCATTTTTACTATATTGCTTTTCTGTCTGAAAGGAGTTCCATACCTGCTATATATTTTTTTAGAAACTCTGCTGTTTATTAAATTTATGTGCTAAAGAGAGTAGTACTACCTGTATCTCCAGATTTATTGTCAACAGAGCTTTATAACACCCAAGGAAAAGAAAATATATGGTTTCTATGCATTACCACTGCAATGTATATAGCAAAAATACTTCAATATAAATTAGTAAATGAAGCTTTTTGATTTATACACAATATACTGTTGCAGTTACCGTTTCTTTCCAGATGCTGTAACTAATGCTATATTCATAACTGGTGTTGGTAATTCATCATAAGCTACCATCAGTTGCTATTTTTAACTATGTTTAGGAAGGATAGGGATGATTTTATTTTTCTTTTTTCTTTTTTTTAATAATATAAGTAAAATGAGGGTGTAAGGCCATTTTTAGAAAAGCAAAAATACACACCAAATATATCTGGTTCTTAAAGCATTTAAACATAAACATACCTCAGCCTTATTGTGTTAGATCTCAAAGGAATACCACCCGTTTTACACAGTTAAGCTGTCACTATGCAGGTTTCAGTTGTGTTGTCCTCAGCAGTAATGTCTAGGCATTGACTAGACTTAGAAGTCTGAGTTCATAGATTACTTGATTTCTCTGTAGAGGTCTCAGGGCTACTCTGATGCACATTAATTGCACCCATGGTGTGTTTGGGTATGTGCGTGCTTGTCCATGCTAGCTGTCTTACAATCTCCTTCATGAAAACATATCTACACTATAGCCACAAAAACATGTAAGGTAGCTTCATCAGCCAAGAGAACTGGAGAGTGTCTTGTGCCAAGAGTATCTGTTAGGTATTTTTATCTCTTTTATCTGTTTTTTATCTGCATGGCATTATCTTGAGATATTGGGGAGGGAATCTGAGTATGTTCATTCAGACTGTTCATTCTGGGCTGTATGTCCAGTGATCTTTATTTTGTATTTTTGGGATTAGATATAGTTTAGACTGAATGTTACTTACAGGAAAGAGTTATATCTTTTTACAGAAAATGTACATACAGTGTTCTATTTAATTGTCAGTACAACAGTTTGTAAACATACCTGCTGATTCCTTATCCACGGTTTCTGCAGAGGATATTGGGGTCTTTCTGTTCCAGTTGATCTCCATGATAACGTAAGATATGCTTACGGCCTTTAAGTAGTTATGTTCATTACTGTCTGCTGGACAATAGAAAAGATCTTGTTTCAAGCTAATGTGCAAGAGGCAGACCGAGTTGTGCATTTTTAAATTTTATACTGAAATGAAACATTTGCTCTAAACTGGGCTTAATATGTCATTGACTAGAAGCTATATTTGCATGTTCAAGGAGACAAAATGAGTCATTTGTTCACATTTTTCTTGAATGGATTTGAGTTAGCTCTGTATCAAGGGTACCTTCCTGCTTTAGCTGATCCAGTGCACTGGAAGTAGGTGATTTCACTTCTCTCTTTTCTACTGATACTGTTTATCTACTTTCCACATATTAATACGGGAGATAGTATGTATGCCAAACACATGGTGATGCTGGTCTCTTCAATTCCTTGTAGATCTCATGATCTGCAAGAAAACAGAGCACTGCTGCAGAGTCACTCTCAGTTTTTATTTATCAGTCTTCTGATTCCATTCTTTGCTATGTGTTATGTAATGTTATCAAAATAATAATGCAAATAAAAAGCTGTGAGTCTGATCTTGAAATAATTGCCATCTTTAGCCAGTGAAGATTCAGTACCTAGAACAGAAGGAGGCCCTAAATAATGAATTCAGCTCACCCTATTACAGAAACAAATGACACAGCATCACAAAAATTAAAACATGCCAATATTTTTACATACTATTAATGGTCCATCAGAAAATAAATAAACCATGTTATGACATTGCTAGTAAAATCTGCAGATATCAGCAATATAGATCTTAAAATGTCCCTGGAAAAATATTCAAACTGATGTTATACAACAATTACCAATGTTTGAAAACTGTGTATGTGGAAATTCAGCCTATATGAAAGAATTCTAAGAAATGCAATAGGTTAGACAAGAATAATTTAGGTAAATTCTAATAAGCTCAAAACTGTATCCAGTCCAGACACCAATTAAATTACATGTAAATAGATCTAGAACTTAATGAAAAGTTTTTAATGTGCATTTGGGGAAAATAAGAAAAAAGTCACAAATATGCCAAAAGGAAATGAAAATGAAAATAAAAAGAGAAAAAAATAGGACATCATACTACTACCAATAGTAATCATATGCAGCTAAGCAATGGTAAAGGGAGAAGAGCATTGGGTACAAATTAGATTTTTGGAAACACCTGTCAAAATTCCATATCAGAGATTAATGTTTAAAGCGAACAGTCACAAGAGACAAGAAAATATGGTCAACTGATTGAAAACAAAACTAAACTATTGTCTGGAGGGCTGATAAGAAGAAGTATCAATCAAGAGAAACAACAAAGTATCCATGTTCTTATAAACAAGGACAAATTAAACTGCTGCCACTTCTTTGGGCTTTCTGTTATCAGCCTCTGCATTGCCTGTACATTCTTTCTGTGAAGTAGAGTATTTGATTTCCAAAGAAAAAAAAAAAAAAAGCACATGGAGAGCAAAAAATCATGAAGAAACTCTACCCTAATTTTCTGTTATATTTACACTTAAAAATGTTTTATAGCCGGCAACACCAACTCTCTCCTTCTCTCTCCCCATAATGGCAGCACATCATTCTGGACAGCCTCATGTGGAAGAGTTTTTCCTTATTTAACATCTGTTGAGCCAAAATTCCTTGGACATCTCTCCCAAGTTCATTTTTTTTCTTTTTTTTTCCCATTTATTTTAAACTGTTAAGACTCTACAAGGATTTGCAACGTCACATCATACAGCACACAGCATAGCAAGACGATGTGCTGACAACATTACGGTTCTTGTCACGTTATTAGCTTCCTACAGAAAGTCTTTGTCTTATTTGGACAGGATCCTATTACTGATAATATTTTTACTCATAACAGTATATGCTATTTAATATCACTAAATCATTAATTATCATTAAGTTATTATCATTGATAATGTTATGTGGGGAGATGTATCTTTTTCTATTTCTCTTTCTTCTCCTTTTCCTTTTTTTCTTTTTTCCTTTTTTTCATTTTTCCTTTTTTTTTCCCCTTCTTCCTAATTTCCTTCTTGTTTGCATGGTTATATTTTTAGGCCTCCTCCATTCCCTACCTGTCAATTAGGACCAAAATCTACCCATCTATATTATCAGTCAAAAGTCCAGACAGTGTAACTCTGATTAAAAAAACAACAACAAAAAAAAAACCATTCAGAGGCTGGCTATTTCCAAATGGAGAAAAGAATCTGGGCACCTTTTCACTGTAGTTTGGTGGATTCTGAAGCAAACTCCTACTATGTATTGAAAATGCAGAATCTGAAGGATGCTAAAGCAAAAAGAGGTTTTTCATCTAAAGCAGATGCACAGAATATAAACACTAAATATATCTTGTTAAATGAATGTAAAATTTCAGATTCTGATTCAGAATGGAGCATGGAATTTGCAGTAAAATTGGTGATTATGAAATTGTCTTATTAAGAATCAGAGAGTATAGTTACAGAAAAAGGAGTATTGGCTTTAAACTAAAATAGGGTAGATAAATATTAGAGATTAGGAAGAAATCCTAAGAAAGGTTGTCCAGAGCAGTTTGCCCCCATCCCTGCAAGTGTTCAAGGCCAGGTGGGATGGGGTTTTAAGCCACCTAAGTGAAAAGTGTCCCTGCACACACTAGATCAACTTTAAGGTTCCTTCCAACTCAAATCATTCTATGATTCTATGATTCTGATTCTGAAAGAATGAGCTAAAACCAGATCATAATGACCATTTCCAAGGAAACATCATTGATAAAACAATGCTTCTCGCACAGATTCATTGAGGAGATTTGTTCCTAAAATTACCAGGCACTGCTTTTAACAAGAAATACAAAAGCAAGTGCATATTATGTAAACACTGGAAAGTCTACCATATGGAATAATATAAAGAGAGAAGCCATTAAAGCAGTGAAGCAAAAAATATCAATATGTTCAAAAGACAAGTAGATAAGCACAAAACAAGAGAAGACAGGTCTGGAGGATATGAGGCAACTAAGGAAAGTCAACAGAGATCAAAAGGCTATTTTTTGCTTCTATAACCTCATGTTTATGTCTCCCAATTCTCTAGCAACGCAGTGGATACTTTTTATGAGCATTCTTTAAAGGCCAAGGATTCTGTATTATTTCTCCTGATTTTGTATGGTCTGTCGTGTTTTGGGTCACTAAACATCAGTACCACTTCTGCATTTTATTCTAAGCTTCTATTTACTTGAGTCTTTATCAATTTATTAACTGTATCTTACATTTTAGAATTTAGCTGGGGCTTTCTTTGTTTATATTTGTGCAATATATATAGTACCTGGTCCAAGGCAGCGCAGTAACATCAATAATAACAATACTAAAAAATTCAACAGTGAAGTTCCTTCAACTACCTGAATTAGATTTATTTAGAGAAAACATATATTACATAATGTCTGTTGAGAGAGAGGATTTATTCTTGGAGATTACATTAGCAAACAAGAAGGGTTTCTTTGTGTTTTTCTAATAAGCAGTTGCATGTAAAAAGGTGTACGCATTATTTTCAACAAGAGTGTGAAACAGCTATTCCCACATAATGAGAATTTGAAGGTGATTCTGTTTTAAATGCCCGCATAAGTGATTCACATTCAGAAGCGCTCAGAATAAGCACCAGCTCTTAGACAAATGCATTTATGCAGGAAGTGGGATGGAAGACTATCTCTATTGTTCTTTTGTAGATTAAAACAAATTATATTAATTTAATTAAAACCTAAAATATTATTTGTTAATTTATCCAGTCAGTATTTATCCAGACTGAAAGCAGTGGGAATTAAGCTAGATAACAAGGTAAATTGCTAGTACATGACCTATGCTTGGTTCTGGATGTGACTAGAGCCAAGTAAAAGATTCTGCTGTCTCCCCAGTAAAATTCTCTTACATAGAGAAATTAAACCAGAATACGTATCTTCAAATATTTATCGCAATCTCTACATTATCATTCTTTGAGTTATCCTCATGAGCTCAAGAACTTGAATTCTTTTCAAAATATTTAACATTTCATGTGATTTCTAAAGGAAGATTCATAGCATATTTTGACTCATTCTTTACAAGGTTTTTATAAATATTTATATTAATAAAGGTAGCGGAGACCTTTAGAGGTATCAAAAGAAGTCAAGGCAATGGACAAAACTTGAAATATAAATTCCATGCAGAGTAAACAGAAATATGCATTTTTTTAAGTAGAGTAATACCAAAAAAAAAAAAAAAAAAAGGGAAAGGGTAGGATTAGTAAGAAGAGTAGAGGAAGATGAACTTCAATGATGTCTAACACAGAAACTTGAAATGCAAGTTATATTAAAAAAAATCCATTACAAATAAGAGTCATTTAAAACACTTTTATTAGTGTTGTGGTTTAACACAGCAGACAGCTAAGAATCAGACAGCTGTTTGCTCACTCTTCACCCCCAAGTGAGATGGGGAAGAGAGTTGGGGAAAAAACAAACAAACAAATCAGAACTTGAGGGTCGAAGAAAAAAAAGCCATTTACTAAGGCAGAAAAGGAATGAAGAAAAATAGCAAAGGTATCTGTCTATCTATCTACCTATCTATCTTTCCACAATGGAACTTCTCACCACATGCTCACTACTATCCAGCCAGTCCTTGAGCAGCAGCTGCCACCCAAGACCAAGTCCCCATGATGATAGTTCCTTATGGCATGGGATATTCTTTAGGCCAGTTTGCGTCAGCTTCGGTCTCTTTGGGTCTCTCACCAGTTTGGTTCCATCCCCTCCCAGCTTCTTGTGCTCCTGCCAGCTCCCTTGCTGGCAGGACAGTACAAAAAGCTGAAATGTTCACCAACAACCAAAACATTGATGTGCTATCAATACTGTTTTTCTCCTGAAACCAAAACACAGCATCATACCAGACATTATGAAGAAAATCAACTTTATTTCAGCTGAAACCAAGACAATTACGTTCTTGTTAAATGACATTGTAGCACTTAATAAAGAATTGAGAAACAAACAAGCAGACCTACTCATAATGGAAGATTTTAACTAACGGAGTTAACAGGTAGAGCATTTCACTTCCACTTTCCTTTCACTTCCGTGTGTGCTGTCGTGGCTTTCTTTTCTGGCCAAAAGTTCATGACATAATATGTGGAAACTGTATTTTCCGATTGAAATCAAGATTGTGAGAAATACAAGAATCGGTTCATTCAAATGTAAAGACTCCAGTACGAAGATGGTGAAGGGTGTAGAGGACAGGACGTATGAAGAATAGCTGAGGTCCCTTGGTTTGTTCAGCCCAAAGAACAGGAGATTGAGGGGAGGCCTCATGACAGCCTGCAGGTTCCTCACAAGGGGAGCGGAGGAGCAGGTGCTGATTTCTGGTGATAGCAACAGGACCCGAGTGAATGGCATGGAGCTGCGTTGAGTGAGGTTGGCTATTAGGAAAAGGTTCTTCACCAAGAGGGTGGCTGGGCTCTGAAATGGGCTCCCCAGGGCAGTGGTCATGCCACCAAGCCTGTCAAAAATCAGTGCACTCAGATACAGGGTTTGATTTTGTGATGGTCCTGTGTAGAGCTAGGAGCTGGACTCAATGTTCCTTGTGGGTCCCCTTCATCTCAGGGTACTCTATGGTTGCATGATTATTCTAAGATTGTAAGACCTACTTCCTCTTCTCAGATTCAGAGATAGAAGAGGTGACAGTTCTTTGAGATTTTCTTTCTTTAAATGTCTGCTCCCTAAGGGAAAGGGCTACTGCCTTTGTGTAGTCAGCTATAAGGACACACTACAGTGAATTCCATGGCTGCAGCACTCTGAACTAGAAATTAACCTTAAATTTTACAATTCATAATTTATCACTATTATACAGACAAATATGCTCTCTGCATCTAAGTGCTGGTATATATCTACTTGAAAGAATAATATATGCATTCTAAAAGTGGTTTTTTCCCACTTCTAGAAAAGGAACATAGGTAGAGATCCAAACTAATGCCTACTCAGTTCTGAAAATGGTTCTAGATCCCATAGTGTTAGATGGTTAACAACAAAAGCAACAAAAACACGCATAAAAACACACATTTTATCATCTTTCTTCCTTATTTTATACAGCATTTTATAAAATGCCCTTTGTAAATACATGCCTTGTAAAGCATTTGAAGATCCTGATCATTTGTAGAACTTTCTTTTAATATGGTTTCATTTTCTACTTCTTTTTTTCCCACTTTTGCCTCATTTGCTTGACCTTATCTCTCTAAGAATAATGGTATTATCTTAATTCAATTGCAATAGTTTGAAGTGAAAAACTGCTCACCATTAATCTTATTGTGACAGGCTCTATTGTAATTAAACTCCAAAGATATGTAATTTCTCATTAAGACTGCCCAGCTCACAATTCAAATTCATCTGTTCTCATAGGCTTTTCCATTTTGTGGTAGAAAGTTGTCCCTTATTTTATCTGAGTGTTTGCAGTGTGTTGGTTTTTGATGTCACGTTTATGAACTTGGGACATCAAATCATAAATGAAAAAAAAACCTTGTAGGTAAGTAAACGAACAAACAAAAATCACAACTGTTGTATTATATCTATGAACAAACTAATGCCATTAATAGTTTGAGTCTTTTTTATTTTTGAGATTTTAGAGATATACTCTGTTATCGATTAGACCAATTATATATAGATCACCCTTTACATTTTGATATATCATTGCTAGTAGGAGAAAGATACTTCTGTGTAGCAGTGAACTTCTCAACGGACAAGTAGGAACAGATAATTTGATGGGCAACGTATCTCATCAGCCTAGAAGATTAGGAACCATGTAACCATTATTTCTGATGAGAACACAATGACATTTTGTTTTACGTACATATCATTTCTTGTCAGAGCCCTTAGGACCATAATGACCCTACCCTGCATAACTTGGGATTTCTCTCCACCCCTGTACCATGGATCAGAAACCTTATGTCAGCACAGAGTCAGCAGTCCCTGCCCCAGTAATGCCATAGGAACATCAGTCTCCAGCAGGAACCCTCCACAGCAGAGTCCTGGGCCCCTGTGAACCCAGTCTGACCCACAGGTTGATGTTGCCACATAGATGCCTGATGTCCTAGGCTAAGAGCTGCCCTGACTGGGGTCTGTGGGACAGGGTCTGGCTAGCAAGGCCCACAGTAATCCCTGTGGCTCCTGGTACCCAGCTCATGAGCTTCCAGGCATCACAGCATCCTATGACAATGCGTGCGTCCAATCATTACTCATTTGAGAATTTGTGCTTTTTCTGTCTCCACAGTGGCTAAGTTCTCAAAGGAAAGACTTCAAACAACCCATACATGATAGTGCTCTCAATTCCAACTATTTTATCCAATGCAACAGAACAAAATCACTAAAGGAGAAGAAACTGTGTGGTTTGGTTTGCTGTCTCACAAGGGAAGCCAATAAAGCTACATGGTTGTCTAATCTTCAGAAGATCCAAGCAGCAAACAAGAGCTAGCATCAATTCCATTTCAAGACTCTTTGGAAGGCAGGTCAGATCCAACATCCCATTTTTACAAACTGGAATATGAGTGTGCTATCTAGATTCCACTTTACTTAACTGAAACCTTGTCCTGTTGGTCTGTAAGTTACATTCACTCACATTCTTATATGTATCAGCAGAGTCGGCAGAAACGTGTTCTTGTAAAAAGGCAAACCTTCTTAAATGACACTTATATTAACACTGATCTTGCAGAAAAACTGGGTGACAGCCTTGTGAAACTCAACCTAGAAGAGGAAGATGTCTATCATAACTCGATATGACTGCTAGCAAGTCAGTTATTCTTGATATACGTTAATTTATTTTATATTCCAAATGCTGCGCTTCAATCCAAATGGTGTACTCCACTGCCAACATTTTTACATTCTGCTAATATTGAAGTTCAGGGCTTAAAATACAACAGTTCAACAACTGCTTTTCATTGGCAAATAATTCATTTGCCCTATCATCATTCTCTAAATATAACACAGACCTATAAATAGGATTAGCATTAAAGGAAGCGAAACTTTTACAATATTTCACACCACTGAGACCTCAACTGACAGAGCCTTCTAATTGGAGAAATAATAAAAATGACATCACATATAAACAAGGCATGTTTAAGGTTGGGATGAGATAATCTTACCCTCAGTAAATATAAGTTGAAGGTAAATAAAGAGGAGGAAAACCAATCTATTTTAAACTGCATAAGTATAAGCAGTTGAATAGAAACCTGCCATTAATATATTGAGACTGTAAATTGAAAGATTTTTAGACTGGCGACAATCTGGAACAATTTTCCAATTAGAACAGTGTGTTCAAAATAGAACTATTTGCTAAATCATCTCATAAAAACATTGTCAGAGCCTTGTTTTCGTTCCATAGTTAGCAATTCTGAGTAGGACCAGCAGCTAGCATTGGTACTTCACTAGAAATGACATACGTTTTTTAAACATTATATGCATATGTTATGGTGTTGTACTTAAAAGTCTAACTCCCTCCTGTGCTCCAATTCAGGTATCTTAAGACTTTTGTGCATATGCATTCTAAGCACTGCATGAGCAAATACTTTCCAGGATTAAATATTCACCGGGTTTTCTCTACTTGCTCTTTCTTACATCTGTTTAGGGGACCTTCTGATTCCAAACCTGAGGTTTGCAAACAACAACTTTATGAGTCATTTATTCTGAAGCAGAATACTTATAGGCAATCATTTATTATAAATTCTACAGACACATGAGTATTAACCCCAGTTTGCACTCAGAAGAGAGCACTGAAATTTATTCAGTGGTTTGAATTAATTCTGAAATCCAAATGTTTGTTATTAAACTATTCGTATGCACCCAGTCTGAATTCTGCAAATTGCACCAGGAAAAGAGTAGGCCTCTGAAAATTTAGAATCACAGAATCATAGAATCATAGAATATTCTGAGTTGGAAGGGACCCACAAGGATCATAGAATCTAACTCCTGACTCCACACAGGACCACCCAAAAATCAGATCACATGACCAAGAGCATTGTCCAGATGCTTCTTGAACTCCAGCAATGTCTGTGCCATGACCACTTCCTTGGGAGACTGTTCCAGTGCTTGACCACCTCTGGTGAAAAACCGTGTCCTGATATCCAACCTGAACCACCCCTGCTAAAGCTTCATGCCTTTCCCTTGGGTTCTGTTGCTGGTTTAGAGATGAGAGACTTGAAATTTCCAAACATATCTGCAGAATAGGATTATCATGCTCTCGTGCATAGCACTTTCCCAATCCAATTATTTATGGTCTTCCTGGACCTTCATTTGCTAACTCACACTGTGGTTCTGTGCTAAATGACTACCAGACTAGATGTGTGTTGAGGGACCTGATAGCAATCAAAGTCTTTGCTAAAGGTTAATTTAAAGTTCCTTAGCAGGGGAACAGCTGCAGAGAGATCTGATCTGTCACCTATACTAATCCATGCAGACAGGCTTGGGTATATTAATATGGTATCCCTAGCTACAAATTCAGGAGCTAATGTATTGACTATGGCTTTTCTGAGCTGAAGAAAGACAAAGGTGTAGAAGTCCATCTTATCTAACTTTAAAAGTCTACAATGTCTGATTTATTTACAGGTGGACTACCTTAACAATCAACAGAATGAATGCTTAGTTCCCACTTGAACTCACTAGTGTTAAAGGAAGCACAACACAACCTATGCTTTAGTCTCCATTGATTAAAGTGACTACTTGAATACCAATTTCATTAATTTTAAGCATTCTGAACTCTCCCGTTGCAATGTCTATTTCTCTCTGTTGACTATATAATGAACTTCTGCTCCTAACATAGCTGCTCTGATTTGTGTCCAAGTAAAATAGCTAAAGCAGTCACACAGTAACCAGAAAAAGTGAGTAACTATTCAATAGCTTTTTGCACATTAATTACAATGGACTAGCAGGCTTCAGAACGTCAAGAATGGAAACTGTCTTCTATTAGAGGTGTTCTTAGAGAAGCAGCTTTATCTAGATTTGCTAGTCTTTAGAATCAATACAGTAAATTATGTTCTTCTGAAGACCATTTGGGAGAAGGAGGTAAACAAATGTTATCAGTCACCGCTCTTGATCAATAAGTTACTTGTGCTTAGGTCTGTGCATGTAAACCAATATACAGTAAATAAAAACAGAAAAAATACCACCTTCCACTGAACTGTTCAGTCTATATGCTGTCAGACTTGTATGTATTCTGGTAATTTTCTTTGCTACTGAGCTACAACTACTCAACTACTAACATTAGTGTACTGTGACAATATAGATATGTTACATTAATAGAGTTTATATTGTAATATGATCTTTTTCTGAAATGAGCTCTTGCTGTTGATGGAAACAGCATTTCACACAGGGTTCCCCTTTCAGGGAAAGAAAAAACTACGGAGTTTAAACAAATTCTATTCACTAGCCTAAGAACTAAATTCTTCCATTCTTCCTTCTCTTTATCAACCTTTTTCAACATTCTCATGTTCATCCAGTCCATTCAATTATTAAATATTTTTCTTTCCATTTAACATCTTTCTTGGCTACAACCTTGCAATATGACTATTACTAAGGTGATCAAGGTTCTCAAGGTTTTTCAAGGTAACTACAGTACTGGATTTAAATATTGGTAACAAAACATATGCAAGTCACTCTGAAAGTAATGCCTCCTATTTATTTACATCAAAACTACAGCAGGAAAAAAGCACAGTAACACTATTTGATAGAAAATATTCTCAGCTACAAAATGCTATTTTTCAACATAGTCACTACCATTAGCTATGCATTTTTGCCATCAATCAACAAGAGTCTGCATGCTGTGCTCATAAAAATCTGCACCAGCAGAGGTGACCCACTGTCGCCACTGCTGAAATGCACCACCCACTGTTTCACTGTGATCACATCAACTGTTTGGTCTCCCTAAACATTCAGCAAGTCTCAATGAATATCAATGGGTGTAATTTTTTCTGCTTGGAGGAATTCAATTCCACATCTTTGCTTCATATGCACTTCCAGGTCAGACAGACACCATATTGTCAGACTGCCTCTGTTGCCATCTATTGCATGGCAACAACATGTAACACAATGCTGGCAAGAAGGTTCAGCCTATACTGCCATACCAACATCCACCTCTGATACTGTGACTCAACATAATAAAATAGGAGGCGTTACTTTTGGAGCAACCCTAACGATAGAAAACATTATATGTAAGATTGCATTATAGGTGGTGGCTCATTTGTCTCTCTCCTTAAATGTCAGAGGCTGTGGTCATTCAGGTCCCTTTTGTGCAATGTAGAGGTCTGGACACCTGTAAATGGTGTTATGCATTACTAGAGAGGAGCCAGAAACCAGCAGCATATCATCATTTTGCATATCCCTCATGGTGTATTGTTTGGCAGGTACTGTAATAGATATTCTTGTGCTTGGGCTCTGGCAGAAAGCCAGTCAGTAGTTATGCCTACATGCCTACCTAGCAAGTGCAGATACATGTGAATAATGTGCAAGACCTTTGGCCTAAAAAGGGTTGGCATTTAGAAGGGAACTGTTCAAAATAAGAAAATCTGGGGAGATTTTCACAGTTTTTCAGATTATGTTGTACAAGAAAACAAGTGTCTTACAAAACAGCCTACATTGTGAGATCCTACTTCCAAATTAAATGTTATATGCCCTTCTGGGTCATTTCATTCTATCTGATTTGTACATTTTCCAAGACAGACACTGTGTGTGTTTTGTCTTTGTCAGCACTGCTACAGGCTGTAGTATGCCAGCACCCCGCAGCTACCCATTGAATTGATTGTATAATAGCAGTGGGCCATTTCCTGCCACCCTTGGTATCATAGAAAAAGTCAAAGTCAAACACTCACTTTCTACCATTTGAGTCAGGAGTGTGAAGTGAGCATCACATTAGAACAGCAAAAACGATTGAAAAATTAAATCCCCGCAGAGGTGGATTTATCTGACTCTACAGAAAATCAAAGCAAACTTTTCTAACACCAAACATCACTTTCTCTCAGAAACTGTTCCAGTTCCACTTACTGAATAAACACCTGTTTAGACTGAAGCCAACCATGTATTTCCACTTAGTTTAATACCCTCTTGATCTGAATAATGACTTCCCAGTTTTCTGATACCTGTGTCCTCAGATGTGCACACAGGTGTGTGTACCTTGTTTCTGATGTAATAGTATAGGGAAGCCCACTCAGCCCAGTTCTGCCCAGTTCCTTAGACACACTCCTAGTCTCTGTCTACTGTATGACAATAACCTATAGGGAGCTCTAGCTTCTTGGCTACAAATACTTGTCTCCGTGTGGCAATAAATCTAAGAAATATGTTCTTAGAAGAAGTGTTTTTGGTCAATGAACTCTTTACAGTTACATACAGTATAAAAGAAGTCACAACAGAACAATGAAATCCCAAATGCAGAAGTCCCACTCTGATCTCATCTTGTAAGTCTTGAATGGGGTCTCAATCTTCAAGAAGGCAGCCTCTCTGAATTTGGCTTGACTGACATGTTTTTAGAAGGTTTTCCTTTCCTTAGAGAAACAGACCTTCCACGTTTGTTTGCTCACATACTAAAAGAAATGTAGAGGATCTGCCAGCTTCTGCATTCTTCATGAACACATTCAATGCCAAGCAATGGCTGACTAGAAAAGATTTGTTCAGTACTAGGGATTCTTATAGTTTCTCAGAGTAAGAACAGATATCCAAAGGCCATCTATCCTTTATGATTGGGTCTACCTACAATGTGAATTGTGAACAGTAAAGTAATAAGTGCAGCAATAAATAAAAAAAACAAACATCAATGATTATCTTAAATCTATATGGAATTATCAGTGATACTAAAAATGTTTGTAAGCACTTTATTTTGGAATGAAATGCCATTTAGCAGTCATATACCAAAAGATATATGTTCAGTAACACTACTTGATATGTATCATTAACAAATCAATCACTTCAGCTTACTTTAATTATAAAAAAATACGCATAATTTGGCTGTCAAAAAATATTTTCTCAAAGGTAATTTCATTCCAAGTAGTTAATTTTTAGATAATCATTCCAAACAGTCATAGTAATGCATTAAATTTATGTGCAAGTAATGTATATCATTATCATAGAATCATACAATCATAGAATGGCCTGGGTGAGAAGGGACCTTAAAGACCATCAAGCTCCAATCCCACTGCCACACGCAGGGTTGCCAGCTGCTAGATCAAGTACTAGATCAGATTGCTCAGGGCCCCATTCAACCTGGTCTTAAGCAGCACCTCCAGGGGCAGGGCATCCACAGCCTCTGTGCAACCTGTTCCAGCACCTCACCACTCTCTCAGTAAAAAACTTCCCCTTAACATTTAATCTAAATCTCCATTCCTTTAGCTGAAAATCATTCTCTCTTATCCTATCACTATCTAACTGTGTAAAGAGTTAATTTCCCTCATGTCTGTAATCTTCCTTTAAATATTGGAAGTCCACAATGAGATCTCCCTGCAGCCTTCTCTTTTCCATGCTGAACAAGACCAGTTCCTTCAGCCTGTCTTCACAGGAGAGGTGCTCCAGCCCTTGGATCATCCTCACAGCCCTCCTCTGGACCATCTCCAAAATCTCTACATCTTTCCTGTGTGGGAGGCCCCAGATATGGACGCAGTACTCCCACTGGGGCCTCATGAGGGCAGAATGGAGGGGGACAGTCACCTCTCTTGCCTTGCTGGCTGTACCTTTTCTGATGGAACCCAGGATACCATTGACTTTCTGGGCTGCAAACACACACTGCTGAAAAACTTAAGCTTTTCATCAATGACAGCCCCTAAGCCCTTCTCAGCAGACCTGCTCCCAGTTTGTATACATATCTAGGATTACCTCAACCTACATGTAAAATCTTGCACTTTGCTTTGTTGAATCTCATTAAGTTCACAAGGGCCCGCTTTTCAAGTTTATCAAGGTCCCTCTGGATGACATCCCTTCCCTTCCTTCTGCTGTATCAAACACACTACTCAGCTTAGTGTCATCAGCAAACTTGCTGAGGGTGCTTCCAATCCCATCATCTATGCCACTGATAAAGATGTTAAAGAGTACCGGCATTACCAGCATCCACCTGAACACAGCCATGGATCACAGCCCTCTGTCTGTGACTTTTCAATCAATTCCTTATCCACCAAATAGTCCACCTTTCAAATCCATTTCTCTCCAATTTAGAGATAAGGTTGTGGTGGGGGACCACGTCAAAGGCCTTGCAGAAGCCCAGACATCAGTTTCCTTCTTTTTGTCCAGTGTTGTCAGCCCATCATAGAAGGCCACCAGAATGGTCAGGCATGACCTTACCTTGTTGAAGCCATGCTGGCTGTCTCGGATCACCTGTTCATCTCTCATGTGCCTTAACATGTTTTCCAGGAGGATCTGTTCCATGATCTTCCCAGGCACAGATTTGAGTCTCACTGGCCTGTAGTTCTCCAGGTTCTCCTTCCTCCCTTTCTTGTAAATGGGAGTGATGTTTCCCTTTTTCCAGACCCTGAGGACTTTGCCTGACAGCCATGGCTTTTCATATATCACAGAGAGCAGCTCAGCAACCACATCAGCCAGCTCCTCAGGACTCTGGGATGCATGTCATTCAGCCCCATTGACTTGTACACATTCAGTTTCATGAGCTGGTCTCAGATTTGCTCCACCCTTACAATGGGGGGAGTTTGCTCCCCCAGTTCCCACCTAGAGGTTCAGATTCAGGGATGTGAAGTTCAGAGATGCGAGAATCCTGGCTGCCAGTGAAGACTTACATATACCTGGGCTTTAAGGATCATGAAGTTTCTTCTTGCTAACACTTTGGAAACACTGCTTTGATAAAGAA
>JANHGO010000069.1:24472978-24488753 GCA_024606505.1 Aquila spilogaster
ACCTCATCCGTTTCAAGATATAAACTGTTGACCAAGTCTGAGACTAAGAGTAGATCCAGCCGCCCCTGGGCCCTTCTGTGAGGAGGAGTCTGGAAAGCAAGGGGGTCTGCTCTGAACCTCGTGACTCAATGGGAGGGATCTCCTTATTCCCTGAATTGATGTATATGGTTACACAGTTTACAGAAGTAGTCTTATGCCAATTGCTGTTGTGAGAAACCCTGCCACCTACTACCACACCTCCCCAGTTCTGTTTGCCTCTGTCATAAATAAAATCTTTAACTGATCGTTTGGTGTCGTTTCACCTTAATTTAGCCCGAGGGAATTTCGAATTAAGCACAACTCCCTGGTCTGTCCAGTCTGGGTAGTGACACCTGCATGTTACATTCACACAGATTCTTGCATGTATCAGCAGAGTAGGCAGAAGCATGATAAGTGTGTGTGTAGAAAAGTAAACCTTCTTAAGTGGCACTTAAATCAACATTGACTTTGTAGGGAAACTGGATAACAGCCTTGTGAAACTCATGCTAGAACAGGAAGATGCCTGTAATGACTTGATTGGACTTCCAGCAAGTCAGAGTTATTCCTTTTTCAGATTTATTCTAGTTCATATGTGCCTTTCGCCATTAGATAATTTCTCTTGTATTCCAAACTGGGGTACCTCAGTTCTGAACATCACTTCCAACATTTTTACTTCCTGCTAATAATGAAGTTCAGGATCTAAAGTACACTACAGTCAAAAGTGGCTTTTCATTGGCAAATGATTCACATGCCCTATCATCATGCTCTAAACATACCGCAGGCCTATAAATAGGATCATCATTAATGGAAGTAAAAACTTTTACAATATTTCACACCACTGTGATCTCAACTAGCAAAGACTCCTAAATGGAGAGACACTTAAAATAGCATTATATATAAACGTGGCTCATTTAAGGCTGAGATGAGATAGTCTTACCCTTTGTAAATATGAGGTAGAGGTAAACAATGAGGAAAACCAACTTCTTTTAAACTGCTTAGGTATAACTCATTAAATATAGACTTGCCATTAATATATTGAGATTGCAAATTCAATTCAGACAAGATTCTGGAACCGTTTTCCAATGAGAACAATGTGGTCAAAATGTTCATGGAACTATTTTTTAAATCACCTCAGGAAAACAGGACAACAGGATAGAAGCTTTTTAATTTTCTTTCCATGGTTAGTAGTTCCAAGTAGGACCAGCAGCTACTGTTGGTACTTCACTAGGAACTACATATGGTGTTTGGACTTTATATGCCCAGTCATGTCCCAATTTCTCCGGACGACGACTCAGGTTTGCTGATTCCCAGGTCAGGATTAAGGTGAAACAACACCAGGGATCCTTTAACTCACAAAACTCAACTTTTATTTGCTCATAACAAGTATTGGCATGCTCACCACAACAATTGGTATGCTTACCGCAAAAACTGACATGAAACTATGTCAGTAAACTGTGTAATGTGCTAACCATACGTCACCAAACATATACTACAGGCCTTGCTTATTTGGGGATCAGTTCAGGGAAGACAATAAGGAGATCCCTCCTGTTGAGTCATGAGGTTCAGAGCAGACCCCCTTGCTTTCTAGACTCCTTCTCAGAGAGGAGCCTGGGGGTGGCTGGATCCACTTCTTGTCCCAGACTTGGTCAATGGTTTATGTCTAAAGGGATGAGGTGTAGGGATTACAGAAAAAAAAAAAAGAGAGAGAGAGAAGAGAAAGATTTCACCAGCTCTGGGTCCAGCGTTGGTCCAGTCAGCCGAGGGGTCCAGTTCTGGTGGGCTTGCGCACGTGGGGCTTCAGTTTGTGTCCCTTTATCATCCTTACCCCTCCTTCGGGCAGGCACTCAAACTCATTAGGCTAATTAGGTGTCATGAGCAGTTTGTGAGCCTTTGAGAAATAGGTCCTTGGGCTTGAGGGTCGTTTGCGGAGTAACTTCTCCTTCCCTGCAGACTTGATCTTTGGCCATGCATGGTGAGCTGCCCCGCTCAGCACATCAGAACAGCGTTATCAGAACCGGGAGCTGCGCACCCTCCGGCCTGACCTCCCCTCCTGTTGCTGATGGGTGCTGATCAGCTTCTTTTCACCTGAGGTACCTTGCTAGGCAGCCTTAGTAGTTAGGCAGAACTTGCCCCACCACAATGTTTGGGATATGAACTCTTTTAGTCTCTCACAGCCCCCCAGAAGAGACAACAGATGAACTAAGGTTTTAAGGACAATCATTTCTTATCAATTCTACTGATATGTGAATATTAACTCCAATTTTCACTCCCAATAAAGCACTTAAATTCATTAAAAAGTTTGAATTACACCCAAAGTCCATGTGGTTGTTCAACTACTGGTATGGACCAAACCTGAATTCTGCAAACTGCACAAGAAAAAGAGTAAGTCTCTGAGAATTTAGAGATAAAACAGACTGAAATTCTCAAACAGATCTGCAGAACAGGGTTATCATGTCCCCACAAATACCACTTCCCCAGTGCAATTATTATTTCTGCTCTTCCTGGACCTGGATTTTGTAACTCTCACTGTGCTTCTATGCTAAATGACTACCAAAATGGATGGGTGTTGTGGGACGTGATAGCAATCAAAGCCTTTGCTAAAGGAGAAATTAAAACTCCTTAGCAGGGGAACAGCTGCAGACAGATCAAAGCTGTCACCTACACTGATCCATGTAGTCAGGCCTGGGTATATTAACATGAGCTCCCCTGGCTGCAAATTCAGGAGCTAATGGATTGACTATGGCTTGTCTGAGCTGAGGAAAGACATAGGTTTAGAAGTCCACCTCATCTAAGTTTAAATGCCTATAATGCCTGATCTAGTCACAGGTGGGCTACCTTTGCAATCAATAGAAAGAATATTTAGTTCCCTATTGAACTCACCAGTGTTAAAGGAGGCATGATAAAACCTGTGCCCTAGTCTCCATTGATTATAGTGACTAGTTGAATACCAATTTAATTAATTTTAAGCATTCTGAACTGGCCCCGAGAAGTGTCTAGTGCTCTCTGTTGACTATAGAACGAAATTCTGCTCATAATGTAGCTGCTCTGATTTGTGCCAAAGTAGCCACACAGTGACCAGAAAAATGAGTAACAATATGATAGTTTCCTGGGCACGAATCTCAATGGAATAGCAGACCTCAGAGTGTCAAGAAAGGAAATTGCCTTCTGTTAGAGGGGTTCTTACAAAACTAACTTTACCTTTGCTAGTCTTCAGAATCAATAGAGTGCATTACGTTCTTCTGAAGAACATTTGGGAGAAGGAGGCGAAGAAATATGTTCTCAGTCACCTCTCTTGATTGGTTAGTTTCATTCTCAAGAAGTTACCTGTACTTAGGTCTGAGAATATAAACCAGTATTCAGTAAATAACAACAAAGAAAAAATACTGCCTTCCACTGAACTGTTCAGTCTACATGCTCTGAGAGTATATATGCATCCTGGTGATTTTCTTTGCTATTGAGCTACAGCTACTCAACTATTGTAAGTGATAATATAGAAATGTTATATTAATAGGATTTAAATTGTAATCTGATCTTTTTTCTCAAAGAGTTATTGCTGTTGATGGGAGCAACATTTAACCCAGAGTTCCCCTCTAGGGGAAACAAAACATAATGGAGTTTGAAGAAATTATATTTGTTATCCAAAGAGCTATACTCTTGCATTCCATTTCTTCCTTCTTTTTATCATATCTTTCAACCTTCCCAGGTTAACCCAGTCTATTCAATTACATGATATTTTTCTTTCCATTTTCCTTCTTTCTCGCCTATTACCTTGTAATATGACTATTAACCAGAAGATGAAGGTTCTTGAGCCTTTTCATAGCAACTTCAGTACTGGGTTTAAGCAAACAAAATACAATCAAAAAAGTTATATGTACAACTGTGCCACAGATGGTTGCTGTTTCATGTCTCATTTCTCATATGTGCCTGCAATTATAGTCACCCAGGCTCCCTTTCTACAAGGAAGAATCTGGACACCTGTAAAAGGTGTTTGGCATGACAAGGGAGGAGCCAGAAGCCAGCAGCAGATCATCACTTTGCATATCCCCCATGGTGTGCTGTTTGACAGCTAGTGCATTAGATATTCTTTGCTTGGGCTCTGGCAGAAAGCCAGCCAGTTGTTATGCCTGTGTGTTTACTAGCAAGTGCAGACTTGTGTGAATAACATGTAGAACATACTTTTTGGACCTTCGGCCTAAAAAGAGTTAGCATCTAGAAGGGAACAGTTCAGAACAAGAATATCAGGGCAGGTTTTAACGGCGCTTCAGATTATGTTGTACAAGAAAACAAGTGTCTTACAATACAGCCTGTGCTGTAAGATCCTATTTACAAATTAAATGTTATATGCCCTTCTGGGTCATTTCTTTCTCTCTCATTTGTACATTTTCCAAGACAGCCACTGTGTGTGTTGTTTATTTGTCAGCATTGCCACAAGCTGTGGTATGCCAACACCCTGCAGCTACCCATTCAATTGATTGTATAATAGCAGTGGGCCATTTCCTGCCACCCTTGGTATCATAGAAAAAGTCAAAGTCAAACACTCTCTTTCTAACATTTGAGTTGGAAGCGTGAAGTAAGCATCATATTAGAACAGCAAAAACTACTGAAAAGTGAAATCCCTGCAGAGATGGATTTATGTGACTCTACAGAAAATCAAAGCAAACTTTTTGAAAGCAAACATCACTTTCTTTCAGAAGGTGTTCCAGTTCCACTTACTGAATAAACACCTGTTTTGACTGAAGCCAACCATGTATTTCCACTTGTTTTAATACCCTCTTGATCTGAATAATAACCTCCCAGTGTTCTGAGTCTATTAAACAGCCACAGTTGTATGGACCTTGTTTCTGACCTAATAGCACAGTACAGCCCGTATGCTGCCCACTCATACCAGTCCTTCCCAGTTCCTTAGACATATTCCTAGTTTCTGTCCACCATACAACACTGGGCTATAGGCAGCTCTAGCTCCTTGGTTACAAGTACAGGTTTACCAATAATTTTTCTTATCAATGAACTCTTTACAGTTACGCATTACAAGCAAGTTAGTCACAAAATAAACTAAAGGAATCCTAAATGCAAAAACCTGCTCTCTACCATGTGAGTCTTGAACTGGGTCTCAGTCTTTAGGCCAGGAACCCCCTCTAAATTTGGCTTGACTGACATGTTTGTAGAAGAACGTTCTCTTCTCCTTAGGGAAACATCCTCCAAATTTTTTTTATCACATACTACAAGAACTAGAGAGGATCTGACAGCTTCTACATGGAAACATTCAAAGTCAAGAAATGGTTGACTAGAAAACACATTGAAGATTTGTTCAGTACTGACAACTGTTGTAGTTTCTTAGGCAGAGTAGGTATGGATATCCAAAGGCCATCTTCATTACCTGGCCTACCTACAATGTGAATTGTGAACCTAAAAGTAGAGTCACAAGTGCAAAAAATACTCTCTCTAGAACATACAGATTTTGCTGTGCCAAGCATGCACAAAACTAGTTAGCACCAAGCTGAAATAAGCCAATTGTTCAGTCACTGCCTAGTCAATTTTATGAGCAAACTCACCTGCTGCCATTTATACCGGTGGAAAGCAAGAAAGAAATACAGTACGGCCACTATGGCATTGTGTTCTTTCACAGAAGCACAGGCACAAACAACATAATCAAGGGCCATTGAACACTTACATTCAAACGGATGCTGCAATCTGTAGTGAAAGTTGTAATCCTACTAAGTGTTCAAAAAAATAAAGTTGAATTCATGACTTCATGTAAATTCACCTTAGAGTCTCAGCAGAACCTAACACACAGATGCCAGTGTCTTAGAAGAAAATGTTTTTCACTTGGTTCATTCTTCTTTCCTCTTTTTCACCTTCTTTCTTGCCTCCCTCCTTCCCATGCAGTCATGAATGTAGTGAGTGGACTGAGAGGCCGTGTCTAGTCCAGTATCATGGTTTAACTCCGGCTGACACCTAAGAACCACACAGCCACTCACTCACTCCCCCACAGTGGGATGGGGGAGAATTGGAAGGGTAAATGTGAGAAAATTCATGGGTTGAGGTAAAGACAGTTTAATAATGTTAAGGAAAAAAAAAAAAGAAAAAAGAAAACAACAAAGAGGGAGGAAAATAAAACATAAGAAGAACAAATGATGCAAAATAAAACAATAATTTACCACCAACCAACCAATCCTCAGCCAGTCCCAGAAAAACAGCAGTCCCTGCCCACCTCCCCCCCAGTTTTATTGCTGAGCATGATGTCATATGGTCTGGAATATCCCTTTGGTGACCTGGGGTCAGGTGTCCCAGCTGTGTCCCCTCTCAACTCCTTGTGCCCCCCCAGCCTACTCACTAGTGGGGTGGGGTGACAAGCAGAAAAGATGTTGACTCTGTGCAAGCACTGCTCAGCAAAACCCAAAACATCCCTGTGTTTTCAGCACAAATTCAAAACATAGCCCCATACTAGCTACTATGAAGAAATTTAACTCTACCTCAGCCAAAACCAGTATATCTAGCAAGAATCAAACAATCAGCGTGTCACCTTTTGCTTCACTTGGAGAAAAGTGAAAAAATTAATTCTTTATATGGCAATATGGTCAACACTGTTACAAAAAATGTTCATAATCAATATATTTTGGAATGAGATGCCATCAAGTACTGTGATGCTTGCACTTTTGATGTATGCACTTTTAAATTGTGTCTTTCATCAACAATTATCAAAGTGTTTGGGTAGGGGTGTAATTATTTTAGCCATTTGATGAGATGGAGTCACTAATGGAATTAAGTGTCACAGTACTTGCATCTCAGGCTGCGTATAAAATTTCTCTTAAACAACCATTATTTAAAAAAAAGAAAGGAAAAAAAGAAAAAAAAAAAAGAAGAAAGAAAGAAAGAAAGAAACAAACAAACAAACAAAAAACTCTGACGGTGAAGGGAAGTGACCTAAACCTACTCTTTGCAGCAGAATACCTTGTTTGGTCACAGATTTACTCTTCAGTTTAAAATGTTTTCTGTGCAGTAAAACTCACGCATTTTCTAGGGAAGCAAGAAAGGTGAATTTGAAGATGCTCTTCCAGAGAAAGATTTAAATCATAAATAAGTTAATTCAGGCTTCATGAATGAATGGCCATGATCCTTTGTTTATTATCCAAAGGTGAGAACTAACACCTTACCCTTCTACATCATGATAATGGGTTTTAGAAAGAATGTGGACATGATTACACTTTGTAATAGTTCTTCTGATAATGTGTATTAGATATGCTGTGAGAGTACTTAGCAGATCTGAACCCTGATGTTACTCTGTCAGATCATGGATTCCAGAAGGGTACAGGCAGAAGATAGGTGCTTGTCCAAAGTAAGGCAATTCAGCTCACATGCAGATGCAGAACTGTAAAGCCTTAGTGAAAACTGGGAGTAGG
Organism: Aquila spilogaster; assembly: GCA_024606505.1. NCBI lineage: Eukaryota > Metazoa > Chordata > Aves > Accipitriformes > Accipitridae > Aquila > Aquila spilogaster. The sequence goes on from JANHGO010000069.1 coordinate 24,480,397, forward strand.
CTAAACAAGGATTTGCGTACTGCAATTTGGTGATCCTGGGATGGATGGCTGCTAAGTAGTAATTAGTAAGGTTACAGTTTTACACTAAACCACCTTTTTCCTTATTTCAGTAACCCAGGCTTCAGAATGTACAGACCTCAATTACTGCTAGTCAATTCTCATTCAGCCATAATGCATTAAAAAAAGCTAGTTGTCAAGAAGCTCTACTTATTTTCATATATGAAAAACAGCACTATCTATTATTATCATATCATAGCTTATTTTAATTGTAAAAAAAAATAAATAATTTGGCTTTCACATAGTATGTTCTTAAAGTTAATTTCATTGTAAATAGCTAATTTTTAGTAATTCATTCCCAACAGCCAAGGTGTTTCACAAACGTTATGTTCAAGTCATGTATCTCCTGATATTTTTATGTGTACAATTGCCCACTTGACAGCTCTAGTCATTTCACATGATTTTGAGTGCCTCAGATTAATTTAGAAGAAATGATATTTTGTAGCTTGTGTCCTTAGTCCACTGTTGTAACAGTAGCTAACAGCAATGTTAACACTCTATATTATTTAGAACCTACTTGAGGACTTACCCAATTATATGGTTAATTGCTTGACTGATCTAAATTATTTTATATTATTGTGACATGGAATGTTAGAAACTAAAATCTACCCTAGAAGGAACTAGCATAGTATTGTAAGCAGAGAATTTGTATTGCTATATAAAATGTGCATAAAATTGTCTACTTAAATGACACACACAAATAATTTTTTAGTATTAAGACTAAAGGTCTTTTTCTTTGTGAATGCTTATGAACAGAAATGCTCAAGCTTTCTACCTGTACCCACAGAGATAATTCCACTTAAATCAAGGAGAATTATGTGTTACAATTCAACACAGAGTTGTGACCTGAAGCTTTAAGTAGAGCTTCAAAGATACGATATGATTCTTCCTATCTAAATACATCCAAACAGCACCTTCTTCTGCACTCTGACAAGTAGACTGACCTGAAAACAATATAATTTTATTTTAGTAAACATAGTTGTCAATTTTTAATTTGTTTTACCTCCATGTAGGGGAAAAACTAAGATATTTAGAAAGTTCTCAAGAGATATTAAGGCAGACTGAGAGAGATTTACCCCAAAACCCAGCATTCAAGCACTGAAGACAGTCACTTTTAAAGCGCTATGCCTAGGCTCAGCTACCTGCTGCAGCTCAGAGAAAGAGATTTAAACCTAGGTCTTTAGGTCTTAAAACTTGCACTGACCACAGAGGCAGGTGTATCTCCATTTGTCAGGATTTGATTAGAAATTCTATCCTGGACCTGAAAAAAAAAAATCTCGATTACGAAACCTTTATTGAAAAGATATACATTTCTGTGAAAATCTTTGGTTTCAACAAGTCAACATTTTCTGATGAAAAATGTTATGTCAAAATTATTCTCACCAGATCTTCCTGAAAGAGACAAGATGACAACTTATTATGATATTATTTAAAAGATACCTACTCTTTTGCTTCCCATTTGTTATCAGAATCACCTTAGAAAAATGTGTATGATTCTACAACATTTGGAAAGTATCACAGTTTCCGAGAATGACATTTTAGTTTATGGGAAATCTCATAAAGAATGTTATCTGAGTTTAAAAGTAGCTTAGAAAGAAGCTAAGGTGGATGGACTGCAATTAAACTAAAAGAAATGTATGCATTGACAGGCTCAGCTCTTGCCATATTAAGCCCATAATGGCTTTGCAATTAGGTGGAAAGTCTAATGATTCAAAAGCTATCTCTTAAAATTATATTGGAACTAAAACTGACAAGACAGAAAGGAGAGAATACTGTGTAGAAAGGCTTCATCCAGCACCACAGTTAATCATAAGGCAGGAGAAATCACCTATGAAGACATCATTGAAATGTCCTGTCCAAAAAAATTCCTTTTCCTCCAATTTGTATCACTTCTGAAGTTTGAAGAACATCCAGATCAGTCAAAACCTCTACAGTTCTCATACCTCAAAACTTCTCAGAACAGCATTTTAAAATATGGAAGATTTTTACTCAGTCTGTTCTCAAAGCCAATGCTTCTTATGACTTGCTTAAAATATTGTGTAGATCAGACATAAAGCACAGAGATTTTTGTGTGTGAGAGGGCATTATGGTTATAGCAGGTGATTTTTGGGGTGGATGGGGGAACCGTTCTGCACAATTTTAAGCAACACAGATAACTGAAAGTTTGTGTCATACCAGATGCCAATACTTAGCATGTTTGGAAAAGAGTCTAAGGACATACAGACATTCACAGCAGACTTGAAGTGTCATGTTAGTTTCACGCTATGTCCAGATAATAAATAAAGACATTGTTAAGGTCCATCCTGCCTGACAAAGATGGCTTACACAGCTGATGAGATTTAAAAATCTATTGTGGAATGAGCATCAGAGAAGCCCCTAATGATGAGGGCTGGCAACTTATCAAGGAATTCTGCTGATTGCCTTAATTCATGATGACATGGAAATGTGTTTGGCTTCCATTTTTATTGTACTGCTAACCTCAGCGCAACAATAAAAATGAATTAAAATATTCATTAGTGGTCTTGTAAACAAGTATATTGTTTCCTCATTTTAAGCTCAATTATTTTTAAAATTTTGCAGACCATTTTTTTAGTCCAGTACCTAAAATTGGATTAACAGACTGTGTGGCTCACCCTATTCCAAACACAAAGCAGTTCTATTCAACTGGAGATAATATTGCAGGATATTGGCATGATGGAGTCAATGAAGCTCCATAGGGGAGCAACAAAGTGATGTCTCAGAGACCCGCAAAATCAATATTCCCAGCCTTTTATTAGTGTGCCCAACAGGAGACAGAACCAAGTTGCCCTAGGCATAGAGGCCTTTCTAGGGTACCGATGAACCAGTTCTAATGAGCTGTACACTTGGGGAATTATCACTTATTAAAGCCTTGTGAATCAAATGTTAACATGCACAGCTGAGCCATCCTGTCTTCCTACTTATACTCCTGTATATTCAACAGGTTTCAATATGATACAACATACATTTCTATAATGAAGAAAGGTAACACTGTTTATTTATGGAATCACAGAATCACAGGTTTAGGCTGGAAGGGACCTCTCCAGAGCATCTAGTCCAACCCCTCTGCTCAAGCAGGGTAAGCTACAGCAGGTTGCCCAGGGCCATGTCCAATTGAGTTTTGGGTATCATCTCCACAGACGGAGAACTCCATAACCCCTCTGGGCAAGATTCACAAAGCATAGTCTTCCGCAGCTTCCTACATCCAGCCAGCCAGCTGCCACCACAACACCCACAGGTCCCACAGGCCGTTGACTCTGCCATCCCTTTCTGCCACCATGCCATGTTCCCACCCCTCATCCCCACCAAGTCCTGCTCTGAAAACCCAGGACCCCACCAAGGTGAGACAGAGATGGGAGGGTCCCCATTAGGGCTGGCACCAGTGGTGCAGGGCCACAGGTGTGGCAGAGCACAGCCTGTCCATGTCCCTGCTCCCCATGGAGGCTCCAACACTAGGTATGGGTGCTGTGTAAAGAGCAAGCATAGTTTATATGCAAGTACAGTTTATATGCAGAAGTACTAGGCATGAACGCTACACAATACCACTTAATTTGGATTGCAGTAGTTCCAAATGCAGTGAAGAAGCATCTGACTTCTCATTCTGAAACTTGCAGGTTTTTACGGGTAAAAAATGAAGGTGTAGGGGAGAAGACAAACAAATTTTGGACAGCTGAAAATTATTTTTTGTAATAAAATTATTCTTTCCAGTAACCTCACTTGCCTCATTAAGTGTCTGTATTAATAAAAGAGAAACAAATTTGGTCTGGGTAGGATGAAGAAGAATGTGAGTCTAAAGAAAGAGAGAGTTCAGAGGAGTGAATAACAGCGTATTAATTGTAACATTTCTTTGATCTTGTCAGAAAACATTGTTGTGAATACTAATGTAACAATGTTATTTTTGGTTCATTTAATGAAACCTGTCCTAGAAGTAACTATTCAGAAAAAAAAATAGCTATGCGTTGGCTGGAAACTGATTCAATATCAGAAAGTCAATGCCATGGGTTATCTCATTATACGCAATGTGATACCAAATTTGCCATGAAATTTACATACTTACACTAGGTATTATCCAATCCTCAGACAAAGCGTGGAAGCTAAGGCCAAGTAAATCAAAGTTTTCTGATATCAATCTTCTTCAATGGCCTGTCTTTTTCATAATTAAGCACATTATACAGTCATTGTTAAAATTGCAGAAACCGTCCTGGGATCAGGCAAGAAAAGATTGGTCTCCTCTCAAGGTGAGTACCCACATAAATAGTTATCTACAGATCAGTTTCACTTTTATACTTTCTTCTTCTGCCCTGTAAGTCTTGATTTATTATATGTACAGTGACACTGTTTCAACAAGGGGATTGAAAAAGTGCCCCATTATAGAACCACTGATTGATGCAGATTTGCCCATGGCAGAGAAGAGAACTGAACTGAGCTCCCATACATCCTGAACAAATGTTGTAATGACTAGGATACCTTGAGGACATGGTGTGGCATCTGTCCTATTGCCACCACTTCATTCTCCTGTAAACAGAATACTTGGTTAGAAGAAAGGATTATAGGTTACAACTTTCAGGAGTAGTATCTGGGATAAAGACCTGGGTGGATAGAAAACCATTTAGAGTCCTAACGAGAGGACAGGAGTTACCCTTGTCCTCAGCTTTTTCAAGTGGCTATCTACTAGTTATTTCTTAAGCTGCACCCATTTGCTGACTTTATGGTCAGATCCCGTGCTGAGGTACCTAGCCCTCATCATGCTGTCTGAAAGCACAAATGTTACTCAAAGTCTCAGATAATAGTCAATTACCTTAAAAAGAGGCAAGATGGCATCTAACTCTTATTGCTCAATTTTTTTAATTTTTTTTTTTATTTGGCATTATTCAATTACTTTTTAAAGAATAGTTGGAGTTGGTAAAGACCTCTGGAAATTGTCTAGTCCAACCTCCCTGCTCAAAGCAGGCTCAATTACACCAGACTGCTCAGGACCTTGTCCAGACAGGTTTTGAGTATCCCCAAGGATGGAGACTGCACAATGTCACTGCACAACCTGTTCCAGTGTATGATCACCATCACAGCAGAATATTTTTTCTTATGTGTAAGTGGAATTTCCTGTATTTCAAATTGTGCACCTTTTCCTTTCACTGTATATTACTGCGAAGAGTCTGTCTCCCCCCATCAGGACCCATTGATAAGACATCCCCCCCTCCCCTTTCTCTTTTTGAAGATAAACAGCCCCAGCTCTCTCAGCCTGCCCTTGTACAACAGATGCTCTAATTACTTAATCACCGTCTTGGCCCCTTGCTGCACTGTGCCCAGTATGTCTCTCTCTGTCTTGTACTGGAGAGAGAGATGGACATGTCTCTCTTGTACTCTTTGTACTACCTCTTGTGGCAGTCCAGCATGGGACACAGCACTCCAGATGTGTCTCACCAGCGCTGAGCAGAAGGGAAGGATCACCTCCCTCATCCTGCTGGCAGCACTCTGCCTAATGCAGCCCGGAAAGCTGCTGGCTTGCTTTGCTGCAAGAGCACATTGCTGGCTCTTGGTCACCTTGATGTCTGCCAGGACTCCCAGGTCCTTTCCTGCAAAGCTGCTTTCCAGACAGTTGGCCCCCAGTCCATACTGATGCATGGGGTTGTTCCTCTGCAGGTGCAGGACTTCACACTTCCCTTTTTTGTACTTCATGAGCTTAATGTTCTGTGAGAGACAAACATTTTATCCAAAGCCATCCTTCAGCATGGACATAATTTTGCAGCATGCACATGGAGGTGACACCTTCAGAATCAAATAGGTCCACTGCCTTATGAAAAAATAGCCTCTCCATAATTCAGGATTTCCTGCCACCCCGCAACCTCTTGCACTCCCTCCCACTGCCTCCCCAAAAAACCCACCCAAAGCCAAAAATCCCAAAGTAAAAATGATTTTACCAGGAAGAACTCTAGTAAATCACTCACCCACCTTAGGAGCCTTCCAAAGAAAATGTAATTGGTCCTTTTTGTAATTTACTGTTGCCCATTCTATCTTCTAGTACCCTTTCTTCTCCTACCCTACACCTAAAATCCTGTTTTAGAAGATGGAAACAGAGTCTGTTTGATGATGAACCATGCATTTCAGCTGACCAGAAAAGCCACTGGAAATTTCAACCCTTGTCTGCTCCTCAGCATATCATTCAAGAGACAGCTTGTCTGCTTCTCAAAAAAAAGTCCACCAGGATCATAGGCTGCAGTTTGTACACTATGATTTACAGTAAACCAATAGTTTCTACTTTCCACTCAGGAAGGTGATGATTTGTTTGAGGGATTTCCTGGTTACACAAAGTTAGCTGCTTTCTGAAAGACAGCATAATGGTACCAGAATTAGCATTTCCTTCTACTCTAAAGAGCCAACAGCTGAACTGGCGAATGGGAGAATGCAAACAGACCACGATGTCTGTAAGTCTTATCAGCTCTAGATGAAAATTTTAGCTTTTAAATCTGCAGCTTTGCTTAGTTTGTCAAGGTGGTTTGTTGTTTGTTTGTTTTTTTTTTTTTCCCCTGGGGAAATTCCCTACTATTCACTGATCAACCATATTGCTGAATGGTGAATTTAACAACTCAAGTACCAGAGCTCAAGGCAGAGCATAACTGCACTCACTGCCCTATCACTGGGGTAAGTTCTTAACTATACGTTTGTAAAATGTTTGTGCCTTGCCTCACCTTCAAACAGAACGTTTCATCAAAAAGCTCTAGATATTTACAGAAAAACCATTTACCATTCATGGTTCCAGCAGAAACTAAGGCAACAAAAGACATTGAAACAATTGTCAAAGAGCTGCTCAGAAAATTTATTGCCTTCGTTAGCAACAGAAGTCAGCTCTCAGAACGTAATCCTGTGCTCGACCTCCAGAACATACCACCTCTTTCTTCTCCTACAGCAAGGTTTGTGAAGAAGTGGTGAGATTTCCAGAAAGCACCAAGACAGTTAGCCACATATGCCCTTACCTCTCTGGTGTGTGTTAAAACATCAAAGGAAATAATGATTTACATAGTAAATCCATAGGTGGCTTTGGAGCACACTCCCTGAAAGACAGGATTATACAGTTGTCAGACCTGCAGTGGTGCTTTTTCTCTCAAATGGGTAGTTGCTGAGCATATATACAGACATGTATAGGATACCTTGATTTCTCTCTCCTAGAGAACTCAGTGCAGGGAAACTAACTGATACAGGACTGAAAAAGACCGGGAGTGAAAAAAAAATGAGGTCTTTGTGACTGTACACTTCTTAACACCTGTATGATGTGTAAGTTATCAAATTGTGATATGTCATTGAAAGAAAACTAATAAAAGAAAATCAGAGCAAAAAAAGACAAAATAGAATAAATTCCCAAACAAGTTGTTTATTCTTTCTTTGCTTTAAATCTATCGTAAAAGAATTGCATATGTTATTGGTTATGTATCAAAAGCAGGTTTTTTCTGGACACTTTGGAACAGGTACTGAGTTCAGCGTCCCTTTCACTTGAATACACAAAATGAAACTAGACCTAACCCACAACAGATCTAATTAATAATTTGTGTAATCTCCAAGACAGAAATTTTCTCATAGTTATGATTTCATATCCCTCTTATTCTTTATCTGGTTACTGTAATGAAAGTAATGTGCCATATTTGGATTTATTTCAGGTTTGTTTTCTGTTTCATGTTCTGATTTCTCTCCTAATTTTTTAAAATAACTCACCTTCCTAAATTATCCATGTATGGAAGTTAGTTATTTCTGTTCTTGCTGTCAAATCCGGTATATTGCATCACTGTAGCTCAGGTAATGACTCACTTCTGAATGATTTGGTAATTTGCTAAACTCCAGACACTTTCAATAATAGCATTCCAGATACCCCAAACTTTTTTTTTTCCAAACCAGTGAAGGTTGCTAAGTGACAGAAACATACTTATCTATCACATCAGTTGTAGGCATTTCAGTGCAAAGAAACAATCTTACACACCCACATCATAAAAATAAACATTTTATTAGTATGTGCTATAAAGAGCTGTAGTTTATTATAACCCAACCTTAGTTTTGATATTTGGGCTTCTTGCATATCAACAGTAAAGTGGTTTTTTTATTCTCAGTATTTTAAGGATCTAAGTGAGAATGTAGTAATTTTATAAAAGTTCGTTTAATCTCTTGGTCATCTATAGCTAGGATTTCTTGAAAAAGAAGGCAGAAACATTTTGATAGGATATTATATTGGTGCCAATTTTTGAGAAAAACTGCAGACTTGCCTTTGACACAGAGTGGAATTAAAATGCACCTTTAAG
>JANHGO010000069.1:24488853-24500105 GCA_024606505.1 Aquila spilogaster
GTACAACTGACTACTCGACAGTCATCTTACACAATTTTGAGTGCCTCAGATTAATTTAGAAGAAATAATATTGTGTACCTTTAGCTCTCAGTCCACTGTTGTAACAAGTTGTCATTAATTTTAACCTTCTTTACTACTTAGAACATCCTGAACTGTGTGGTTAATTATTTGATTGATCTAAATTCTTCCATGTCACACAGAATGTGAGAAACTAAAATCCAGGATGGAACTAGCATAGTATGGTAGGCAGAGAATTTGTATTGATATGTAGAATGCACAAAAAATTATTCATTCAATTGATCAATCACTCATATCACTTCTAGTCTTAAGGCTAAGGATTCATATTCCTTGTGGAATCTTAAGAGCAGAAATGCTCAAGCTTTCTACCTGTATCATAGAGGTAATTACACATAATTCAAGGAGGATAATGTGTTATGAATTAACACAGAGCTGTGATCTGAAGCTTAGTGCATAGGTTGTTCTGAATGTAATGCCTCCTTTTTATTTCCACAGAAAGTACAACAGATACAAAGAGCGCAATTACACTACTTGATAGAGCAAATTCACCGCTACAAAACATTATTTTTTCAACATAGTCACCACCAGTAGCTTTGCATTTTTGCCAGCAATCAACAAGAGCCTGAATTCTGTGCTTGTAAAAATCTGCACCAGCAGATGTGGCCAGCAGGTCAAGAGAGGTGATCCTTCCCCTCTACTCTGCCCTGGTCAGGCCTCACCTGGAGTACTGTGTCCAGTTTTGGGCTCCCTGGTACAAAAAAAGACAGGGATCTCCTTGAAAGAGTCCAGTGGAAGGCTACAAAGATGATAAAGGGCCTGGAACACCTCTCTTATGAGGAAAGGCTGAGAGACCTGGCTCTGTTCAGCCTTGAAAAAAGAAGACTGAGAGGGGATCTGATCTATGTCTATAAATATCTAAGGTGCGGGAGGCAAAGGACGAGGATGGACTCTCCTCAGCAGTGAATAGTGATAGGATGAGGGGAAATGGTCAGAAACTGATGTATAGGAAGTTCTGCACAAATGTGTGTGGGAACTGCTTCACAGTGCAGGTGACGGAGCACTGGAACAGACTGCCCAGAGAGGTTGTGGAGTCTCTTTGTCTGGAGATATTCAAGACCCACCTGGATGCCTACCTGTGCAACCAGGTCTAGGGAGTCTGCTTTGGCAGGGGGGTTGGACTAGATGATCTCTGGAGGTCCCTTCCAACCCTTACAATTCTGTGATTCTGTGATTCTGTAATCCACTGTTTTACAGCTGCTATGATGGTGTCACTGCTGAAATGCACAAGCCACTATGTCACAGTGTTCACATCCACTGTTTGGTGGACAAACATTCAGCATGTGTCAATGAATGTGAATGGGTGCAATTTTTTTCTGCATGGAGAAATTCAGTGACATACCTTTGCTTCATACGTGCTTCCACATCAGATGCCATTTTATCAGACTGCTCCTCTGCTGCCATCTGTTGCACAGCAACAAAATGTACTGGATTATTGTCAGGAAGGTACAACCTCTACTGTCATATCACCAACATCTGCTTCTGACATCATGGGTCAACATAATAAAATAGGAGGCATTACTTTTGGAGCAGCCCTTGTAAAATAGGAGGCATTACTTTCAAAGCAGCCCTCGCAGAACATCACAAATGCAGTGTGAATCTTCCTGTCTAACTACATCCTGCTAAGTGTCTTTTTCATTCTGACAAGTAGACCTAGCTGAAAACATAATGATTTTAGTTGTCATTTTTTAATTTGTTTAAGCTTCATGCAAGGGAAAAACTATGATATTTAGAAACTTCTTAAGTAATATGAAGGAGGGAAACTGAGAGAGATTTACCCTAAAATCAGGTATTCAAGTGCTGAGGACAGCCACCTTGAAAGTGATAAGCCAAGGCTCACTCACATGCTGAAGCTCAAAGTGAGAGAATTATATCTATGCCTGCTAACTTCCCCTGATCACAATGGTAGATGTATCTCCATTTGTCAGGACTCTATTAGAAAACCTATTCTGAAACCAGAAAAAAAAACATTATTATGAAATTTTTATTAAAAAGAGAGATATTTCTGTGAAAAGCTTTGATTTTTCCAACTCAACATTTTCAGATGAAAAACGTTTTGTCAAAATTATTCTTACCAGATCTTCCTGAAAGAGACAAGAAAACAACTCATTTTGATGTTATTTAAAAGATACTTATTCTTTTGCTTCCCATTTGGCATTGAAATCAGCTTAGAAATACATTTATGTTTCTGCAACACTGGAAAGGTATCTAACTCTCCAAGAATGACATTTTAGTTTATGGGAAATCTCATAAGGTGTGTTATCTAAGTAAAAGTAAGTTAAAAAGAAGCTAAGGTGGTTGGACTGCAACTAAAGTAAAGCAAACATGTGCTCTTGCCATATAATGCCTGTAATGGCTTTGCAATTAGGTAGAAGATCTAATGATCCAAAAGCTCTCTTAAAATTATATTGTAACTAAAACTGACAAGATGGGAAAGAATACTGTGTAGGAAAGCTTCATCCAGCAGTACAATTAATTGTAATGCAGGAGAAGACATAACTGTCTAAAAAACTTCCTTTAAATACAATTTTTATCATTTCTTAAGTTTGAAGAACATCTGAATCAGTCAAAACCTGTGCAAATCTGCTGCACCAAAACTTCTCAGAACAGTCTTTTAAAGTATGCAAGATTTTTATTCAATCTGTTCTCAAACCCAATACTTCTTATGCTTTAAATATTCTGTAAATCTGACATAAAGCAGAGAGGTTTTGTTTGTTTGGTTTTTTTAGGGGGCAAGGAAGAGGACAAAATTCTGTAGAATTTCAAACAGCACAGATAATCAAAAGTTTGTGTCATACTAGATGCCAATACTGAGCATCGTCAAAAAGGTCTATGGACATACCGGCATTCACAATATACTTTAAGCATCATGTTAGTTTCATGTTTGCTAAGTTCATATAATAAATAAAGACATTACTAATGTTGTTCCTGTCTGACAAAGAAGGCTTATGCAGCTGATGAGATTTAAAAATCCGCTGTGTTATGAGCATCAGAAAAGCCCCTAATGATGAGGGCTGGCAGCTTGTCAAGGAATTATACTGATTGCCTTAATTCATGATGACACAGAAACGTGTTAGGGTTCCATTTTTATTGTTTGGCTAAACTCAGCATAAGAAAAAAAATGAATTAAATATTATTTACTGTTCTTGTAAACAAATATATTCTTTCCCTAATTTAAAACAAGGTCAGTTCAATTATTTTTAACATTTTGCACATTACTTTTTCAGTGCAAGACCTACAATTGGATTAGCAAACTGTGTGGGTCACCCAATTCCAAATAGAAAGCAAATCTATTCAATTGCAGATAATACTGCAGGATACTGGTATGATGGAGAGAGTGAAGCTCTACAGATAAGCAGCAAATTGATATCTGAATGAAATACTCACAGTCTGAGGCAAGAGTTGATCAGCTTCTTGCTAGCTTGCTCACCAACAGACAGAACTAAGTTGGCCTGAATGTAGAATCCTATTTAGGGAACTGATGAACCAATTCTAATGTGTTGATTGTTTTGGGGAACAGTCATTTATTAAAGTCTTATGAATAAAATGTGTCTGTGACAAGTTAAAATGTACAGCTGAGGTATTTTGTCTTCCTACATACACTACATGTTCAACAGGTTTCAATATGGAAGAGAATCCATTTCTAAAAAGAAGAACGTAATTCTGTTTATTCACAGAATCACAGATTTAGGCTGGAAGGGACCTCAAGAGCATCTAGTTCAAACCTCTTGCTCAGGCATGGTAAGCTACAGCAGGTTGCTCAGGATCATGCCCAATTAGGTTTTGAGTGTTTCCACAGATGGAGAACTCTTCAACTTCTCTGGGAAAAATTAATGAAGGACAGTCTCTTGAAGCTTTTTACATCCACCCATTCAGCTGCCACAACATCTACAAGATCCACCAGTCTATCATATTCTGCTGCCACACCAGGTCCCCCATCCTTCATCCACACCAAGACCCGCTCTGAAAATCCCAGACTCCAATAAAGCGAGGCAGAGGTGTGAGGTTTTTTGCTGCTCCCCACTAGGGCTGGGACCATTGGCATGGGAATGTGGCAAATGACAGTGTGTCCATGTCCCCACTTCCTGCAGAGAGGTTCCTGTGCTAGGTATGAGCGCTGTACAAAGAGCAGGTGTGGTTTACATGCCGGTACAGTTTATATGCCAGGCATAAACACTACATAATAGTGCTCAATTTGGATTGTAATGGATAATCCCCATAAAGAAGAATTTGACTTCACATTTTATAAAACTTGCAGATATTGAAAGGTCAAAAAATCATAGAATCACCAAGGTTGGAAGAGACCTACAAGATCATCCAGTCCAAATGAATATGTAGAGAAGACAAGTTTTGCATGACAGAAAACTAGTTTTTGTAAGAAAAATGACATTTCCAGACATCTCAATTTCCTAATTAATTGTCTCTGTTAATAAAAGAGAAAAAAACTTGGTACAGTGAGAGTCTGAACAAAAGGAGACTTTGTTTGAGTGAATAACATTGTGTTGATCATTATATTTCTTTGATCTTCTCCTAAAACATGCTGAGTTTAATACAACAGTTTTGTTTGTTTGATGAAATTTGTCCTAAATGTAACTACTCAGAAAAAAACAGCTATGTGTTGACTGGAAACTGATTCAATGTCAGAAAGTCAATGCCATGGGTTATTTCATTATATGCAACATGATACCAAATTTGCGATGAATATTATATACTTACACTAGGTTATTATCCACTCCACAGACTAAGCATGGAAGCTAAGACTAAGTAAATCAAAGTTTTCTGATATCAATCTTCTACAATGGCCTGTCTTTTTCATAATTAAGCACATTATACATTCATCGTTAAAATTACAGAAACTATCTTGGGATCAGGCAAGAAAAGATCTGTCTCCTCTCAAGGTGACTACCCACATAAATAGCTACAGATTCAGTTTCACTTTTATACTTTCTCCTTCTGCCCCGTACGTCTTGATTTATTATATGTACAGTGACATTGTTTCAACAAGGGGATTTTAAGTGCCCCATTATAGAATCATTGATTGATGCACATTTGCCTAAGGCAGAGAAGAGAACTGAACTGAGCTGCCATACATCCTGAACAAATGCTGTAATAACTAGGATGCCTTGAGGACATAGTGTGGCATCTGCCCTATCGTCACCACTTTGTTCTTCTCTAAACATGACACATAGTTAGAACGAAGGATTATAGGTGACTACCTTCATGAATGGCATCTGGGATAAAGACCCAAATGGATAGCAAGAATACTCATAGTCCCAATGACAGAACAGAAGGTAACTTTGTCCTCAGTATTTTCTACTGGCTATTTACTAGCTGTTTCTTAAGTTACACCCATGTGCTGACTCAATGTTTAGATCCTGTGTCAAGGTACCTAGCCTTCATCATGTTCTGTAAAAGGACAAATTTTACTTGAAGACTTAGATGGTAGTCAAATACTTTTTAAAGAGGCATGTCAGTATCTAACTTGTATTACTTTTTATTATTATTACTTAACAATATTCAATTACTTTTTAAAGAATAATCACAGTTGCTAAAGACCTCTGGAGATTGTATATTCCAACCTATCTGCTCAAAGCAGGATCAACTAGAGCACACTACTTGTGAAAGCTTCTAATTTCCTCACAGGAAGGTGATGATTTGTTTGAGAGATTCCCTGGTTACACACTGTTAGCTGCTTTCTGAAACACAGTGTAAGGATAAAAGAATCACCGTTTCATTCTACTCTGAGGAACAGGGAAATAGGGAATAGGCAAACAGGCAAATAGGGAATGCAAACAAACCATATTGTCTATAAGTCTTGTCAATTCTGTATGAAAATTTTAGCTTTTAAATCTGGAGCTTTAGTTTGTCAGGATTCTTATTTTATGATGAAGCTTCTTACTATTCACTGAGAAACCACATTGCTGCATGGCGAATTTAATAATTCAAGTTCCATCTAGGCAGAACATGACTCTACTCACTGCCTATTGTTGCAATGAGATCTTAGCAACATATCAGTAGAATGTTTGTGCCTTGCCTCACTTTCAATCAGAACATTTCATCATATAGCTTTAAATACTGTACAGAGAAATTATTAAACTCTCACAGTTCCAGCAGAAACTGAGGAAAAGAAACATTGAAATACTGTTAGCTATTAACAGATGTCAGTTTCGAGAAAGTGATCCAGTACTCTACTTCCAGACACTATCACTTCTTTCTTCTCCTACAGTAATCTTTGTAAAGAAGTGATGAGATTACCAGCAAATGCCAGACAGAAACACTTACCATATATGCCCTCACCTCTCTGTTGTGCATTAGAACATCAAGGGAAACAATCGCTCTTCGGAGCACACTCCCTGAAAGACATGTGCCAGGGTCACGCAGCTGCCAGATCTGCAATTGTACTTCTTTTTCTCAAATAGGTAGTTGCTGAATATATAGGATATACACCTACAGGATACCTTGATTACTCTCTCTGGAGAACTACATCCTACAGACATAAAAAGACTACGGAGAAAGTGAGGGAAAAGAAAAAAAATATTTTTTGTGATCCTACACTCTTTAACATTTCTGTGATGTGTAAGTTATCAAACTGTGTTATGTCATGCAAGGAAAACTTATAAAAGGAACCTAGAACAGAAACAGACAAAAATTGAGTACATTACCCCAAAAAACTTTTTATTCTTTCCTTGCTTAAATCCTATTGAAAAAGAATTTTGTATGCTCATGGCTACATATCAAACACAATTTTTTCTGTACTTTCAAAAAGATAATTTAATGTTCCTCTCACTTTAATACATTAAATGAAACTAGACCTAACCCACAACAGATTTGATAGTTTATATAATTTACATAATTTCCAACTCAGAAATTTGCTCAGTTAGTTATGATCTCATATCCCTCTTATTCTTTACCTATGTAGTGAAACAAAAACGATCCGCAATATTTTTATTTCTTTCAGTTTTATTCTTTCATGTCCTGATATTTTTCCTAATATTTAAAAATAAGTTCCTAAATTACCCCTGTATACAAGTTAGTTATTTCTGTTATTACTGTCAGATCCAGTCTATAGCAGCACTGTAGCTCAGGTAATGACTCACTTCTGAATGATTTGATAATTTGCTAAACTCCAGAATATTTCAATAATAGCATTCCAGATACCTGTTTTTTTTCTGACACAGTGAAGGTTGCTAAGTTACAGAAACGTACTTATCTACCACATCAGTTGTAGGCACTTCAGTGAAAAGAAACAATCTTAGACACCCACATCATAAAAATAAACATTTTATTAGTAAGTGCTATAAAAAGATTCATTTTATTATAACCGAACCTTAGTTCTGACATTTGAGCAGTGTTTGCTTTTGCATATTAACTCTTACTACATTTCTTTAGCTCAATATTTTAAGAATGTAAATGAGAATGAAGTAATTTTACAAAAAAAAAAAATTAAATTTCTTGGTTATTTATAGTGAGGATTTCTTGAAAAAATTGCACTGATTTTGACAGGTTATTATATTGCCATTTTTTTTCTTAAAGTGTAGACTTGCCTTTGTCACATACTGAAATTAAAATGCGTCTTAAGTGGTTCTCCTTCAGACCTTTTCTGAAATTTAGTGTAAATTCTATGAGTACTATTTGGTCAGAACGATAATGTGGATGCTTTGACAGCACATCAGTTATACAGACAGGTATAAAAATGTTTTGTATCGACAGTGTATTTTCACTGTCACTTTTTTTTTAATGTTTTTCTATCTGTCTTTGCAAATAACTGGGTAATTGGTTTACACAGCTGCTGGTGAAAAACTTTACATATTTTGTTGTACAGAATGAGTATTTTCTATGACCTAATGAAAATTTTCATGTTGAATCAGAAACACAGTTTATAACTATATATATAATGCCATTAGCAGTTAATTAGATAAAAAAAAAAAGTATTTTATCTGCTTTGCTGTAAATCTAAATGCTTAAATAAAGTTGAAGTACTTATTTTCTCAGTATTAAGCTCCGCTGTCTTTTCTCTGAAAATTCTGGTGAAATAAAATAATAAGCTAACGTTACACAGATCTTTTTGTATTTAAATAATGTCCATAACATTGCAAAAAATAATAAAAATCAGTACTATTCTTACACATTCATTTTACTAACATTTCTCTCAACATTAGCACATTTAAACAGAAATTATTATTTTTTTTCTTTAAAAGCAACACTTAGAATCAACTAAAACACTTCACCTAAACCTAAAACTGAATTATTGGCTCATATATTATTGGTTAGTAATTCTTTACTATGTGCATTTAATCACTGCCACAGAATTTAACCACTTTCTACTTAAAATTTCTCTTATCAAAATAAATGAAAAAACTCAAAAAGAACAGAAGGTCTCTGTGTAAGACCTGAAGAATGTTTCTTTCCCTCTACCCTCTACCTGCTTTGTGCTAACAGAACGTTAGGATTTATCCTCTGAGACTGCACCTGTAATAGAGGTCAACATCACTGCACATGCTTTACAGGTCTGACATTCTAGCAGAAAGCAGTGGTGCGTATACACATCACGCACAAACCGTCTGACACATATATACAGCATTCAACAGACTTCAAACTATGCCTATTTCAAGTCAATAGAAACATTTTGCTTGTAATTTCAATCAGAGCAATGGCACATCCTATCTTAATAAATAGCATAACTATTATTTTAATTTCCTTTTAGATATTAACTCTGCCAACAGCCAATGGCAGAACAAGAGATCTGTGTCCCTGATTGTAGGGGAATAAATCTGATTTCTGACAAGCTTTGATATACAGCCTTTATTGTGGGTTTCTGTTCTCTTATTCAAGCTATATTTGCTTTCAGACATCTGTCTACCGCTTTAATCATTGTTTCTACATCTCTGCACACTCATAGGTCTGAAAACTGGGAATTTGTCAGAGGAAAAGGTAAGTATTAGAGGCATTAGGCGTAACACAATTTTCTTGCAAATGACCATGGGTGGAGACATATCAAGAAGGATACAAATACATTAATTTAAGGTCACATCCTGCCACTGTTTCACCAAGTAGAATTTCGGTCTATGAGCAGTGTCACTCTAAGGTGACTTACTTCTCAACAAGACACAGCAGAACAGCCAGACCATTACTTGGGCTCGAAACATATACCTTCCTAACAACAGTGACATAGTTCTTTTTAAGGAATTTTAAGGCTTGTCTTTGACAAACAAATCAGAAAGTAATATGTCTGACATAAAACTGTTATGTGGATAGCAACACAAAGGCCCCATCTTGTTCTCAGTGAGCGGTACCTTACTTTCTGAGTAGCTGAGTAGTTCTCAGCCAGCAGAGTTAGCCTGGTCTCCAGTGAGCAATGTCAATTTTCAGAACTAGCAAAGCAATACTTTCATTTCTGCAAGGCTTCAGACTTTATTTAGTTGAACAGTAATCATGATTCCCACTCCTCAGAGTTAAAACTGGATGTATTTCCAAGGGAAATCCCCTCGTATAACCACAGCCTAATGGGTAAACTATAAGATTTGCTTTACAAAATTCTGTGGACTATACTGAAAGGTATAGCAGCCTATATAAAGCTGCAGCCATTCCTCATAGCTTTAAAGTTTATTAATTTATATGTCACACTATATATCTCTTATCAAGCTACTCATGCTTTTTCTCCTTCTTGTAATAGTTAAAATATATAATTCAACAGTATGCTTAATATATGCAGGTGTAATGGAAATCCATTTTCTTTTCATATATACAGAAAATGGCTTAATTTACATGTTAGTCTTGGACTTGCAATGAACATGCACATCATGCTGGGGTATTTTTTGTTGCTTAATACTTATTTACATTTGTTCTGAGAATAGGGAATTTGAAAGTCCAATTCTTTTAAAAAACTCATTATGCAGTAGTACTTTATAACATCAAATTGAACTAATACTTCAGGATACCAAGGGAGGCATGGAATTTATATTGACTTACAAAGGAAATCTGGTGTCTAAGTGAGGGATAGAAGGTGTTACATAGATTTACTCTCTAAATGCAAAATAATAAAGCTTTTTTAAATGATATGGGGGTGGAGAATAAAACTTGTCACGTTACATTCTGATTTTTAACTGTAATACAAATAAATTCCCACTGTTAAGCAAGGGAAAGCCACATCCTGGAAGGGGATGTTGTGCATGTGTATACCAAAGTGATAGCTTCATCTCTGTGAACTGTACTTGAACACATAAGCCTACTGCCCTAACAGTTAAGGATGCAGATGACATTGGTAGAAAATCAGATTGGAAAATCAGAGACAACACTGATAACGCTTTCATGATGCAAAACTGAACTTAGTTCCAAGTACCTAACCAAGTTCAGCTGTACTAAAAAATTACAGGAGGACGTGATTGGGATATTTTGTGACCAAGCTCCTGTTCTCGTTTACCAACTCTGCCCGTACCCAGAGCATGACTACTTTGTACAGAAATTCAAATGTTAATTTGAGAACATTGCCATGGAGACTTCAAATTGAAAAGCTCAACTATTTGGACCCTCTTAACACCCAGAGCTTTTTTTATTACCCTGAAGACTACTGAGCATAGGTGAACTGGAGCCCCTAAGCAGAGTTCCACACCAGTGCATCCCCAACCCTTCAGTGACAGAAACCATGTACCCCATAAGGACCACAGGTGAGGAAACTACAAGAAAGACTCTGAGGCCCTGAAGCCTGTCCAGAGGAGGGCAACGAAGCTGTGTGGGGTCTGGAGCACAGGTCTGATGGGGAGCAACTGAGGGAGCTGGGACTGTTCAGTCTGGGGGAGGCCCAGGGGAGACCTTACTGCTCTCTATATCTGCCTGAAAGGAGATTGTGGCAAGGTGGGCGCAGGCCTCTTCTCCCAGGTAAAGAGTGATAGGGAGAAGTAATGGCCTTGAGTTGCCCTAGGGGAGGTTCAGGTTAGATATTAGGAAAAAAATATTCTCAGAAGGCGTGATGAGGTATTGCAACAGACTGCCTGGGGAGGTGACGGAGTCACTGTCCCCGGAGGTTTTCAAGAAAAGGGCAGATGATGATGCACTGAGGGAAGCGTTCTAGAGTGGTTACAGTCATGGGCTGCCAGTTGGACGAACAGAAATCTTCTCCGAAAAGAGACACCATCCCCCCTCGCCAGCCTACCTCTGCGCCAGGCTCCCCGCCTGCTCGC
>JANHGO010000069.1:24500205-24537730 GCA_024606505.1 Aquila spilogaster
ATTATATTGGTGCCAATTTTTGAGAAAAACTGCAGACTTGCCTTTGACACAGAGTGGAATTAAAATGCACCTTTAAGTGTTTCTCCTTCATGCTTTTTCTGCATTTTAGTGTAAAGTCTATAAATAATATTTGGTCAGAATGATAATGGGGATGTTGTGACAACACATCAGTTTTACAGACAGGTATAAAAATGTTTTGTATTGGCAGTGCATTTCCACTGTCACTCACTCGCTTTTTTATGTTTGGCTTTGCAAATAATTGGATAGGTTAACGTAGTTGTCAGTGAACAACTTTACACATTTTGTTTTATGGGGTGAGGATTTCCCATAACTTACAAAAGCTTTAAATCGAAAACACATACAGCTTTTCAAACTATATCTATATCAAACTATATTTGTAATGTCATTAGCAGGCAATTAAAGTTAGAAAAAAATCCCATCTAAATTAATAACACCTAGAAAAAAACCACTAACTGGTAGCTCGAATCTGTTACAGAAAGAAGATCAGTGAAAAGGCACAGTCTATGAGTAACACATCATAGCTATGGGTTTGTAATAACCAACAAAAGCAGTCATTGGTGAGAGCACCTGGCACATAGACAATACAATGCAATAAAGCAACATGGCTTAGCTTTGGTCACTGAATGATCAACAGCTTCCCTGTAAATCCATTTTGACCATGCATTAAGAGAACTGTGGACAGTTCCTTAAGGACCTTATTGTTACTGACCTTGAAAAAAACCTGTTGCATGAACATGTATCAAAATCTATCTCTATGATTTTTTTAAGTACTCTGTAAATAAACACTTTTACTGAAATACTGGGTGAGAACTAAGTTCCTGATCCCATAGTTTCAGATATATGCAGTTCTCTGCCATTTAGACTCAAATATGATTTCTGTTATTGAAGGACTGAACTCACTACTCTCTAAATTGTAATTTGACAATGAAATCAGCATGCATCTACACACTCTGTCTCTCTTTCTTCCTTCCTCTTTCTTTGTCACAAATACAATAATTTTCTGCTTAATGCAAACCAATAGCAAAACCTTCCCTATTAAATAGATGGTCAGTATTATGGGCACTAAAGAAGGTATTAAAAAAATCACTGAGCTATGTGTCTAGTTTAAACCTTTTTTTTCAAACACCGCCTAAGATTAGTAAATGCAAAGATAGCAAATCTTCTCACAAAATCTAACTAAAAATGTTGTTTTTCTTTAACCATGAATCTGTATCACCTGACTGGTCTCCACTGATCCCTTCTTCTCAAGGAAGATGGATGAAAATTGCAATTCCCTTGCATTTTTTCTGATACTTGCTGTGGTTGTTAAAGAGGTGCTATGGATTGTTATAAAAAGACATACAGTCTTTTAACTACTTTGTTAAAAATGTAAATGATTAAATAAAGTTGAAGAGCTTACTTTCTTAGTATTAATCTCCACTGCTCTTCCTCTGAAAATTCTGTTGAGATTAAACAAGCTGATGTTACATAGCTTTTGTATGTAATCCATGCTTTTAACATTGTAAAAAAAAAAGTTTTTAATGATGCTATTCTTTTACATCTAGTTTACTCATATTTATATCAAAATTAAGAGATCTAAACAACAATGTCCATTCAGAAATCATTCTTTCTTTAAAATCAACATTTAGAATCAACTGAAGCATTTTACTTTATCTAAAGCCAAAACTCAATTGCTGGCTTGAATATTATTGGTTTATAATTCTTTATGAAGTACACTGAATCAGTGTACTGCCATAGAATTTACCCAGTTCTTACTTAAATGTTCTCTTTTCAAAGTAAATAAGCAAACTCAAAAGGAACGGAAGGTCTCTGTAAAAATCTAAAGAATGTTACCTCCCTTCTACCATGTATACGCTTGATGCTAAATAAACATTAGGGTTTATCCTCTGTAAGCTGCACCTGTAATAGAGGTCAACATCACTGCACAGGCTTTACAGGTCTGACATCCTAGCAGAAAGCAGCAGTGCGTGTAAACATCATGGACAAACTGTTTGACACATAGATACAGCATACAACAGGCTTCAAACTATGCCTGTTTCTAGCCAACAGAAACATTTTGCTTGCAATTTCAGCTGGAGCAATGGCACAACCTATCTTAATAAATAGCTTAAATATTGTTTTAATTTCCTTGTAGATATTGACTCTTCCAACAGCAATGGCAGAACAAGAGATCTGCGTCTTTGATTGTATGGGAATAAATCTGATTTCTGACAAGCTTATTTCACTTTGATATACAGCCTTTAACTTGGGTTTCTATTTTCTTGTCTGCTTTCAGACAACTGTCCATGAATTTAATCATTGTTTCTACATCTCTGCACTCACAAAGGTCTGAATACTGGGAATTTCTTGGGAGATGAGGGAGACATTAAAGACAGAGTCTTCAGACATTTTCCTTGAAAATCAATGTAAAGGGGACATGTCAAGAAAGAGGCAAGCAAATTAATTTAAGATCACATTCTGCCACCTTTTCACTGAGAAGGGTTTTACTCCGTGAGTAGTGTCACTCTAGGGTGAGGTACTTTTCAATACAAGACAGTGCAGCACAGCCAGACCATGACTGGGGATCAACATACACCTACAGAATAAATCAGCAGTGATCTAAAATTACATTTTTAAAGAGTGATTTTAAGTCTTATCTTGTCTTTGACAATCAAATCAGAATGTAATGTTTGAAAATATTTCTTCACATAAAAAGCCTTATGTAAAACTATTACAGGTAGATGTAGATAGAAACACAAAGGCCCCAGCTTGGTGGTTCTTGTTCTCAGTGCGTGGTAGGTTACTTTCTGAGTAACTGAGCAGTTCTCCAACACAAGAATTAGCCTGGTCTCAAGTGAACAATGTGAGTTTTCAGAACTAGCAAAGCAATGCTTTAGTTTCTGCATCAAGCTTCGGGCTTTATTTAGGTGAACAGTAATCATGACTCCCACTCCTCAGACTGAAAGCTGGATGTATTTCCAAGGGAAATTCTCTGGTATAACCACAACTTAATGGGTAAACTATAAGATTTACTATGGACTATACTGAAAGGTACAGTAGCCTATATACTGTTGTAGCTATCCCTTGTGGCTTTAAAGTCTCTTAATCTATACATCATACTATAAATCTCTTGTCAACATACTTGTACTTTTTCTTTTTAGTAATAGTTAAAATATGTTATTCAACTGTACATTCAATACTTGCAGCTGTAATAGAAATCAAATTTCTTTTCATACATACATAAAACTGCTTAATTTACATGTTAGTCCTGGAATTGCAATGAACAGCAGCACATCATGCTGAGGCATTTTTGTTGCTTAATACTTATTTACATTTGTTCTGAGAATAGGAAATTTGAAAGTCCTATTGTTTAAAAAAACTCATTATGCAGTAGTACTTTACAACATCAAACTGAACTAATACTTCAGGATACAAAAGGAGCTATGGAATTTATATTGACTTACAAAGAAAATCTAGTGTCTAAGTCAGGGATAGAAGGTGTTACAAAGATTTAGTCTCTAAATACAAAATAATATTAAAATGCTCTTTCAAATGATGTGGGGGAAAAGAATAAAACTTGGCATGTTGCCTTAATGCTTGAGTTGTGCTCTATTCCAGTTTTTAAACATAATAGAAAAGAAATTCCCACTGAAAATAAGGGAAAGGAAAGTCACATCTTGGAAGGGGATGTCGTGCATGTACCCAAACGATAGCTAAAGCTTCACCTCTGTGAAGCATACCGGAGCACATCAGCCTACTGCCCTGCCAGTTCAGGATGCAAACTACTCGGGTAGAAAATCAGATCTGAAATCAAAGAGATTACACTGACGATGCCCTCACGGTGCAAAACTGAACTTAGTTCCAAGTATCTAGCTAAGTGCAGCTGTACTAAAAAAGGCCCTATAGTCCTGTCTTGTAAATAATGGATCATTCATATACAATTTTAAGTCCAAATGTTTAAGTGGCAAACAATCGGACAAACCTGGGGCTGCTGAAGGAATACGCATCTACTTTTTCATGGTATTTTCACTACGCAAGGAAAACACGGGAGGAGATGACGGGGACATTTTGTGACCAAGCTCCAATTCTGGTCTGCCAATCCCACCTGTACTCGGAATGTGACTACCTTCTGCAGAACTTAAAATATTAATTTGAGGACATTGCTATGGAGACTCTGAGTGGAAAAGCTCAACTACCCGGTCCCTCTTAAACCACTTGGTTTTTATTATGACCATAAAGGCTACCGGCACACTCGTGAACTGGAGCGCTCTGAATCGGGTTTCACATCGATGTGTCCCTGCCACAGCAGCGACAGAAACCGCGCGCCAACAGTCCCTGTCAGGACGGCAGATGAATAAATACCGGAGGAGGAATGTTGCCATTAACACCTATGGCCGTGTCTAGGCAGAATACACCGCGGAGACTTCCAGCCGCGCCGTGCAGGTGAGGGGACGTGCAGAGGCCCCTGGGCCCCCTCTCCTTCCGCCACGCACCGTCTCAGCCGAGACCGAAGCCCGCCCGAGGGGGCTCCGGGCGGCCGCCGCCTCCTTCCCCTTCCCCTTCCCCTTCTTCCCCTTCCCCTCCCCGCCCGGCGGCTCTGCCGCGCCGCCTCTCTGCTGAAGGCCGCGGGGAGACGCAGGGGGCCGGAGCTGGCTCTACCCCCGCAGCGCTACACGGCTCGTCCCGCCGCGCCCCGGCCCCGGCCCCGGCCCCGGCCCGCCGCACGGCCCGCTCCGGCCCCCACCGCCGGCAAGGCAGGGGGCGGCCGCTGCGGGGGGGCGTCCTCCCTTCCTCCCTCCCCACCGCCAAGGGCTAGACCCGCCGGTCGCAGAGTCGGACCGGGGGAGGCGCCGCCGGCGCCGGGCAGGTGCGGGGCCGCTGTTCGCCCGGGGGGCGGGAGCGCTGCTCCGGCGGGGACGCGCAGGTGGCGCGGCGCCGGGGGAAGGACCGCTCCGTGCGCTCTTCACCTGTGGGCGTGACCGCCGTCCCCCTCCTCCTCCTCCTTCTCTTTTTACTTGAAGGGCCGGCGCTGCTCTAGCTGCAGAGCCTAAGAGCGGAGCTGGCGGCGCGCGGAGAGGAGGAGACCCGCTGCTGTCGCCGACCCTCCTCGTAAAGTGTCCCGCCCGCCGCGGATCCGGCCGCCCGTCGCGCCTCCGCCCCGTCGAGCCCGCAGGAGCGGCCGGCAGGGAAGATCGGGCTGGACTCGCCGCGGGGGCCGGGCTGCCCGTCTCCGCCGCCGTCCTCGGCCCTTGGCGGGCACCGCCGCCCCCCGCTCCTCGGCGGGTGCCGGCCTCGGGCGCGGAGCCCTCCCTCCCGCCTGGCGGAGCCCTCCCCCGCCGGCGGGCGGCGGTGGCGGCCGCCGGGGTGCCCTCGCCCCTCCGTGCCCGCTGCCCCCGCGGCCATGCTGCCCTGGGCTGGCGGGCGGCGGCGGCCTGAGCGGGGATCGCCCTAGAGCGGCGGGCGGGCGGGCGGGCGGGGGAGGCCTCCCCGCGGTAGCACCGCCTCAGCCCGGGCCCGGGCCCGGGCCCCAGCCTGCGGAGGTCTGCCTCCCGGGGAGGGGGACGAGGCGGGGGAAAGGACAACAAGCGAAACAACTTCTGCAAATTAAAAAAGGAAAGAAAAAAAAAAGGCAAAACCGTGAGGAGAGGCTCGTTCGTGGGACGTCTTCAAAGCTCGGCACCACGCCGGGCATCCGAGTCCCAGTAAACCCCGCCACGCTAGCGAGCCTCACCACAGTAACGGGAGGGAAGCTGGCTGCGGCCACTGCGCCGAAGTCCTGCGCGTTTTAGAGTCGCCTTGGCTTTCTGGCTGGAAGATGATTCCTGCAACAGGACCATGTTGCTGCTGACGAACCGCGTTAGAAGATGCCTTCCTTGAGGATTACAGGTGGAGAAAGGCCATCAGTCAAGGGGAGAGCTGACTGGTGAAACTGTCTGACTTTCCCCCCCCCACCGGGGAAGTGGCTTCAATGGCTCCATCTCCCAGGAGAAGCAGTAGGAAAGATGCCAACGCCTTGCCAAGCATGTCCTCAACTTTCTGGGCTATCATGATCCTGGCTAGTCTCCTAATCGCTTACTGCAGTAAGTACATGTTTGTCCTGGTGCTTTTCCTGGATGTAAATGTTCAGGTAATGCTTCAGGTGAAGGCCGAGGTGTGAGGCTGGCAGATGTGGGGGTTGTCCATAGTTAGCCTCATGCCTCGACTTTTCTCCTCTCATGGTAAAGCAGGTAGAGTGGCACTTTAATACTGCTGTTTCTTGGGAGCATGAAGTGTCCTTAGGTTGAAGATACGGCATATCCACTGTAAACACGAACATTTATTGGAGCTAACTTTTCAATTGCAGTAACTGTGATCCAGTGTTCACTGTTATCAGACGTTTCCTACTGCTCCCTCTGCATACGTGCTCTGCTATTTCAGTCCACATTTCATCAATGTGATCAATTTTGCTGATGTTAATTCCTATAGGAAGCATGTACTTAGTCAAGCGACAGGTGCCTTAACATCTCTTGGATCATGTGTGGTTCTCTGACTGTGAAATTGCCCTGGAACAAGCCAGGAAACCCCCAAAGCACATCCTTAGCAGTTTAGCCAGCCCTTGTTATTGGTTTTAGAGCTGCTTCATAGGTTCATCGGTAGAGCGTTGCATATTCTTTATCAGGCTTGGTAGATTGTCTGCTAATCATGCTCATTTGGAGATAAATCTCTAAGAATTGAGTGGCTGGATTATCAATACTTTTGAAGGTCTTAATTTTTTTTCTTGTTCCAGTTCTGTGCTCTCAGCAAGTGTAATTTTCAAGCAGTTATGCAATATAAATATTATTACTGCCCATACTTTTGGGGAATGCACGTTTGTCCATCATACCAGGGTGAGAATTCTTCAACGGGAAGAATGGAAGCAAACAAACAAAATTCCTATGCAGTAATTAACAACAGACAAGACAGTAACTTATCAGGAGGGGCCTGCACAACTTTGCTAGAATGCATCCACGCTGTATTCTCCCAAGCTGTGTGTGACCTGTAATTTACCCATATTGTGTATTCTTTTCCTTAGCTGTAACATGAAAGACTTTGCTCTAGGCTTTTCTTGTTGGGCTGTGATAGGTGGAAGCTATGATGAATAGGAAATGGATTCTTGTTTTCAGGTGCATTCCTGCTGCATTTCTTAACTCTCTGTTCCAGTCTCTCAAATTGTATCACATTCTCCAATTCTTCTACTTTTTTTTTCTGAAAAAAGATGTTAATTGGCTAAGAAAACCTTTAATTCACTTTGCATGTTACAAGGATGCTGTGCTGACAACGAGAAGAAGCTTTTTCCAAGAAGAATAGCATATTTTGTAATGACTTCTTATAATTTAACACATTTTGCATTGCATTTCTCATTAAAATATCAAACAGGCCACTCTTCTAAATAATTTCATTTTGTACATAGTGCTGTATTCCCATATTCAGTGTGCTAATATGTAAATCTTAAGTGTTGTCGAGTATACCCTACAAGAATTTGTATATATATCAAGGGAGAAGTGCATCAGTAAGAGCATGTTTGAGAATAAATAGTTACAATAAATAATAGAATAATAAATAATAGAATAAAGTGTAAAGGGAATTATTAAGGAATTTAGTAAGTTTGTCTTAGAAATCTCTGGAGGATCCTAGGCTTTTTATGAAATGACATAAATTCTTCTGAGTTTACTTTCTACGAGCACACCCTCAGGAAACGTTAATTGTAAACTCCTTAAAAATATTTCTGTTCAACAGTGAGAGGTTTGACGTTTTTTTTTTTTAAGGAGTGAAGTCTTTCACTTGAGTTGTTACATCTTCTTTAATATTGGCATTGTTTACTGAAACATGTAAATGTTAGGTAATAGGAAGACAATTTCTGATGTGTTTAAATGACCAGTTCCTAATTACTTCTCTCATTCAGTGTCAGTATTATTCCTCAAACACGTTGTACGCTCTTCATGCCATATAATGCTGAAAAACACCATGCAGCCTAAAATATGCAGTGTCAAAACACTCCACTGTTTATGTAATGTTTCACTGATTTGACAACTGCAATTCCAAATGTTAATGAAGCACTATGTACACTTCATCTTGCTGTAGTATTTGCAAAATTGCAAAAATGTTTTTTTTATGTGCAAAGGCTGAAGATGTCTAAAAATCAAGGAAAAAAATGCAGCTATTTCAATGTAAAGTATTGCAAAATTTATGAATTATTTTCAAGATCGTTTAGGATTTCTTCCATATTTTTCCTCCACCTGCCTTTTTTTTTTTTTTTTTTTTGAGGCAGAGCATAATTGTGGTGGGAAGATGACTAGTTTGCTTTTTAAGAGGAAGAGTCTTACAGTATTTTTAAAAAAAAAGTAAAAGAAATTGAGCATATGAAGAGTGCTGCATTTCTCTACAAACCTCATATTCAGCTGAATTGCAGTATGGTTACTTATATCTCTTACATAAAGCAGGAAAAAAAATACACGAACCTCATATCTATTTTTCTCTCATTGTATCATTTACATCAAACTCTGCAGCTCAAAAATAAAGTATTGTAACTTTTGTTTACGGTGCTGTGGAGAAGGAAAAATATAAAACTTCTGAGCTACTGTGCTTATTTTAATTTTTAATATACTCATCTGACAAAGCTTATTCCTGAATTAGTCATGAATATTTCTTTCCTTTTGGGGATGTATTTATTGTTCAATGGCTGTTCCTGTTTACTGAAAGCATCTAGTAAATGCTATACTCTGAGTTCCAACTGACAGCTAAACAGATACTATAAGCCTGTTCTGAATATATGTGTACTAGCCATTAGATTTAATTTATACTTTAGTTTTCAAAACACAGTTATGTTATCTTTGTCATGGTAAAATGATGAGCAGATAACTTTTTCTTTCTTAAATGTTTAGATTATACATAGGGATAGTGGCTCCATCCTATGGTGGAAGAGAAACCTGCATCAGATCAATTAGGTTAGTTGCTATAGTGATAAATATAATGTAATATTCTCCCCCTAAACATTTGGTAGATTCTCTGCAGGAGAAAGCTGTTGAGTAGATTAAAGTAGTAAATTAGGCTGTTAATATACAAAGTTCACTTATGTGACTACCAAGGAGTTTGTTCACTCATCAGAAGCATCATTAATAAAATAAAAAAGCATTTGAAATACTTGGCTTGGTACTATGAAAAATACAGATAATTCTTATTAAAAATATTACGTTGATCTCACCTTAATTTGAAATTTTGTTGTTACTTGTTGGACACTGCTTGCTTGAGAAGTACCTTTTCATTGTCTTGTTCTGTAATTACATTCTCTAGAAAGCAAAGGTTATAGTCTTGAGGTCTTATGATTTCCTTACACTGTTTGAGACTGCTATCAGGGATGAACACAGCACTGACTGTCAGCTGGACACTTCTCAAACAGGCACTGCTGCATCATCATCTGTAGGTTGCTGAACAGTTGTTGAATGATAAGTGGTCACTACTTGTTTGTATTTTACATGAATTGGTCTCCATTGAATGAAGGACTGCAGCTCCTATTGCTGATCGTATGTCATACATATCACTTTCTCTGTTTTGTACAAATGTACAGATTTATTAGTTTTTTCCAACTGGTCTGTAGTTTTATTAGGTTTTATGCAAGTATTATTGTGCTTGTATTTTTCTAAAACTGCACGGAATTAATGTGACATATAAAGCAGCAGTTATAATTCAAACTTTTTTCACTTCTACATCACATAATCTTTTATTAAGTTAAATAAAGCCAATATATTGAAGTTGTTTTGTTGTGTAATATCCCTGCTACGCCTTTTTCAGAAGGTTACTTAAAAAAAAATTAACCAGTACTTTAAATTTAGTGGCCTCTACAACACTCTACTATTCGTCATTGTGAATACTGAACTGATAGGGGGTTTATAATTTGTCCAGGTGATCTTTACACAGAACTCATGGGTATTAACATAAGAAATGGTTTGTTACTGCCTTTAATGTTGAATTCAACCCTTTAAGGATGAGTAATCACTGTTTACAAATTCTCAAATGCATCCTCAAATTCTGACAGCTACTGCTTCTGTGCAAGTATAGCACAAGTGATAGATACAATGAAAAGCAGAGAAGGATGGAGGCACTAGAAAGAAATGAATATTTTCAATTAAATATATTGCATAGGGTTCTCCATGTCCTTCAGCAGGGTTGTAGGAGAGAGTTCAAGATCTCATAGCATATACTGTGAAAACAGTATTGGGAGTGTGCAGTAAAGCCCCTTTGCTCTGGCCTCTACTGCCATACCACCAACATCCACCTCTGATGTTGAGGACCAACATTATAAACTAAGGAACGTTACTTTCTGAGCAGCCCTTGGAATTTATTTTAGATTTCCTGCATCTCTTCAGTTATATACTTTCATGTTAGCCCTGCAAATAGGAAAATCTTCTGTAGTGACAATTTGGTAATGTATGAACTGCATGAAATGTATGCATTTTCCAATATTTTCGCTGTAGACATTTATTTCAAAGATTTTGTGCATATTTTTGAATGTGTAACTGGCTAAAACATAGGATTGCAGGCATAATTGTGTATCATTTTGCATTCATATGATGATCTACTCATCTCCCAAAGTCTTTGTGACCTGTCTTATTTCAGGCTTTGGATAGACTTTTTTTGTCACCTTTCTTCAAACACTTGATTGCCCTCAGGCAGCAGCCAAGTATTTTGTCTGACTCTGGGGTGAGGAATGTATTAGGATATTTCCTGAGTGAGAGTTAGCTGGTTACTCAACATCATCTTGGGTTTTGCATCTTCTAGCATTTCTTTAAGTGCCTGTAGCCCAGGACATCGGTAAAGAAATTTTTCCTAACATCCAACCTGAACTCCCCTGATGCAAATTTAGGCCATTCCCTCCTTGCTTTCCAGCAGCGTACAGCTCCTGCTTTTCCAAGGACAGAGTGTGGTAATAGGGTGGAATGCTTTCAGGATAATATACCTGGCAAAATAAAGCTTTCTTCTGTCTTTGTGACTGGAAATAGCAAATTGAGGTATGACCCCACTGTTCTCTTCAGTGTTCTGATGGTTCAGAATGGGGACTGTCTTTGTCTTTAGTCTGTTTGTTTTGTGTGGAGGTTAATTCCTGCATGCTGTTAACAGATATGTTTTGTTTGTATTTTGTGTAGCAGAGACTGAGCAAAGCCCAGAGCAGGATGCCAAAGAGACTGGTAACAATTCAAATTGTGAATTCTGTGTGTTGAACTGATCCTCGATTTTCTTCCATTACAAAGTAGAATCATAGTGACAAGTTGTATTAGAGCACAGGGGTAGAATCTCCTGGTTCTTTTAACTAATAAAGCTGTATCATTAAGGAGAGAAAGGTCCTTAATTCTTACAGAAAGAAGAAATTACTAGGTATGGGCAAAAACAAAAAAAAAATGGGTTTCTGAATTTTATCTATCAAAATGTAATAGGGAATTTGTATTCTTGTTAATCAGTGTAATTTATGATGGCTTTTACCTTTGGTCTTAGGCCTTTTTTTCGGTTCTGATTGTCTCAGGACTCTGATACTGACAGATGGATTCTGAGATGATACTCTGACAAAATGAGTTAATGCATGTTAATGTAATGTTAAATACTGTTAATGTCAAATGCCTGCATCACTTTTAATACTTTCAGATGTCTGTACCCCTCTTTGTGGAATATTTAATTTTTACACTGAACTATACCACTGCAGATTGGCAGCTTAGCCAAGTGGTAGAAGTGAGTCTAAGCTAAGCTTCTGCATTTTCCTTTAAGTGATTCATTTGCTGACAGAAGTGTAGAAGTGCTGCAGGACCAGCAACTTCTGGTACTAATTATCTTTCTTCAAACTAAACTCAATATGATATTGTGAAAAGTTATGTGTTACTGAGGGCATACTCTGGTGTTACTGAATGAGTTTTTCTCTTCTGGATATAGATTTGAATCATAAAAATATAAAATTATTTTCTGAATTGAGCTAATACAGTAATCTGAGTTAATCTTGAAAATTATTTTAGTGAAAAATATCAGAATGCTGTTCCAGAGCTTTTTCAATACACTCTGTCAGCAGTACTTTATTGAACGTTCATCTTGAGACGCATCTCAAGATGACTAAGTGTATAAGCATTTATGAATGTGTAGGCACTATAAAAAAAAAAACAAAAAACAAAAAACACAAAAAAGCCTTCAATATTTAAAATAAAAGCAAGAGGCTTTAGAAATTGTTGTCACTGAATGTTATTGAAAGGTGATAGTTTCCCTGAAATCATTTCCTGTAAAGCATTAGACTTAGCATGTATTTATATATCTTAATACTCAGGTTAGCAGTCCTTTTAAGATACCAAAAGTAATTTCTGTGGATGTTTTCCTGTTAGGTTATCAGCTCTAACTAGAAAAACCAAACATTTATGTTCTGTTTTTGCACTTTTTGAGTAAGATTGATCTTTCCTTAATTATGATTTCTGCAGTACAATCATTTGCATTTATCATAATCTCCTTTTGAAGTCAATGGAAATTGAGATAATTTACTGTGCAAAAAATGCAACCTGCTTTAGATACATTTCTGTAGCACAGTTTACCTCAAACTGCATTACGTTTAGTTCTGTGGACCATAATGGAGCTGAGACAATTTGAACATACGTATTATCAGAGGAATCCTACCCTTTGTGACAGTATCTTTAGAGTATTGCTTATGCTGTTTTCACAGTCCACACTTACTGTTTAAATGCTTAATTTTAAGTAAGCCACTCAGTATTTCTGTAGGGAAGAAAGGGAAGAAAAAACGTGAAAAAATAGGCTTGTGGTAAAGATTCATTAAGAGAGTAGGTCAAGATACTGAACTACTGCAGCAAAGAGTTTGTATAAATTGAGAGATGTAGTTGGCATACACAACTGGGATTTTCTGAAGACATCTTTGCAAACAGCTTGTATCGTGAACATTTTTTTGCAATGTGTTTTGCTTTACTGTAAATGCTCCGTTTTCATTGCCAGTATTTTCACATTCTAGACACCTCTAAAAATGCCGTCTTTTCCCTGAAAACTGGAAACTAGGTGAATTTTAGATGAGTGTACCAAAGTTTATTAACTTCACTGTTGTGTTTTCCTCATTTTTAGGCATGTTCTGTAGAAAATGTCATTAAACATTTCTGCACCATGCAAAATTTGACAGTGTGATTAACTCATTTTAATCACTTGCTAGTGAATTAGCTAAGAAGTTTAGAGATTAACAATGTGTATATATATAGGAAGCCGCAGAGAAGACAACGACTAGGAATAAAATTCTTTAACACTTGGTTAGTCCTGCAGTGGTCACACAGTTGTACTAGCTGATCTTTGAAGGACCCTTCCAAAAGAACTTATTTATTCTGCTCTATGTTCTGTTCTATATTCTGTTCACCTTGAACATCAGAGCAGGTATGAGTTGCACACATTGAAATGCCACCCTTCAACTCCTCCTGCTCTTCCTTATCCCCCTACTGGAAAAATAGAAACTATTTTTGAAAAAAAAAATACATAATGCTTGTTGGAGTATTGGCCTGTACTAAAATAGTTCCTCCAATTGTGTTCTTCAATGCAACAGTCTTAAGAGATTTGTTCTTTTCTGTACTTCATTCTTTTATCTATATGTGACCACTCAAGGAATACATTCCTACTTTTTACATTTTTCCATCGTATGTATCTTCTCTTTAGGTGGTTCGTGGACACTTTTTGTGTAACAGCTGGGTAAAACTGGATTTGTTGTCTGTATAGCTAGAGATCCCTACCTTAATCCTATCTATAAATGTCATTATTTTTAATACCATCTTACTGAGAATGCCTTACTGTAGAGACTTTTTAACATTTAATGATGTTATATGGAATCTTTGCTATGTTTTGTGGAATTTTGTAAAGTGCTGCTGCAAACTCTCAGGGTGATAACAAGTTGCATGAACTGCCACTTGTAATTACAATAAATGGATTTGAGGTATTTCAGATACAATTCCAAGGAATTAGCTTGAAAACAATTTATAATACTTAGTTGGTGGCATTTCAAAAGCAATTTCTGTGAAACAGCTTAATCCTTATCTGTTTCCATTTTGACATTTGACAGGAATATAGGTAAGCCAGTATATTCTTTGGCACAAATATTACACTGACTTTGAGACTGATATCATATTGAGCATATGTTACACTAAGAATCATTGCTTAATGTTTTCTCAGACAATTTATGTAGAGGAAAGGAATGTGCTTCAGAATCCTCAATTTTGCAGTGTAAAAATAGTCTTTTCCTCTTGAAGTCTTAATGTAAGATGCAAAACAAAATGAAGCAACTACTTTCCTTGTTACTTATGTTAAGCCCCTGAAATTTCTGTAGTGTTTTTTTTTATTTCTATCACAGACCAGATCTGTAAAATTAAGCAAATATTTCATACATTATCTTAATAGAGTTCATTCTCAATATATTTCACAGCCTTTCTTTTTGCTGCTTGTCACAACTGATGCCCATTTCCTTCTTGAGAGCTTCTTGTAGAATTTAGTGCTCTGTGTTGGTGCAGAGGCTCAGTAATAATTTTTCTACATTTTTCAGTTTGCTTTATTTTTCTTAACTAAGGTCAGGTGAATTGGCCCTACTATTCGTCTTGCTGCTTTCTGAAGTGCTTTGTCTATTACTAAGTCTGACAAGTACAGCTATGTGAATCACGTTGGCTTGCTAGTGACTTCTCAAACAAATTAACTTGATTTATGTGTAGAGGCTCTTCTTCCCAACTGCTAGCCCTGCAGAGGTTTGAGAATTGCACTTGATTGTTTTTCTTCCACATGCATCATATTCTCTGAGCCCAATTATAAACTCTGATCATTTTGCACGTATGTACATTATTTGAACTTAGTGAACTGGCAGTGTGAAGAATGTGCATCCAACAGTAGATTTTTTTTTCTTCTATGATTCTAAATTAAGTTAAAAGAATTTTAAAGCAACAGAAGTGAGCTGCTGAGGAAAAATATGCTTCCACTTCCAGTGCAGGGGATTTGAGCAAACATTTTTAGTTTCCATTTTCTCTTCGATGGGAAGAGAGGTAGAGCATTTCTCAGGCAGTAAAAGCAGTATTGCATTTTATGGAGGTACAATAGACCTGCATGCTTGAGGCAGTATTCTGTCATGTCATTCTTCCATGACCAAAATGCTGGAGAACCATGTTACGTGTTGGTTGTGTTATTTGTCATGGTTGGAACATCTAAATTTTAAATACATTTTAGTATTATTCAGGTGATGTATATTTTGTGTGACAAAAGATGACCTATGTTTTGACTAGATGTTATACATTTTTCCAGCTATGAAATAGGTCTCTTTAAGATAGGTAGCGGGAATACAAAACATAAACCATGGTCTTTGAGAGAGATCTGGAAAAGGTAATTTTTGGCTGGCTACATAAAACATGGAATGAAAATTTCAGACTTCTTTAAAGTCTAATAGCAGTGGTTGTAACGTTTGCTTTCAACATATTTTATATTCTGCTTTCTGTTTTACTCAAGTCATTTTGAAAACTGTATATATTTGTATAAATGCATATATTTATTCTTGGGATGTAGCATTGTGTTAGAACTTAATATGCATAGGTTGAAAAGAACTGCAACTTAGCTCTTAATTTGCTGACTTTGTTAATGTTTCTTTAAAAGTCAACAGAGCTTTTCACATCAAGAACAGCTTTGTGACAGACATCTGCTGGAGAAGAACCTATCCTTAAGAAATGAAAACATGGGACCTCATGCTTACGTTTGTGTGTTTATTGCTTTTTCCTCTTACCTTCATCTCAGGATTGATTGATGTATAAACACATGAATGCAGATACAATTAAGCCACGTGATACTCTGGATCATCAATTTTAGTTTTGCTTCATTTGAAATGAAGTTATCATATTGGTTTACTTACATCTTGTCTGGAATCATTGAGACAAGTAATTTTCTTTTATTTAGAATATTTTAATCAGTAAATAAATGTATTTTTTTCTTTGATGGCTCTTTCCTACAACATCATATGAGAGCACTTTAAATATTGATAACAGCAGTTCTTTCCAGTCCTATAAGGTAAAGAGCTTTATAGACTTATAGGGCATTAGATACATCTGTGGCTGCAAATCATCTGAAGAAAGCTGAGTTGAGTTCAGAGATTGCTTTGAGGTAGTGGTTTGTGTGTCCAGCCTTGTCTCTCTAGTGCCTTTTGCAGAGGCACCTGGGTTTGAAACCTTACTGCTTGTGAGGAACCTGTACTTATTGAAAGATAGAACTTCCAATTCCATGCTTGCATAACACAAGAACTGTCTTAGTGGAGGAATTAAAGCTGTTGAAAATAATAAAGAAAACTTAGTTCCCAACAGTACTGTAGCTGAGGCTGGAAAAATGGATTTTTTTTTTTAATGTGTAT
The DNA here is from genome assembly GCA_024606505.1 of Aquila spilogaster. Taxonomy (NCBI): domain Eukaryota; kingdom Metazoa; phylum Chordata; class Aves; order Accipitriformes; family Accipitridae; genus Aquila; species Aquila spilogaster. Next base: position 24,516,602 of record JANHGO010000069.1, read on the forward strand.
TTGACTAATTATTCCAGTTGTTACACGCATGCATACTGACACTGTTAGAATCTTAGCCAGGAGGTTTATCCACTATTAGTGGTTGATAACCAGGAGGTTACAACTTTTAGCTCTCTAAAATACCATTGTGACAACAACAAGAAAAGCTTTCTTTCACATTGAAACCAGTTGTTATTGGAACAATACTGAGGCAGAAAGAAAAAAGTGTTACTTGATATGTTTAAAAACTGCATAATCTATCAGTTGATATTATTTTGGGAAATTGACCATAACGCTTATTTCCTGAAAACAAACATTTTGAACTGGTTTAAATACACAAGATGAGGAATGATTTATTGTGTGTAAGGAAATGAAAAGACTCTTTTTAAATCAATTGCAGATGACGAAAGAGAATTAATGGTGAAAAGAGTGTGTGTGTTTTTTTCCCTTGAACTTGGATTTAAAATGACTAATGATGAAACAACACATTGGAGATTTGCATGAGTGTCTAAGCCAGTGAAGTTAACAAAGGAAGAATAGCTTCCACAAGTGAAATCTATGCAAGCACAAGATCAAAGTAGCAAAATATCAACCAAAATTTACCTAATTAAATATACTTTTTTTTTTTAAAAAAAAACAACAACTAGATTACTAAAGGTGGGATTGAAGTATCACTCTTAAAATGTGCCTTGGTTTTCTGTTCAATATGATAAAATATGAAAACATTTTCATGTAGTATCTACAAATACAGGATTTATTTTTTTTCCCAGAATGTCATTTTACACAGTGATTCTGACTGCATTTAGAATAAGCACGTACACAGCAGAAGCCTCATTTTATAGCAGATTTTTTTTTTCCTCCATTGCTCAACTAGTTTCAATGCAACTAAAAAGCACATTTATGTGGGATGAATCTCAGTTTTCCATGAACAGTATTGATTTTAGAGTAACAATAGGCTTCTAAATGTAAATGCATTTCCTCTGTATGTTTTTGATAACACTGGAAAAGAGAGGTTTTGATATGTTGTTTTTTTTTGTTTGTTTGTTTTGCAGGCCAGGCATAATGCAGCAGTTATTTTTGCATTTGGTGACAGACATTGTATCAAGTAAATTAATGTATTTTTAAAGAGAAATGAATAAATTCTAGGAAATTTTTGTGAGTGGTATATTTGGCTGCTATGATGAATCAGACAAAACAAAGTAGTTTCTTCTGGCATGTCAAGTATACACTCTGAATTTGTGAAGCTCAGAAACAAGTGTCAAGGAGTTTTATGGGCCCCATTACCTTTCAGGTTCATAAAACACTGTCAACAAGCATATCCGTCTCTTTTGTAGAATAAATAGCTCAATAAGTTTATAGGAGTTTTCCTTCTGTGCAAGAGAAGAACTTTAGAGTAATCTTAATAAATTGCGTTTGTATTTTATTCCATCAGTCTTGTGGGAATTAGTATCAGAATGTTGCTAATACTGTTTTAACATCTTTTGCTTCATTGCCAAGAATGGCAAACAACATCTGTCTTGAAATGGCGATGCCATGAGAAATTACTTATTTTAGACAGGTGTAGACCTTTGGAAGTTTGAACTGGGCTTATTTTGTACAAGTTTTCATTGCTTGGTGACTGTTTTCTGTTTCTGAAAGTTTTGTCCCATTTCGAGATTCGTTTTCTTATAAAACCACAATCCCCCCTTCCTTCCATGCATACATTGCAAATAAGAAATTCTGAATGATTGCATCACCATGCCCAATCCAACCTGAAAAGCAGGTAAGTTCCAGCAAATCTTGCATGAAACTCAGGAGAATACGTCTTGTTTAGCAGCACAAAGACAAACATATTTGTAAATTGAAGTGATTGTGGAGAAAGTTTGTTTTTCAGAGCACTTATGTTAAGCTTCCAGCGTTATTTTGGCCTTCTTGGAATTTGGTTCTTAACAGCTTCTCTTTAGACAGGTGCATTTGACAAAGCTTATGTTCACAATTAGCATGGGGATGAGTTGAATGTTGTGTGCATGCTTTGCTAACACTGACATCCTAGATCCTGTCTACAAGTAAATAGGATGAGTGTGATCATTGTGAGTCTGAAGATAGTAGGCAGAAAAAAAAAAAAAAAAATTACTATCCTGAGTTTGATCAGGTAAAAAATGACCCAAAGCGTCTCAAGCTATCTCTGTTTCCTATCTGCTGCTGTCTTTGGGATGGAAAATGGAGTATTTGGGGGTCAGCTGTACCAGGGCTGCCAGAGGTCTTAGAATGAATAGTATTGTTCCTTTGTTTCCCTGTAATGAGAAGGTCATCCAGCTGAGCCACAGGTGCTGTCTCAGCCTGGTGGCCTGGTCTGAATCCCAGCTGACAGGTGGTTTTGTTTTTGTTTTTTACCACTACATTGAACTCCTTGCTTCGAAAAAGGTATCGGATACTGTCCAGCAGCTGGGAATGCGTCCAGCACTGGTGTATTTGAGTGTTGAATGGTTTAGTACTTTTAACACCTGGCATCAGCAGTCATAATCAGAAGTCTTTTTAAGATAAACAAACATGATGTCCATTTCTGTATGTGTATGTTCAAACTCATGATCAAAGTCTTGTTACTGCATTAATGGTAAAAGTTGACCTGTTAGAAAATATTGTGTCAAATTCTCTGTAGAAAAAATCATTTATTTGACCCCTTTTTAGAAGAACAGTACATTTATTAAAACTTTAGAAAAAGTATCAATATTTTCTTGATCGACATGGGAATGGAAAGAACAGGGTAGAGCTTAATCTTCACCGAATCCCAGTACATCTTTTGTTCTTCATATATGTATATACCTCTCCACTTAAAAAAAATTATGGCAAAGAACATCATAATTCAGGTTCTCTTGGTTTTGTTTTTTTTTCCATGTTGTTAAAACTTGCAATAAAATGGAAAAGGAGAGAAAGGGATAAAGCAGTCGCTTTTTTCGTAATAGATTAGAGCTCCCTTTTTCAATGTTTTTTGATACATTAGGTAGCTACTGTAGTGTGTCAATGACTGGAAAATTTTCTTAGGACTGTGTATTCTTAACTGCTGATATGTGTGAACAGTTTTTATTTTTTTGTTCCTTTTCACATTTATAATTATTTGAAAATTTTCTGAGTCTTCATACATTTTATTTCAGTGCTTTGCTAGTAATTTTCTAACAATTTACTGGCATCAGCAATTATTCCCAAAGTTGAAACCATTTTTCACAAAAAAATGATATGATTGTTCTAAACAGCTACTTTTCTTCCTCATGCTTTCCAGATAGTAAAGTTAGAAGTGCAGATGTTTCCTTCTAAATGAAAAGCATTAATCATTTTCTTATGCACATAAAATCAAAAAGCTGTTGCAGTAGTCTGTGTATGTAGAAATTGTTGTTTGGCTGGTTTAACTGTTTTACAACAAATGATTCAACCTCGCTGTAATTTGATACAAGTCTGGGATATTTTGTGTTTCATTCAAGGGTCTATATTATGTTGAAGAATGCCTTATATCTAATGCCTCAAAAAGCAATTATATTTGGGTTGCACATATCAATAGAAATTTATTTGCGTTGCATTTAAAAATGCTGCAGATGTGAGTACAGGATGAAGTGTAACCCCAGTGAATGATATTGAAGACTTAAATAATGGAAAAGGGATGAACTACAGTTAGAGAAAGTACGACATCGTGTGCTTATTAACTATCCACATGAATTTCTGAAGTAAAATGAAAGCTCTTCGATCATCTTCCAGAAAAGAGGTTCTTAGAACTTGTGGAATTCTTTACGGAATTGTTGTCTGCATCACCTGAAATCTCTTACATGTTTTTTAACTCCTATAAACTCATTACTAAGGACTCTTGTTCAAATTTTAAGTTACAGCTCTAATATCTCTTTCTCATCAATATTATATGTCCAGCTGTACTTGTTCTGAGAAGTTACCACAGTGAATACTGGGAGAAATGCCTGTCCTTATTTAACACCTCTTATGTTGATAAAATACATCCAAGTACCCAAAGTTGTCTGGTATCTTCATAACTTATGGGCTACATCTGTATTTAGTTCAGTTGTTTATTCTGAAGCATAAAAACAAATGCACTTGGTTCTATCAAAAAGTCATTCAGTCCGGTAATCACAGCAGTAGCTGCAAATGGGTACTTAGGAAAGCATAAAGATAGCGCTTGTCCCAAAAGCCCTTCAATTCTTTTGCTCTTTTCTGCTCAGAGAGTCCTGGGTTGATTGAGATTTCTAGGCAGTTGGTAAACCACAGATTATTTCTATTAAATTCATTTAGCAATGGCATTGAGATATGAAGTTGTTGTTTTGCCTCCTGTATCTCATTGGGTCATAAGACACCACTAACTAGTGTAATTTAGAATAGCAGTATTATGACATCAATTTTATCCAGGTGCAAGAGACAGCAAAGCGTAAGAATTGAGAAGACCTTTTTATTTGAAGTGATGTAAATTATTTTCAATGTGATGGATAATGCTTCTGTCCACTATTTAATCTCTTAATTCATGACTACCCCCTGATGTTCTTTTTCATGTGTATGGCTGAAATCTGGAACAGGGAATGAGAACAGTAGTAGTACATTTCAGAGTAGGAATATGCATATTACAATATTACAATGTTTAAATGTTCTTTTGCTGAATTCAGCATAGTATGTAATGTGTTCCATAAAGTATTCATTTTTTATGCATCCCATGGGAAGAAATTCTGTCCTAGACTTACTTTATATATAATAATATATTTATATTACATATATTATTTATTTATTTATATGTTTGTATTCCTTAGTTCTGAAACATCTTCAGGGGCAGCAGAATTTTTTTTAATTATAACAGAGTATTCATTTAAATAATAATTTGTTAGAGTATTCAGTTTTTAGAATAATAGTTTTAAAGATAATCAATATGGGATAGTTTTTTACTAGGGCAATAACTAGGTCCAGTTGAAAGTTGGCAGGAGTTGAATGGTGAACTTCAGTAGGACTCTTTGAAATTGGGATTATGCAAAACTGCTTGAAAACTTACTTTTCAACTCAAAGATGTTGAAGTGAATCCCTAAATCTCTACCTTCCCTCTGGTATTACATACATTGAATAATGAAGACTCCATATTTCACTTGCCTAGTTGATCAAAGAAGTGGAGTTAATACATCTCGCTGGCATATCTTTCCTTGCTGAAACGAGGATTGAGATTGACTTTGGTATTTTGATTCTTTAATCAATATGACTTTAATAAACTGCAGGTCATTGCCTTTTAACAGACAATCCTATAAGATTTTTTTTTAATGCCATCATATCTTCTAAACTACTTTAAAACTATTTCAGTATCTTTTATTAAAATACTTACAAAGGATTTTTGTAATTTCCCTGAAACTCTAATTTAAAGGAGTACTTTAGATTGGGACTAAATTTTTCTGAATGCGCAGAAGATTCGACTCAACATAGAGGAGAAAAGCCTAAGCTCACATCAGCTAAAAGTTAGCAGTTACCTAATACTCATGCGAAAGCTTATTACATTGACCTCATCATCAGTGAGTTTAAGAGAAACATCCTTGGTGAAAAATCACAACAGAAACATTCTTTTTGATTGGCTTAGCAATACTGTTACTATTATCTTTATAGTGTACTACCTTAGGAATAATTAAACCAGATGGTGTGTTAAAACCAACTGAAAGAATAAAGACATTTTTACTTATAAGTTGATCAAATTTAGGTAAAACAACATATGTTCATGTTCATTACGATTCCTTTAAGTACATATTAACTGCTTTCCTTAATATTCTTCCTGGCGATCTGAGAGCTCTTCCTCATGAAAAGTGAAAAAGAACAATCCCTCTTTGAATTCTTCCTTTCTGACTCTCTGGCCACTCATACCTGTGTGATGCTTTGTTACCTAATTTAAATGAGCAGGTCACCTACTGCAGCATCCTTAAATTATGTGAAATTAAAATGCAGGCCATTGTGAGCCACAGTGTTGTACATTCAAGTTGTACAAATTGGGGCAGGTATATCCAAAAAGGATTTGGAGATTTGCTAAAGAAGCAGCTTGCACAAATGAGCAAATTACATTTTATGGAGCAGATGTTAAGAGGGTAATTATAAATACTCTAGTTCCTGTTGTATTAGCTCCAACTTGCCACTATTTCTCTTTAGCAACGCCATACAGGGCTAATAATACTGAATAACATACCATACCACATACATTGTATCTGTAATCTTTGCGCTTCCTGTGAACCAGAGCTTTGTTGCATTACTCCCCAAAGCATTAAGCACTATTATAATTACCCTTGTCATAACAATAACTCTTTTCAACAGTGGCAGTATTTCCCTCCTAAAGTTGATCCCATGAATGAACTGCAGCTCATGGAAATACATCGTCTTGTTGCTTGAACTGATACAAAATTAAATGAGTGGAAATATCCAAATGAAATTTATGATCATAAAGCATTATGAAGTAATTCTTTGTCTTTGTATCTGCTTCTTATCCAGGTGCTGTTATAAGAAATACAAAAGATTCATAAAATGAAGTTGACTGTGTCTTCATTTTGAGGAGTATTCTGAATATTCATGAACTCAATCACTTTATATGCTTCTGTCTTTCTAGTGTAAATTACTCCTTAGTCACAACTACCCTTTCAGTTAACCAGCAGAGTTAGCAGTGATTATCTCTTGTTGTGACTGGTTGAGCCTTCTTGGGGTGTTTTTACTAGGAGAGATTTAGATTGGCTTTAGAAGTGGGAGGAAAAAATTAGCATTTACTTGTCTATTATTTTCTTCAGCTCTGAATTTCTTCTTGTTATAAATAAGTCCATAGCAGTAGTACAAGTTGTCATTCAGTCTTGTAATGTTGATGTTATAAAGTATGGAGACTAAAGCAGAAATGATCCTTGATCCCTTATTTGTGTTTAAATGGAGGAACAGTGTGATAAAAAGATGAATCACTATATGTCACAGGCTTTGCAGTTTCCCGTGAATATGCCAACCAGAGCATTTAGTATGGATTTAATGTGTATATCAAGGCATTTCTATCATCAGTGTTTGCATATCTGTAACATACTGCCAATCAGGTAAGTGTGTTGGCATTGGTAGATGGCAAGGAACTTTATCTTATTGAATTATTACTGAATTTGAAAAATACTTCTCTTAATAATAATAATCTTGCCACCTATACAATTATTCACTTAGAACTGAAATTATTGAAAGTTTTCAAGTTCTTATAATAAAATCTTGGCTTCAGGTGAAGTACTTTTGAAAGTATTTACAGCTATGACCTTAATAGAATGCTTATCAATTATACCAATATATACTATGTCGATGAGTCTTTTCTCATGGGGCTGGGGTGGGGGTGTATTCTAATAACAGTGAAGAATGACTTCTCCATAGAAGAAAAAGAAGCTACACCGACGTTACACTGCACAGTTTGCATGATAATGCAATGTTATGTGGTTATTACTATGACAGCTCTGATAATGCCTCCCAAAAAGAGAGTTTAGAGTGCTCTAGGCTGTTTTGTTTCTTAAGCAGCTGTATTAGGACCTCAGAAAAGTAAGAACTCACCAATAGCTTCTGGCAATAGCTTGGAAAAAAGCATCCTTTATTATTATAATGTTATGATGTAGCTAAAATAACTTAATTGTGTCTTGTGATAAGAACAGGGAGAATTGAATCCTCTTTCTTTTTTCTCAGTCTACTTCAACTTTCATAGCAGGTTTTTCAGAGAATCAGAGGATGTTTGATGTTGGAAGGCACCTCTGATCCAACTCCCATGTTCAAAGAGAACCAACTAGGGCAGGTTACCTAGAACCATTTCCAAGTGGCATTTAAATGTTTCCAGTAATGGAGACTTCACAACCACTCTGTGCAACCTATGGCGGTGCTCAGTCACCCACACAGGAAAGGAGTTTTTCTGGTTGTTGAAATGGAAGCTCCTGTGATCAGTTTGTGCCCTTTGCCTCTTGTGTTCCTGGGTATTACTGGAAAAATCTTGACTCCATCTTTTTGCACCTTCTCTTCATGTATTTATAGACATTCATAAAATGATCCCTGAGCCTCCTTTTCTCCAGACTGAACAGGCTCAGCTCTCTCCGCTTCTCCGCACAGGAGAGATGCTCCAGTCCCTTCATCATTCTTGTGACTCTTCATTAGACTTTTTCCAGTATATCCCTGTCTCTCCCAGATCTGGACATAGCCCTCCAGGTGTGGGTTCACTAGTGCTGAATGGAGAGGAAGGCTCACCTCCTTCAGCCTGCTTGCCATACTTTGCAACCTAGTATTAGGTTTCTTTGCAGCAAGAGCACTTTGCTGATTTGTGCTCATCTTGATGTCCATCAGGACCCACCGGGACTTTTCTGCAAATCTGCTTTCCAGCTGGTTAGCTCCCAGCACGTACTGGTGCCAGGTTCCTCCTTGGATGTAGGACTCTGCATTTTCCTTTATTGATGTGCATAAGGTTCCTGTCAGCCCATTTCACTAGCCTGTCAAAGTCCCAACAAAACTCTTGAGTATTTGTCAGTGCTCCCTATTTAGTGTCATTTGTCCGCACACTTACAACCATCCAATCATGAATGAAGATGTTAAACAGGGTTGGAACTAGTATTACCCCCCACTGTACACCGCTAATTACTGGCTTCCAACAAGATTTTGTGCCACGCTTTGAGCTGGCCTCATTGTCTGCTCATCTAGTTCATATATCAGCAGTTCTCTCTGGGAATCTTAAGGGAGGCAATAGTAAGGTCAAAAGCCTTACTTTCAGTCCAAGCAGGCAATACCCACTGTTCTCCCCTCATCTATCAAGCCAATAATCTCATTGTAGAAATTTATCAAGGTGTTAAACATGGCTTCTTTGTGAATCCAATGCTCACTACACCTGATGACCTTGTTACTCTCCATATGTGTGGAAAGGGTTCACAGGATTAGTAGTTCCATCACCTTCGCAGGAACTGAGGTGAGGCTGACTTGCCTATCGTTTCCTGAGTGCTGCTTCTTTCTCTATTTGTATGCAGAATTGACGTTTGCTTTCCTCCAGTCTTCAGGCACCTCTCCCAATAGCCATTATCATTCAAAGGCACTTGAGAGTTTACAGTCACATCTGCCAGCTCCATCAGCACTTATGGATGCATCCCATCAGGGCCCATGGACATGTCCTATTCATTTATTTTCTAACCGCATCCTGTTCAACTAAGGATAAATCTTCCTTGCTCCTTTTTTCTTCATTTTTAAAAATAACCAGTACATATTTGTTTAGAACAGTAAACTTTTCACAATTTTTGGTTAGAAAGACTTCCTCTTTTCTAAGGCCATAGATTACTGTAACTTAGAATGGAGTTGAATAAGACTTGGAGGATACAGAATGAACTATAAAAGGAAATTAGACATTGCCAAATTATGACTGTTTAGAAATCACTGTGAAATAATATCAAAAGTAAATGTTCTAATATTGTAAAAAGATTTACAATATTGGCAATGTATTTACAATGTATTTAGCCTACACATAGATTCATAGGACTTACAAGGACTTTGTGGAAGACCTTGAGCTGTGTGAAAACCTTGAGTGTTCCTGTTAAATCTGATAATGATGGCTTTTTTGGATACTGCTGAAGATGCTGTGCATTTCAGAGTCCTCTGAATGAAACAGTTCCTAGGGAGGCTTTTACTGAAATGCTTTCCTTTGCAGCTAGTGTCCCAAAGCATGTCTCTTCTTTTTATATATTTTTTATATTTTTTTTCCTCACTATGTATATTTCTAGCCACATCACAGAATCGTCAGTGAGTTTTCAAGTGCGGTCAAGAAATGCACTTTTAAAAGAGCTATACAGAATTAAAAACAATGCACAAAAATTAAGATTACACCAAAATAAGATATTTGCATTTTTTATGTGCCTGAAATCAGTCACCAGGTATTGTAGAGGTGCCTTATACATGCTAATAAATGAAACTAATTAAAGCCTTCAGAAATTATGCTAGAACAGTATTCAAATTCTTGCATAATTCCATATAACTAAAATTCTATGATTGTATATTAAATTCAACAAGTCCTTATGAGAATAATTTGACCTTTTCGTATTAGTCAGCAAGAAATCTTACCTCTTTCAGTCTTCAGTTATTAGTAGAAAGCAGAGTTTTGTTGCTGGTATCTGCTGTTGCTGTGCTCAAGGAAAACATTCAACGGTCTAAATGGAAGAGAAAAAAAATCAGAAATGTACACTGGCACACTGAGAGAGATGCCTTTCTTTCTTCCTTGCCTTAACTCTTTGGTTTCATTATCAGTTTTGTTCACTTACTAATTCTAGTCTTTCTGTGTGATGTTCCCTGTAAGGGATTTGGGATAGGGGACTGCATGTTGTGTAGCATTAAACTGCATAATTCCGCCCTTCATACTGTCTCAAGGTAAATCAAACAGAAGCAAATAAATTCAGTGCAAACTAGTTGTTAGTGTTGATTTCCAAGTGGACTCAACCTGACAAGGCTGTTTTTGAAAGATGGCAGATATGTAAACAACAAGGAAACTCATGATGCACCGTAGCAGACTGAATTTCATAGCAAATCTGCAAACTGCATACACACACAAGTCAGGAAGTTATATCTATGCCAAGCCTGCTTTCTCACAGAAGGAATTATTACATTGCTAGCTGTGCTTCATTAAATTTTGTACCTATGTTACAAACACCAAACAAATCCACAACTCTTAAGAAAGAAACTAATTTTCTGCAACTGTTTGTATAAATATGCCTTCTTTTTGGGATTTGGGTTAGACCAAATATTCTTCTTTTTTTTTGATGTCTAATTTTTTTCTCAAACTCCATTTCTGGAAAATGAAATAATGAGCTGATAGTTGTTTGTAGCATTGTTTCCCAGCATATCATACTGTAGACAATAGACATAAGTTTCCCTTTTTACAGAACAATGAAATTAATAGAAGAACAAATGCAGTGAAGCATCAGTACTAGCATCAGAAGAAGAGAAATAAGTACAACGTACTGTAGTGATATTTCATTCTTCAATTCCAGGTATTCTGTCTCAGATAAAAAATAAAGCAGGTGGAAAATTGAATACTAAATGTGTTCGTTGATGCTCTGGATTGGAAAGCTTGGGAACAAGCACATCCTTTAAGGGCAAGCATGTGCTTAAAATTCTTGACATATGTAATAATACAATGAAAATTTTACATAGAAATCTTTCAGAAAAAAAAAAATCCCTTAAAATAAAAAATAAAAAGAACAAACAGGAACAAATCTAATGTAGTGCTCTCTGCTTGTCTGAAAGACCATCTATTATTTCATTTTATTCCTCCAGGGGAGGTGGAAATATTTATGTGTTTAGATATCATAGAATATCCAAACCTAGACAATAATGTTCTCATTTGATCTAATGCTTGAAAATTGTACTCGGAGATAACAATATAAGAAATACCTTTGACTCAGGCCAAGGTTCCATCTAGCCTAGTATTCTGTCTCTGGTGGTGGCAAGAGAATGCTTAAGCCTAGCCATTTTTTGCAGAGCAATGTCTACTGTTACTATGATTTATTCATCCCAAACATCTGTGTCCACAGTAGATAACTCAAAGCAATAACTTTTCGTACATATTTGGATTTTCTGACTTTCATGCTATCTGAAGAGCACACATGATACTCCCCCATTTCTGTTACAACAGTCTCACAGCCTAAATATGACAGAGTTTATTTTGAGCTAAAATTTGATTTGGGCAGTGTATCTCTGAGGTATTTGCATAATGGCCCAACTAGGAGAAAAATAACTGTTTTTTTTTTTTTTTTTTTGGTTCAATTTCTTAGTGCTTGGTGCTATTAGCATTAACACAGGGGTACCTCTTCCTTTATCTGTTTGTTGACTAGTAACTGTGATAGATGTCTTCTTAAGGCATGTACCTATCAACAAGATGAATTCTCTTAAGAGATGTCTGAGATTTATGTGTTTAGGTCTTCCCTTCTAACCTGTATATTTTATGGTCTCTCAATATTTAACTCAGTTTTCAGTGTTGGTCGGACTTCGAAAATTTAGAAATTTAAGTCATTGGCTTTTTTTTTTTTTAATTTAGATTGATTTAGAGTGTGCTATAAACGTAAGAAAATTTAATGTTTAGTTTTGATTTGGCGCAGTATTCTAAACCTAAGTAGGGCAGCTATAAAGACTGTTTTGATTTAAAGAGGTAATAAATTCATAGATATTAACAACTTTTAAAATCAGTCCCCCATTCCCAACTCAACGCTATTTTTGTAGTTTTGGTAGTATCCACAAAATCCATGCCTTTCAAAGACAATGTAGAATCGCTTAGTCTTCAGGCTATGTACTGCTAGAAGCACAGTTACAGCTAGCAGTAAAAAGCCTTCTGCTCAGCAAAAATCATTGACTTACTTGACTCTTCATACAATAATTTACTTTATAAGAATAATTAGTGTGATGACATTAAGAGCATTTTTGTGTCAAGCTTCAGCATAAGACCTGTAGTTCAAATCAGTTCGTAACTCTCATAGAGAAAGTTAGTGGATGAACCTTTTCCCTAGAAGTTTTACCTTTGCAGGTAAAAGAAAATGTTACATATTCCCCATTTGCATTATTATCAAATTGCCGTAAGCCATTGAGAGCAGTAGAAAAAGATGAAATGCTGTCAGATTTCTAAGAGCAAGTTTAAATCTTTAGTGTAATAATATGTTAACAAGCTGCCTCAAATAAATTAACAAGTTACTTTAAATTTGAAAATTCAGACCGAATCAAAAAAGACGGTAATTTTTAATTCAACTTAAGAAGTTACATAATTTCTGAACTCACACTAAGAATACTGATGTATGATGACAAAAGATAAATTCTTTTGAGGTAGATTTAATTTAAATTGCATTACGTATTTGTTTGAAATAGAGGATTCAAGGTTTGTTTCTTCCCCTTCACTTTGAGGATCTTTCACTTTTAATAACTGTTGCCTAATGCCCTAATCTGTTTATTACACTATAACTTAACTTGAACAATGCTGTTTCTATTCAAAATAAACAGATTTAGTATGTCTGTGAAACAGACTTATGTGTAGTAGGATGCTTTACCATCTAGAAAAGCTCGGAGGTTTCTGAATGCTTAAGAAATGATAATGCCAGTGGATTTAGCATTTGTATATCTGTAGGCTCATGCTTATTCAGTTGTACCAAGGCAGCTTAAGCTAATATCTAATCTTCTTATGGAATAGTTCTCGCTATAACAACAGGATTGTGTATAACAAGCTTGAACAACCACTTGGCTCCAACTGTTGTGTGAAAGGAAGGAAAGAAGGAGTTGCTCAACTTTTTATCCTCCACAAAATGTCTAATTACAATTATCCTTGAATATATAGGACAGCCCAAGAGTCATGTGGGGATACTATGTACTCAATGCATAGAAACACAACTTATAAGAAAATAATGAACAAATTATTCAACATTGTTCACCTTGATGTTCTCCTTTACAGCATTTTTCCATCAAAAGGGGAGAAATTCAAAAGACGTAGAAAACTTATTTTGGCACTGTATTGAGTTGACATACATATGACAATGGAAAAAAAAAGTGAAATTCTCAGTGTGTTAGTGGGGTAAACAAGTTAAAAATCTTTAGCAATGTTTTCCTGAAAATAGCTTTCTTTGTGTATTCATTTTCTGTTTCTGACCAAAGTATACTGTTCTCAACTATTTATTAAGTTCAGAGCAGGAATCTAAGTGGCGCTATTTCAAGCTTGCACATTTTTAGAAAAAAAATGATGCGACTTGTATGTGAAGATTAGTCTGAGTTCATTGCTCGTTTTGCCCAGCACTTTAAATTGTACTTCATTGGCAAAATTCCCTTAGGCTACAAGGGAAGTGTAGATCTTCTGTAGTGGAAATGAGAAGCCAAAAGATTAATAACCAGAGGAGTTACATGTCTTGCAGAAATCTAGGAAGAGAGTCAAGGGGTGGTGTTGGGAGGAATTAATAAGGGAAGTTGGATAATTTTTGCTTTTTTTGTAGTATAAAAAGCTAAATCAATTCCTTTTTTTTTTTTTTTTCCATTTCATTGATCTCATCAATGACCTGAAATAACCATGATGAATCTGTCTGCTCATCTTCCTCCAGACATTATCTTCTCTTTAACAAGCTTTGCAACTAAATGTGACTAAGGAGAAAGGCAATAAGATAAACTCTTCTTATTCAGATCCTGAACAGGTTCATGTCATCTACTAAAGTTAAATGACCTAGTCTTGTCTCCCTTGCTTCTTCCTATACAAAAAATGTGGATTTTTTTTCCTGTCACTGTTTCCTAAAATCTCATTCATAACTCAGTGTGCTGAAAGAATACCAAGTAACTGTATTGTAGGATGTTATGTTGTAAAATAATTAATTATGATATTTAGATTGATAAACAAAGAGGGCATAGAATTTTCCAGTTCATATTAGTTATACTACTGTGGTAGGGAGTGATAGACTTCTGATAATGCTGCTTATTTCTTTTATTAAAGAAAAGTGTATAATGCAAGACGTGTGAAATGTTTTCTAGTGTCAGATAGGATAAATAAAGAAAAAACTTGTTGTTTATAAAATAGTTTATATGCTTCATTCCCATTCAAGAATGTGGGGAGAAAAAATCCCAAGCATTTAGTTTATCTATTTGTGCTAGAGATACAAGAAATTTGATTTCCCATTTCTATAAAAATCCAAACTGAATTTAAAACTAATATTTTTTGTACAACAAGAGGAAGAGTATTTTTAAATATCGCATTAACATTACACAGTTTAGAAATTTCAGTTTGGGATAACTTCTGGGGAAAGTTCATGCAATTTTTTGTTGTTACTTGAGTGTATGTGTTCCTTGTGCATCCTCATCTTATTTATCTTTTTTTTTTTAATTAAGATTTTGTCTTCTATCCTCTATTTCTTTGACATGGTAAACTATTAAAAAGTAACAAAATTCAGTTGAGAAACTTGTTGAAAATAGGTATGTAAGTTAAATTTATCTCAGTGGAAAGAAATCAGACTTTATTTTTCCTGTATAGTAATGTTGCTTTAGATAAAACGCAGTCAAAATATTCACAGCATAATGTCATTCACAATTATTGCTTAAAACAGACTAGCTGTTTTTTTATAAAACTTTTATTTTGAAAATGGATTTTAATGCACCAGGTTTACTCAGATTGTTTTGTTCATCACAGTGGGGCATATGGGGTTTCTGAAGTAAGTGTAGGAGGCTGCAGGTTTATGAATCAGTATTGGAATCATAGACACACTGTGTTGGTATGTTTTTAGGTTGGGTGACTATAGAAAAAGCTACAAGGACTGCTCTGAAATTAATGCCTCCTACTTTATAATATTGGCCGATAATGTCAGAGGTGGATGTTGGTGGTATGGCAGTAGAGGCTGAACCTTTCTACTAGTATTCTGTTAAATTTTGTGACCGTTTGACAGATGGCAGCAAAGGGGCCAACTGACGAAATGGCATTCAACACGGAAGTACGTACAAAGCAAAGGTGTGATACTGAATTCCTCTGTGAGGAAAAAAATGCATCCATTGACATTCATCGATGCTTGCTGAATGCTTACAGAGGCCAAACAGTAGATGTGAGCGTAGTGAGGCATGGTGCATTTCAGCTGTGGTGGCAGCAACAATGGGCCACTTCCATTGGTGCAGATTTTCACGAGAGTGGCATATAGGCTCTTGTTCACTCTGGTGAAAATGCATAGCTAATGGTTGTGACTATGTTGAAAAATAGTGATTTGTAGGTGAGAATTTCCTCTATCACCTAGTGTTTTTGTGTTTTTTGTATCTGTCATAGTTTCCATGGAAATAAATAAGAGGCATTACTTTCAGAGCGACCTACATATTTGCAGCTGTTTTGACCTTTCATTGATGTAGTAGTCCTGTACTGCTTTTTTCCCTTGTCTTCAGCTTTTATTCCTCTATTTCAAACACCCTTAATTATATTTTTATTCTCGTCACTACATTAAAGGGAAAGGATAATAACAGATCCATTAGACTTCATTAAACTGATGATTAAAGCTAGAAATTCTAAAGGTCTATTTACAAGATGAAGAAGTTTTAAATAAAAGTATGGCTTCTTGGATCCGTCATATCCTAATATATCCTTAGAGCTGTAACTAAAAAACAACAGCAAATCATTCTAATCTATTAAATATAAAAGAAAAATATGGCAGAAGGATTAAAATTATAGTCAGACTCAGTATTTGTCATTTAAAAAAATCATTAATTGCTACAGGCTGCTCATTGTTATTAGCAATTGGATTCTTTTTATTTCTTCGAACATACAGTTTGCAACTCAGATATCTGTTCCAATTTACATACAATGAGATGAATTCTAAATATAAGGATTCAATTTTTTATTTCTTTTCTTTTTTAGCTTTTAAAATAAATAGAATCAAGTCTTTAAATGTTTTGGTTCCTACTTCATGTTAGATAGAGAAGTGAAAGTCCAAATATGATGATAGTTGCATGTAAATTTTTGTTGATTTGGACTGGTTGTTAATTACAGATAAGTATAGAGAAAAGGTGTGCAGTGTATTGCCTAAAGATGGACAGACTCAATCCAGTACAACAGTGGTATAAAGTTAACTTTTTTTATGAGATATGCTATACCTTCCTCTTTCCTAGCTAATAATTCAAGAAAGAATGAATATTAAAAAAAAGAAAGCAAGAAACTGAAAAGGAATGAAATGATCCTTTTCTTAGACAGCACACTGTGAAGCCATTCAACATATTGCAACAAGGAATCAAAGAGACTGAAAGCGAGATAAAATTGAAAATGTTTACTTTTTTGTATATGGAAAATATAAACATAATTAAATCTAGCCAAAATAAAAGTAAAAATTGCACTTATAAAATCTTATAATTTACAAGAGAAGCTTATCCATAGCTTGTGATGGAAGAGATCTCAACATAGACATTACGTTTTGTACACGTTAGAAGCAGAATTTCCTCTTAGAGGAAGGTGAACCTCACTATTATCAGCTGCGTGGTGCTAGACTAGATGAATCGCTGGCTTTATCTTGTGTAGTAATGTGCTTCTTGTATTACAAATATGTGACTGATGTTTTCAGTTTTCGTGAGATACCTTGTGGATTATTGGGAGATAATAGGATGATTTAGTGAGAAATCTTTAGAGGTGAAAGAGGTCAGTTGGCTTAAATTTTCTCTCATCTCTCGGTGTTAACTGAATATATAGGATGTACATCTGAAGATGTAAGAGTAAGTGTCAGAAGAAAGAAGCAGATGTCAAATTATTGTTGAATTTCTACACTAAAGTTCTGTAAAGTTTAGTTCTTGAAACCTTTTGAAGCTTTCCAGAGTTTGATTCAAATTAGCGCAGTTGCAAATTCTATCTGCGCTTTCATGTTTTTCTCTGTTATTTTGCCAAAGATCTGGTTTCCTTTTTTTTTGCTTTCTTTTTTATTAATACAAGGCATGAGTCCAAAGATCATTTCAGGGATGATATATATATTTTACTGTTTTGTAGGCCTCCACGTTTCCTAGCTTTTTTTCCCCAAGTTCCATCATGCTGACCTATTGTTCCTATTCACTTTAACTATATGTATGCTGCACTTCTTAGCAGTGCACCTGAGCTACAATAGTTCAGTTTTTCTTCTCATCTTTGCAAGGCACGGCTGAAAAATTGGACCCAACAGTATGCCATCTTAAAAGCTCGTATAATCTCACTTCTTTTTCAGCATAATATAAAGAGTCTTCTAGTATAATTTTGCATTTCAGCGAGGTTAATTCTGTCTTTCATTAAAGTGCCATTGTGATCTAAGCTTCTAATGGAGATTTAGAAATATTTCATCACCTGCGTATTTTCAGGGCCATATCTATTACGCCAGAAGTGTTTCTCACATAGGCATGAAGAACTCTTTCAACAATTATCATAATTGAAACAGGGTTTTAAATTTTTAATTTCAAGCTATATAATGTTTGCATTCTATCTTTAGAAATGAGATTTTTCCCCCTTTTGGTGTCTAGAAAAGTAGACAGGTTGCTTAAAGAAAATTTCTTAGTATGAAAGTACACCTGTCTAGTTTTAATTCTACTGAGAAATAGGAATTATTCTCAGGACCTCCTGATAAATTGTGATACTGTGTAACATTTGTGACTAGAACAGAGGAGATGACACTTTATAGAATCAGAACATGAAGGTATGTAAAGTGAATTTCTTGCACAATTAATTTGTTTCACTGAAGAAGCATCACATTGAAGAGGTAGAAAAAGTGTCCAAAGCAGAATCCATAGCCATGATGGCTTTCTACTACGTTTCTGTGAGGTTAGAATTTCTTCCCCTTTTTTTCAGGCAGAGGCCTGTTGCTCCTGTTTGCCGTCTGATTCTATTGGAAGGGGACGAAGGAAAGTGATCAAAGACATGGCAGAATGAAGTCACAGATATGAGCAGGAGGAAAGATAAGCATGAGAGCAGTACGAATTCCCACCTTTTCTAAAGCACTTAAGTCCTGCTGCTAATAAGGAAAGCTGCAGGCACTGGGTTTTGCACCATGAATTCTCTGACCAGCTACCTCATGAGGAAGGGATGTGACAAACCAAAACTGCAGTTTGAATTGTCTCTTCTTAGAAGAGTGTCTTTGCTGGACAACAGATATTATTACTTTCCTTCCAAATATTCACTTAAAACCTCCTGAAAATGGGCACAGAAGATAGAAAAAAAGACTAAAAATTTGTGCAGAGATGGATGTTGTTCTTTTCATCATTACATCAAATTCACACTTAAGCTGGGTTGTACTTAGTGGCTAAAATGGATATTCTACTCTTGGTGAGTGACAGATATCCAGTAATTATGACTGTTACAGACTAGTTTTTAGGTTCAGTACGATTTCCCTTAAGAAAAACAATCTTGCAGACTCTGATGAAGTGCTGAGAGTTTTGATGAGCTCAGGTATGATGAATATTTGTTTCAAGTAGCTTACAATGGTTGGGATATTTATATATTTCACTGCCTTATTCATGTTGTTTAAACACAAGTCTATTTAGTGAATGGTTTCTTGTCCCTCCGCGGTCAATACAGCATTTTCAGGTTTAACTTACAGTAGACATCAGAGTGTATTTCCAAGAGGGAGAGTCTGTATTAAAGCGTATAAAATTGAGTGCATTTTAAGAATTCTAGAAAGCCCTTCCAATTGATGGAGAATTTCAGTTTGAAAATGGCTAGTAAAAAAAAAAAAAAAAACAACAAAAAAACAGCAGTTCATAATGCTGTTACTGCTGCCATCCTCGGATTTCTTCATTTATGGTAAGGTGCACAGATCTTCAACTCATGGAACCTTGAAATACCCTACATGGCTGTGTTCTATCAATTAGAGCACCTCATATTAATTATAAGAGGTAAAATTACATTTCTTAACATTTTCCCTTAACATTAGCTTTAGCTTTGTAAAGAAGTTATGAGTCTATTCTGTGTACAGTTTGTGTAGAGTTTTGATGAATTATGTCTGTTGCTTATACAGCAAAGTAGTGCATGAATAGTCAGTATATATTATTTTCACATGCTAATCTATTCATAGTACTAAGTTAAAGATTGCTCAGCTCCCCAGTCAGGCCTTAATTACTTCGGAGGCTTACAAGGGATCTATTAATCTAGTAATTCAGGGTTTTTGATACCGGATTATTCAAAGATTATTGGTTGTCCATTGCTACTTGTAGTTAGCCACTTGACTTCTGCTTCTCTTACCTCTAGGGAGGGGAACATAACCTTATTAATATAGTACAGGACAAAGACTTGGGAGTCCTGTTAGCTTAGGTATATGATTTATTTTCTGAGTATCCTTTAAAAGGCACTTGACCTTTCTGTGACTAAGTTTCTCAGTTGATTGCAGTAGAGAACACAACAGTAACCTTCTTTACAAAACATTATGTGAGAATTGATAAAAGCACTACATAGGAGTAAGTACTTATCATATGCAGTTAGGAGATGTGGATCAACTGAGAGAAATGGTGAAACAGAGAAAATAAATACCATGATAAACTTGCAACATATATAATTACTCTTGCACAATGACTTGATAAGAAAACTCTATATATGTTAATGAGGCAAACCTCAATTAAATGGAGCTCTACCATCAAAAATCTTTGTAGCTGCTGACCTGAGCTTATTTATGCATGTATCACTGTAGTATATTGCAGTCAAAAATATTTTACATTAAATCAGTGTAGAAGAACAGAGCATGTATAAGCTATCACTGATGCTCTTGTAAAGAATGCATTTACAGCTTCACCAAGCTATCAGGTCACAGCTGTACTCCCTGCAGCTCAATGATTCTTTCAAAGACTGTTTTAGGGAGGATTACCTCTGCTTATGGGTAGTCAGGCAAGGAAATGGGGAAACTTATCCCACCTAAACTGATGTACAGCAGAATTCTCTTTAACCACGAGCTTATCTCACAGATGGAGAGTTGCATTTATTTGCTTCAGAGCTGCATTTTACTTAATGCATTTCTTCTCTTGTCTGCATAAACAGTAAAAACATATGAAGCTATCTGAGATCTTCTGAAGAATATGTGAGCTTTGTTGTCTGCTAGAATCTGTTATTTCTGTGTTAAGAGTTTTTGTAAGGACAAAGGACAGAAGATAGTCAGTTAAACTTATGTTTCATTCCAAGCCAAGGGGCCCATTACTTCTCATTTTTCATTGATTCAGGCTACTAGATTGTCAAACTATGTGGTCATATTGTTTTCTTAAACAATTTAATTTTTACCCATTGTTTTTAATAAAATACCTTTTCTTCTTCTTTATCTCCAGGCAATTGGAAGAGAAGAAGGTTATCAGGAGTAGTCAGTATGGGTTCACCAGGGGGAGATTGTGCTTGACCTTCTATGATGTCATTACTGGCTGGGTGGGTGGGGGGAAAGCAGTGGATGTAGTCTACCTTGATTTCAGCAAGGCATTTGACACTTTCCCACAGCATCCTTATAACAAAGCTGAGGAAGTGTCTAGTAGATGAGTGGACAGTGAGGTGGGTTGAGAACTGGCTGACTGGCAGAGCTTAGAGGGTTGTGACTGGTGGCACAGAGTCCAGTTGGAGGCCTGTTCCTAGCGGTGTTCCTCAGGGGTTGGTGCTAGGTCCAGTCCTGTTCAGCATCTTCATCAATGACCTTGATGAGGGGATAGAGTCCACCCTCAGCAAGTTTGCTGATGATACAAAGCTGGGAGGAA
>JANHGO010000069.1:24537830-24568749 GCA_024606505.1 Aquila spilogaster
GTCATTTTATTAGTGTTATCATTATCATTATTAGTTTCTTCTTTTCTGTTCTATTAAACCGTTCTTATCTCAACCCCGTGGGTTTTGCTTCTTTTTCCCGATTTTCTCCCCCATCCCACTGGGTGTGGGGAGGAGTGAGTGAGCGGATGCGTGGTGCTTAGTTGCTGACTGGGGTTAAACCACAACACAGGTCTATGTAATTTGGTTCTTTATTTATACTGAAACATAGGAACAAATGTACTTGGTTATATCAACAAACCATTTAGCCTAATAATCACAGCAGTAGCTGTAAGTGGATACCTACGGAAATCTAAGGACAGCACAAGGTTATATAATACTTGTCCTTAAAGCCCTCCTGTCCCCCAGCTGTTTTCTGCTTAGGGGGTCCTGGGTTGGATGAGATTTGGAGGCAGTTAGTAAACAACAAATGATTTCCATTAACTCCATTTAGTATGGGTGTTGAGAAATGAAGTTAATGTTTGCCTCTTGTATTTCATGAGGACACCAGATAACACTGTTACTGGTGTAATTTAGAATAGCAGTATTATGCCATAAATTGTATCCAGCTGCAATGGGCAGCAAAGCCTCAGAATCGGGAAAACACCTGTTTGCTTCAAGTGATTTAGTATTATTTTTTTTTCAGTATGACTGATATCTGGTCTGTTAATTCATGATCATCATGTAATATTCTTTATCACATACATAGCTGAAATCTGGAATAGGGAATAAGAACACGTAATACTACATTTGAGAATGGAAGTATGTATGTTCCCCTACCAATAATGTATTCTAAATCTCCCTTTCTTTTGCTAAATTCAGAATAGTATGTTGTGTGTTTGTGTGTTTCATAAAGTATTTCTTATGCATCTGTTGAGATGAAATTCTGTTCTAGGGTCCTTTTTTTTTTTTTTTTTTTTCTCCCTTTTCTTTTCTTTCCCCCCTCAGAACAGAAACACCTTCAGGGGAAAGACAATTTTTTAGGGTCATAGTAAAATGTTCAGTTCTGTAAGAATTTGTTACACCATTCATTTTTTTTGAATTATAGTTTTGAAGATAAAGTATTTTTTGGCTAGGATTTTAAACAATAACTAGGTCCTGTTTAAAGTCAGCAGGAGTGGAATGGTGAACTTCACCAGGACTCTCTAAAATTGGGATTATGCAAAACTGCTTGAAATCACTTTTCAACTCAAGGATGTTTAAGTGAATCCCTAAATCCCTGCCTTCCTTCTGGTATTACAATGAATAATGAACACTCCATATTTCACCTGCCTAGTTGATCAAAGCAGTGGATTTCAGAAGTCTCACTGGGCATATCTTTCCTTGCCGAAACGAGGACTGAGATTTACTTTAGTATTTTGACTCTTTAATCAACTTGACTTTTATAAACTGCAGTTTATTTTCTTTAAACAGACAATCCTGTAAGATCTTGCATTTTTAATGTCATCATATCTTGTAATAAGTTTTAAAACTACTTAAATAATTTTAAAATTAAAAATTTGCCTGAAAGTCTAAATTAAAGGAGCTCTTTAGATTATGACTAAATTCTTTCACTGAGTAAGCAGATTTGAGTCAATGTAGAGGTGACAATTCTGAGCTAACATCTGTCAAGTACTGGCAGTAACGTAATACTTATGCAAAAGCTTATTACATTGACCTCATAGTCAATGGGTTTAAGAGAAACATCCTTGGTGAAAAATCACATCAGAAACGTTCTTTCTGATTGGCTTAACAATGCTGTTACTATTAACTTTATAGTGTGCTACCTAAGGAATAATTAAACCAGATGGTGCGTTAAACCCAACTAAAAGAATAAAGACATTTTTACTTTTAAGTTGATCAAAATTAGGTAAAACAACATATGTTCATGTGCATTACGATTCCTTTAACTACATATTAACTGCTTTCCTTAATATTCTTCCTGGTGATCTGAGAGCTCTGCCTCTTGAAAAAAGAAAAAAACAATCCCTCTTTGAATTCTTCCTTTCTGACTTTCCGGTCACTCATACCCCTGTGTTGCTTTGTTTTTTATGTATTTTAAATAAACAGGTTGCTCACTGCAGCATTCTCAAATTATGTGAAATTGAAATGCAGGCTATTTTGAGCCCCATTCAGATTGTACAAATTGGGGCAGGTACATCCAAAAAAGGATTTGGAGATTGCCTCTAAAGAAGCACAGCTCGCACAAATGAGCAAATTACATTTTATGCAACAGATGTTGAGGAGGGAATTACAAATACTCTAGTTCCTGTTATATTAGTCCTGACTTGCCACCATTTCTGTTTAGCAATGCCACGCAGGGCTAATAATACAGAATAACACTCCCCACCACATACATTATAACTAAAGTCTCTCTGCTGCCCATGAACCAGAGCTATGTTACATTGTTCCCCAAAGCATAAAACACTATTATAATTACCCTTGTCATACCAATAACTCTTTTCAAACATGGACAGTATTTTCATCATGAAGATTGTCTGGTGAATGGAATGCAGCTCATGGAAATATGTAGTCCTGTTGCCTGAACTGATATAAAATTAAATGAGAGTGGAAGCACCCAAATGAGATTTATGATCATAAAGCATTATGGAATAATGTTTTATCTTCACATCTGCTCCTTATCCAGGTGCTGTTAAAAGCACTGCAAAAGATTCATAAAATGAAGCTAACTGTATCTTGATTTTGTGGAGGATTCTGAATAATGGGCTATCATTAGCTAGATCATTTTATATGCTTCTGTCTTCCTAGTGTAAATTACTCCTTAGTCACAACTACTTGTTCAATCGACTAGCAGAACGTAGAGTTAACAGTGAGTATCTCTTGTGACTGCATGAGCCTTGCTTAGGATTTTTTGCTGGGAGAGCTTCAGATGGTTGAAGTGGGAAAGAAAAATTATCTTTACCTATTATCTATAATTGTCTATTATTTTCCTCAGCCCTAAATTTCTTCTAGTTATAATGAAGTCCATAGCAGTAGTATGAGTTGTCAACCAATCTAATAATGTTAATGTTATAAAGTACAGAGACTAATTTAAACAGAAAAGACCCTTGATCCCTTGTTTGTGTCTAAATGGAGAAACAGTGTGATAAGAGATAAATCAATATAATTCACGGGTTTAGCAATTTCCTATGAATATGCCAAGCAGGACATTTATATTAGTGTTTGTATCAAGGCATTTGTATCAGCGAAGCTTGCACATAAATAACGCATTACCCAACAAGTAAGTGTGTTGGTATTGGTACATGGCAAAGAACTTTATTTTATTGGATTTAATGTTCATTTAAGTGGAGGATTAATAGTATCAGCTAAAGTTAAGCCTGATGCAATTAACGTTTCAATTTGATTCTGTGTAGCATGCTGCCCCCTTACTGTTTATTCTGCTTTGAACACTATTGTTGCATTCTGTACCTCCACTGGGCTTCAGTCATATATGACACAAGTCTCTGTTACAGACTCATAGAATCACAGAATGGTTGATGTTGGAAGGGACCTCTGGGCTCATCTGGTCCAACACCCCTGCTCAAGCAGGGTCACCCAGTGCTGGTTGCCCATGATGATGTCTAGATGGTTTTTTTAGTATCTATCTCCAAGGATGGAGACTCCGCAACCTCTCCGGTTGCTCAGTCACCCTCACAGTAAAAAAGTGTTTCCTGATGTTCAGAGGGAACCTCCTGTGTTTGTTTGTGCCCATTGCCTCTGGGTCTGTCACTGGGCACCACTGAAAGGAGCCTGACCCTGTCTTCTTTACAGCCTCCCTTCAGGTATTAATATACATTGATCAGATCCCCCTGAGCCTTCTCTTCCCTAGGCTGAATGGTCCCAGCTCTCTAAGCCTTTCCTCATAGGAGAGATGCTTCAGTCCATCATCTTTGTGTCCCTTTGTTGTACTCTCTCCAGTATGTCCATGCCTTATACTGAGGCGCCCAGAACTGGACACAGTACCGCAGGTGTGGCCTCACCAGTGCTGGGTAGAGGGGAAGGATCACCTCCCTCAACCTGCTGGCAACACTCCTCCTAATGCAGCCCAGGATGCCATTAGCCTTCTGCTGCAAGGGTGCATTGCTGGCTTATGGGCAAGTTGTTGCCTACCGGGACTCCTGGGTCCTTTTCTGCCAAACTGCTTTCCAGCTGATTGGTGCGCAGCATGTACTGCAGGCTGGTGAGGTCCCTCTGGATGGCAGCAGGACCCTTTGGCATATCAACCGCTCCTCCCAGTTTTGTGTCATCTGCAAACTTGCTGAGGGAACGCTCTGCCCCATCATACGGATCATTAGTGAAGATGTTAAATAGGACTGGACCCACTATTGACCCCTGGGGTACACTGCTAGTTACTGGCATCCAGCTAGGCTTTGTACCACTGATCGTGACTCTGGGCCTGGCCATTCAGCTGTTTTTCAGTCCACCTCACTGTCTGCTCATCCGGCCCATACGTCAACGTGACGATCTTGAGAGAAACAGTGTTAAAAGCCTTACTGAAATTAAAGTAGATGATATCCATTGTTCTCCCCTTGTCTACCAAGCCAGTCATTTTTGGTTAGAAAAGAGACCTGTTTTTTTTTTTTTTCCTCGAGCATGGATTAATGTGATGAGTAAGACTTGGAGGTGAAACCTTACTAGAGAGGGATGCAGAGTAAGCTATAAAAGTAGACAATGCCAAATTCTGCTTGCCTAGAAATCACTACAAAATAACATCAAGAAGAAATGTTCTGTTAATGGAATTTGAAGAAATTTATGGGTTTAGCCTACACAGAGATTCATAGGACTTGTAAAGGAATATATGGAAGATCTTTGCCCAAGTCCCCATTAAAATTGGCAATGATGACTGCTTTGAAAAAGCTGAAGATAACATTTGTTATAGAGACCTATGAAATGAAGCAGTTTTTAGGGAGTGTTCTACTCAAAAGCTTTCCCTTTCAGCTGGTGTCCTAAAGCACAAGTCTTTTCTTTTTCCACCAGAGATATCTCTAGCCATGTCACAGAATCATTTACCTTTAGTGAGTTTTCAAGCCAGTGTGGTAAAGAAATGCAAAACTTGTAAAAGAGCTACGCAGAATAAAAAATTATTGCACAAAAAATAAGATTACACCAAAGTACAAAGTTTGCATTTCTAACTATATGCTTGAAATCCGTCACCACGTTTTGTTGAGGTGCCCTATAAATGTTAATAGAGATAAAACTAATTAAAGCCTTCAGAAATTATGCTAAAACAGTATTCAAATTCTTTCATAATTCCATGTAAGCCTCCTGGAATTCTACATGAATATGATTGTATATTAAATTCAGCAAGACCTTCTCAGAAAAGCTTGACCTTGTTGTACTGGTTGGCAAGAAATCGTGCCCCTTTCTATCTTAGTTATTAGCAAAAACCAGTGGGTCCTATTGCTAAAATGTGTTGCTGCTGTGAATAAGGAAAGCACTCAGCAGTCTGAAAGGAAGAGGGTATATTCCGAAATTTTTTCACACTTGTGCACTGAAATAGATACCTTTTTTTTCAAGCTAGTTTTTCTCCCTTGCCTTAACCTTTTAGCTTCTTTTATCAGTTCTGTTCACTTATGTTAGTCTTTCTACTTGATTTTCCCTGTAAAGGATTTGGGATAAAACACTCACATGAAAGATACAACACAACATTTTGTATAGCATTAAACACTGCATAATTCTGCCCTTTATACTGTCTCAAGGTAATTCAAATGTGAACCAATAAAGTCAATGCAAGCTAGTTCTTTACAAACAAGTCAATGCTGATTTCAAGTAGACCCAGACTGATTTACGAAAAACGAGGTTGTTTTTGAAAGATGATATGACAGACACGTAAGCAAGGGGGAAAAGAGTAGTGCACAGTAGCAGACTGAATCTCATAGCATATCAGCAAATTGCATAGACAGCTAAATTAAGAAGTTATATCTATGGCAAGCCTGCTTTCCCACTGAAGGGGTCTTTACATTGCTAGTTGTGTTTCCTTAAACAGCATGGTAGAACACTGCTGATGTTACAAAAACCAAACAAGCAAATTCTCAAATCTTAAGAGAACAACTGCAGCTGTTTTTTAGTATAAAAATGTCTTCTCTTTGGAATTTGGGTCTAACTAAAGTAATATTATTGTGTTTGGATGTCTAATTTTCTTCTCAAACTCCATTTTTGAAAACTGAAGTAGTGAGTGGATAATTGTTTGCTGCAGTGTGTTTCTGAGCAACTAGTACTGTCGACAGTAGACAGAAGTTTCCCACCTCGCAGAACAATGAGGTAGAGAGAAGAATAAATGCAGTGAAACCACAGGGCTACCATCAGAAGAAGAGGAGGAATTAGTACAACTTACTAGAGAGATATTTCATTCTTCAGTTCCAGGTATTCTGTCTTATGTACAAGATAAGGTAGAGGTGGCAAATTGAATACTAAGTGTGTGTGTTAGTGCTCTGGATTAGAAAGGTTGGGGACAGCAAATCCTTGAATGACAAGCATGCTTCCTGACTTTCTGTCATAGAAGTAGTTCACTGAAAACTCCACATAGAAGTCTTCCAGAAAAGAACTCACTAAAAATAAAAATTTTAAAAAATGAAAGAACCGAAAAGAAATGAAAATCCTGCTATAGTTATCTCCAAATACCCCAGATTTGTCTGAAATGTCTAAAACACCATCAATCAATTCATTGTATTCCTTCAAAGGTGCTGGAAATACTTGAGTGGTATAGAATGCCATAGAGTATTCAAACCGAGAAGATCATGTTCCATTTGATCTAACACTTGAAAATTGAACTCAGAGGTAACAATATAAGAAATGCCCCTGATGGAGGCCAAGGGTCCAACTAGTCTAGTATTCTGTCTCTGACAGTGGCAGGAGAACATGCAAGCCTGGCCATTTTCTACAGTCTGGAGTCTGTTAGCATGGTTTATTTATCCCAAGCATCTGTGTCCACAGTAGATAACCCAAAGCAACCACTTTTCATGTGTATTTGGGTTTTCTGACTTGCATGCTATCTGAAGAGCACATTGTGATATTCCCCCATTTCTGTTAGGACAAGCACACAGCCTAAATATAACAAAGAGTTATTTTGAGTAAAACTGTTTGAACACATATCTAAGACATTTGCATAATAGTGCAACTAGGAGAAGATGACCTGTTCTTATTTCCCATGAATATTCACCAGTTTGTTTTGTTCAATATCTTAAGGTCTGATACTTCTACCATTGACACAAAGGTAGCTTTTTCTTCAGCTCTTTCTTGACCAGAGATGGGGATATATGTATTCTTGAGACATACACCTACCAGCAAGTGGTATTCTCTTAAAAGAGCTTAAACAGGATGCCTGAGATTCTTGTGTTTAGGTCTTTTATTGTAAGCTGAATATTTTATGGTTTCTCAACATTTAACTCAATTTTTAATATTGGTCAAGTTTAGAAAGTGATAGAAACTTAGGTCAAGGGTGTTTAAATGTAAGAAAATTTACTGTTTATTTTTTATTTGGCATAATATTCTGAAGCTAAGCAGGGCAGCTATAAAGTCCCTTTGATTTAAAGAGACTATAAATAACTAGATTTTAATAACTTTTTGAAAGCAGCCCACATTCCCACCCCCAACCTTGTTTCTGCAGTTTCTGGTAGTATCTGAAAAATCTGTTCCTATGAAAAACTGAACCACTTCAAAGACAGTTTAGAAGTGCTTAGTCTTCAGGCTTTGTACTTTGGTATGGAAATACTGATTATGTACTGCCAGAAACACAGCTATACTCAGCTTTATATTATAATAAAGAAGCCTTTTACTCAGGAAGGGTCACTGACTTTTTTTTACTTTTGGCGCAAGGTTTTGCTTTATAATAGCAATTGGTGTACTAACAGTAAGAGAGTTCTGTGTCAAGATCCAGCATTGGACCTATCCTCGTATTAGTTAAACTCTGATAGAGAGAGGTAGTGGATGAACCTTTTCTGTGTGAATTGTACCTTTGCAGGTGAAAGAAAATGTTACATACAGTCCATTTGCATTATTGTCAAATTGCCATAAGCCATTGAGAACAATAGAAAAAAGATGATATGCAGTCAGATTTCCAGGAGCAAGTTAAAATCTTGGAAGTTCCTGTCTCTACCTTGGTGTTACAAACAATACTTTAACAAGGTAAGCTAAATAAGTGACTACAGGTTACTTTAAATTTGAAAACTCACACTGAATCAAAAGAGGCAGAGTAATTTTTCATTCAACCTTGAGTGTTATTTACTTTCTGAACTGGTACTTAAAATACTGATGTATGATGCCAAAAGGTAAATTATTTTGAGCTAGATTTAATATAAATTTCATTGCATTTTTGTTTGAAATAGCGGATTTGGCATTCATTTCTTTCCCTTCACTTTGAGGATCTTTCACTTTTAATAATTGTGTTGCCTAATGCCCTAATCTGTTTATTACACTATAACTTAACTTGAACAATGCTGCTTCTATTCAAAATAAACAGATTTAATATGTCTGTGAAATAGACTTCTGTGTAGTAGGATGCTTTACCATCTAGAAAAGCTCGGAGGTTTCTGAATGCTTAAGAAATTATAATGCCAGTGGATTTAGCATTTGTATATCTGCAGGCTCATGCTTATTCAGTTGTACCAAGGCAGCTTAAGCTAATATCTAATCTTCTTATGGAATAGTTCTCCCTATAACAACAGGATTGTGTGTAACAAGCTTGAACAACCGTTTGGCTCCAACTGTTGTGTGAAAGGGAGGGAAGGAGAAGTTGCTTGACTTTTTATTCTTTACAAAATGTCTAATTCCCATTAATCTTGCATATATAGGACAACCCAGAAGTCATGCTGTGATGCCATGTAGTCAACTCATAGGAACCAATAAGTCACGAATAAATTATTCAAAATTGTCCACCTGGATGCTCTCCTTTATGCCACTATTCCATCAAAAGGAGAAACAGGCAAAAGGCATAGAAAAAATTATTTTGGTACTGTATTGAGCTTAGGTATATATGACAATGGAAAAAAATTGGATGAAAGTCAGTTCTCTGTGTATTAGAAGGGAAAACAAGTTGAAAATTTTTAGCAATGTTTTCCTGAAAAATAGCATTCATTACAGACTCATTTTCTGTTTCTGACAAAAAATACGCTATTTTCAACTGCTTATAAAGCATGGAGTAGAAATCTAAATGGCATTATCTTATTTCAAACTCACACATTTTAGAAAAAAATGAGGTGACTTAGTTGTATGCAAAGATTACTTTAGGTTCATTGCTCATTTTGCTCAGCACTTTAAGTTATACTCCATTGGGAAAATTCCCTTAGGCTTCAAGGAAGAGTGTAGATCCTCTGTAGTGGAAATGATAAGCCAAAGGAATTAATAACTAAAGGAGTAGCATGCATTGCAAAAATCTAGGAAGAGATTCAAGGGGTGATGTAGGGAGGAAATAGTGTGGGGAGTTGGGTAGCTTTTGCTTTTTTGTAGTATAAAAAGACTAAATAAATCTCTCTTCTGTGCATTTCATTGATCTCATCGATGAGCTGAAATAACACAATAGCCAAGATGAATCTACCTCCTGATCTACCTCCAGATATTGTCTTCTCTTTAACAAGCAGTGCAGCTAAAAGTGTCCAATGAGAAAACAAGTAAGATAAGCTTTCCTACGCAGCTCCTGAACAGGTTCATATCATCTATCAAAGGAAAATGACTTAATCTTGTCCCCGTTGTTGCTTCATATACAAAACCCATGGTTTTTTCCTGTCGCTATTTTCTAAACCCATACTCATTTCTGAGTGTGCTGGAAGAATACCAAGTAACTTTACTGTAGGATGTTAAGTTGTAAAACCATTGATTATCATATTTAAATTGAGAAACAAAGAAGGCATAGTACAAATTTTCAGGGTTTTTTTTAAGCTATACTACTATGATGGGAAGTCATAGGCTTGTGATAAAACTGATTATTTCTTTTATTAATGAGAAATGTATAATACCAGATATGTGTTTTCTAGTGGTAGATAAGAAAGGGAAAGAAAGGTCATGCTATTTATTAAATAGCTGATATGCTTTTTCCTTATCCAAGAACATGAAAAAGAAAATGGAAGATTTTGTTTATCTATTTGTGCTAGAGATCCAAGAAATTTGATTTTCCATTTGCCATAAAAATCCAAACTGAATTTAAAACTAAATGTTTTTTTTAGGAGAAGAGGAAAAGTGTTTTGATATAATGCCTTGAAATGTACAATGTGGAAACTTCTGAGTTTAGGATTACTTCTAAGGAAAATACTGACACTACAAATAATTTATTTTGTTGCTTAAAAAGCATGTGTTGCATATGTGTCCTCATCCTATTAATCATTTTTCTTCAAATTAAGATTTTGTCCTCTACCCAATAGATCTTTAACATAGCAAAACTATAAAAAAGTAACAAAATTCAGACAAGAAGCTTCTTGAAAGTAGATATTTAATATATATTTAGTGTTCTCTTCATCTTACTGGAAACTAATCAGACTTTATTTTTCCTGTAGAATCACCTTAATTTGGATAAAACACAATCACAAAATGCAAAAGTGCACATCATCTCCTTCACAGTTATTGCTTTATACAGACAACTTGCTTTTAGTAAAATATGGCTTGATTTATTTTTTAAATGAATTTTGATGCACCAAGTTCACTCAGACTTGTTTTGTTTTGTTTGTAACACAGTGGGGCATAAGGTGTTTCTCTAACAAGTTTAGAAGGCTGCAGGTTTATGAATAAGCTTTGGAATCATAGAATGAGTATGTTTTAGAGTGGTTGCCTATAGAAAAGCTATTTGCAGCTTTTTTGACCTCTCATTGATGTAGTATTGCTGTATCTATCTCTTTTTCTCCCTTGTCTTCAGCTTTTGTTCCTTTATGTCAAACACCCTTAATTATATTTTATTCTCATCACCACATTGAAGGGAAAGGATAATAACAGATCCATTAGACGTCATTAAACTGATGATTAAAGCCAGAAATTCTAAAGGACTATTTACAAGATGAAGAAGTTTTATTTAAAAGTATGGCTTCTTGGATCTGTCATATCCTAATACATCTTTAGAGTTGTAACTAAAAAACAGCAGCAAATGGCTCTAATCTATTAAGTACGAAAGAAAAATATGACAGAGGGATTAAAATTATAGTCAGACTCACTCTATTTGTCATTAAAAAAAATCATTAATTGCTCCAGGCTGTTCATTGTTATTAGCAGTTGCTTTCTTTTTATTTCTTTGAATTTACAGTTTGTAACTCAGATATCTGTTTCAAATTGCATTCAATGTAATTATTATTATTTATTTTTCTTGAGCTTGTAAAATACAAAGAATCAAATCTTTAAATGTTTTGGTTCCTATTTCCTATTAGATAAATGAGAATCTAGCATCCAAATAGGACAATAGTTGCATGTATGTTTTTGTGGACCTGGGCTCGTCATGTAGTACAGATAAATAGAGAGAAAATGTGGGCAGCATGTTGACCAAAGATGGACAGACTTATACTGTGGAGAGTTTAGATGGTGGAAAGCACAACAGTGGTATAAAGATAACAATTTTTGTATAGAAGATGTATTGTAGCTTCCACTTTCCCTGCTAATAATTGAAAAACAAATGAATGTTTAGCAACAATTAAAAAAACAAACTCAAAATTGATGAAATGATCCTTTTCTTAGATAGCACATGATAAATCCATTCAACTTAGTGCAACAAGGAATCAAGGAGGTTGAAAGCTGGATGAAATTGAAAGTATGATTATTTCTTTATATGGAAAATGTAAACATAGTTAATTCTAGGTAAAATAAAAATAAAATTACACTTATAAAACCTTATGATTTTCAAGATAAGCCTATCCATAGCTTATAATGGCTATGGAGAGGCCTCCACATAGACGTTATATTCTGTACGTGTTAGAAGCAGAATTTCCTCTCAGAGGAAGGTGAACCTGACCATTGTCAGCAGCATGGTGCTACACTAGATGAATCACCAGCCTTACCTTGCGTAGTAACTTGCTTCTTGTATTGCAAATAAGTGAGTGATGTTTCCAATTTTCATGAGATGCTTTATAGGATTATTGGGAGATAATAGGATGACTTAGTGAGAAATCTTTAGAGGTGATAGAGGTCAGTTGGCTTAAATTTTCTCTCATCTCTTGGTGTTAACTGAATATATGGGATGTACATCTGAAAGTATAACAGTAAGTGTCAGAAGAAAGAAGCAGATGTCAGATTATTGTTGAATTTCTACACTAAAGTTCTATAAAGTTTAGTTCTTGGAACCTTTTGAAGCTTTCCGGGGTTTGATTCAAATTAGCCCAGTTGCAAATTCTATCTGCACTTTCATGTTGCTCTCTGTTATTTTGCCAAAGAACTGGTTTCCTTTTTTTTTTTCTTTCTCTCTTTTTTATTTTTTTTTTTATTTTTTTTTTAAATATAAGGCATGAGTCCAAAGATCATTTCAGGGATGATATATATATATTTTACTGTTTTTTTTCCCCACAAGTTCCATCATGCTGACCTATTGTTCCTATTCACTTTAACTATATGTATGCTGCGCTTCTTAGCAGTGCACCAGAGATATAATAGTTACGTTTTTCTTCTCATCTTTGCAAGGCACAGCTGAAAAATTGGACCCAACAGTATGCCATCTCAAAAGCTTATATAATCTCACCTCATTGTTAGTGTAATAGAAAGAGTCTTCTAGTATAATTTTGCATTTCAGTGAGGTTAATTCTAGTCTTTCATTAAACTGCCATTGTGATCTAAGTTTCTAATGGAAATTTAGAAATATTTCATCACCAGCATATTTTCAGGGCCATATCTATTAGGCCGCAAGTGTTAGTTTCTTACATAGGCATGAAGAACTCTTTGAACAATTATGATAATTGAAATAGGGTTCTGAATTTTAAAATTTGAACTACATAATGTTTGCATTATATGTTTGGAAATGAGATTTCCCCCACCTTGTGCTCTCTAGAAAAGGAGACAGGTTGCTTGAAGAAACTTTCTTAATACGAAAGTAAGCCTGACTAGTCTTAATGCTACCAAGAGTTAGGAAATACCCTCAGGACCTCCAAATGGAGATGGAACCAAAAGTTTGGAGGTATTTAGAATAGCAAAGAGAAGGCATGAGAGGATATAGCATTTGTGACTGAACAGAAAAGCGAGGATGCCATTTGGAGTCGGTCATCGAGGCCAGTATGTAAAGTGAACTTCTTGTGTAACTGGTTTATTTCACTGAAGAGGCATCATAACACAGATGTGGAAAAAGTGCTCATAACAGAATCTGTAGCCATGATGGCCACCTGCTACACTTTTGTGAGGCTTAGCTTTTTTATTTTTCTTCCCCCCTTCTTGGACAGATGGACCCTGTTGTTCCTGTTTGGCATCAGATTCTCTTGGGAGGGGAGGAAGGAATATGGAAGAAGTGGCTGCATGGAGTACGAAGTTGCAGATCTGGGCAGGTGGGAAGATAAGCCTAAGAGAGCAGTACATATTCCCACCTTTCCTAAGGCACTCATTATGTATACTGCAGTTGGTAATGTAAGCTGATGCTGCTGCTCATTCATGTCTCAGATCCTGGGTTCTGTACTGTGACAGCTCTGTAACAGATCCACAGCAAAGAGGATTTCTCATGAGGAAGCAATGTGACAAACCCAAACACTGGTCTGTTTATGCTGTGGTCCAAATTGGCTCTAGCCTCATAGTCTTGTTAAAAATGGACAGACATGCTGATAGTTGTAATTTCTTTCCAAATGTGCACTAAAAACCTACAGAAAAGGGATGCAGAAAACAGAAAAAAGACCAAGAATTTGTGCAGAGATGGATGTTGTTCTTTTCGCATTACGTCAAATTCACACTTAAGCAGGGTTGTACTTAATGGCTCAAAGGGAGGCTCTAGTCGTGGTGACTGACAGAAATCCAGTGACTGTGACTATTAAAAATGAGTTCTTAGGTTCAGTCCAATTTCACTGAAGACAAACAATCTCTTTTTCTCTGATGAAGTGCTGAGGGTTTTAATGAGCTCAGACATACGGATGAGTTAATGAACATTCCTTTCAAATAGTGTCCAGTGGTTGTGATATAAATATTTTGTTGCTTAATGCATGCAGTTTAAATACAAGTCTATTTAATGAATGATCTCTGCTCCCTGCATGGTCAATGGAGAGATTCCAGGTAACTTCAAGGTCATTTAACTTACTCTAGACACTATAGTACATTTCCAAGAGGAGAATTCAGGCTATTTTGTGTTAAAACACTGAAAACATACAAAATTAACAGTAGTTTAAGAATTCTAGAAAACCTTAAATTGTAAGATTTCTTTCCAAATGATGGAGGATCTCTGTTTAAAAATGGTGGAAGAGTTACTGTTCATACTCCTGTTACTAGACTGCCCTTATCAGACAATGCTTCATTTCTTCATTTATGGAAAGATTCACAGATCTGCATCCCTTGGAGCCTTGAAGTATCTGGCTGTGTTCTGTCAATTACTGTGTCTCATGTTGTCATTGCTATAATAAGAGATAAAATCACATTTCTTGATGCTTTCTCCTCACATTAGCTTTAGCTTTGTAAAGATGATGCGAGTCTATTACATGTACAATTTGGGTTGGGTTTTGCTGAATTACACTTGCTGCTTATACAGCAAAATAGCACATTAATAGTCAGCATACATTATGTTCACAAGCTAATCTATTCGTAGGATTTGAGCTAAGGATCTCTTAGCTCCTCAGCCAGGCTTTAATTACTTCAGAGGCTTACAAGGGATCTATGAATCTAATAATTCAGGGTTTTTGAAACTGGATTATTCAAGGATTATTGGTTGTCTGTGGTTACTTGTAATTAGCCACCTGATTTTGGCTTTTTTTGTCTCTAGGGGAGAGTATGTAGCTGTATTAATATAGTACCGGACTGAGACGCAAGAGTCCTGTTAGCTTAGCTCTGTGATTGCTGTGCCGAGTATACTTTAAAAGGCTCTTGACCTTTCTGTGCCTAAGTTTCTCCGTTGATGGAGACCACAATATTAAACCTTCTTTGTAAACCATTTTGTGAGTATTGATAAAAGCCCTGCATAGGACTAAGTACTTTTCTTATCATACCCATTTAGCAGAAACAGATCAAGTGGGAGAAACAGTGAAATAGAGAAAATAAATACCATGATAAACTTGTTACTATAAATTACTCTTGCAATATGATTTGATAAGAAAGTCATAGAGATGTTAATGAGGCCAATCTCAACTAAGTGGAGAGTTAGTGTCAAAAATCTTTGTAGCTGCTGATCTGAGATTATTTATCCAGCCATCACTGTACTATACGAGAACCGCAAATATTGTGTATTAAATCAGTATTAGGCACAAATGTTATAAGAACTCAGCCTGTATAAGCCAGCACTGATGCTCTTGCATAGCATATATTTATAACTTCACCAAGCTGTCAGCTGACTGCTGTAATGCGTGGACTTCACAGAAGAAGCTACGTGGTTCAGTGATTCTTTCTAAGAACATTTTAGGTAGGAGTACCTCAGCTCATGGGAGACAGTA
Organism: Aquila spilogaster; assembly: GCA_024606505.1. Classification (NCBI taxonomy): domain Eukaryota; kingdom Metazoa; phylum Chordata; class Aves; order Accipitriformes; family Accipitridae; genus Aquila; species Aquila spilogaster. Next base: position 24,553,316 of record JANHGO010000069.1, read on the forward strand.
ATCAGGCAAAGAAAAGGGGAAGCTGATCCCACCTGAACTGATTGATGTACAGCAGAATTCTCCTTAACCATGAGCCTGTCTATTCACTGATGGAGAGCACCTATTATTTGGTGCAGTTATCTTTTACCAAGCCACCAGTGGCTTTACATAGCCACTTTTTGTCTGCACAAGCTGTAAAAACGCATGAAGCTACCTGAGATCTTCTGAGGAATATATAAGCTTGGCTGTCTGCTAGAAACTATTTAATTCTGCGTTTAGAATTTTTACAAGGACAAAGGACAGAGGATAGTCAATTAAACCAGATGTAGCACTCCAAGCCAAGGAGCCCATTACTTCTCCTTTTTCAGTGATTCAGGCTATCAGCTCACCAAACTATGGAGTCGTATCCTTTTCTTAAACAATTTCTTTTTTTTCCCCAGAATTTTTAAATTATTCCTTTTTCTTCCTTCTTATTGTGTTAATCCTCTTTGGCTAGTTTAGTCTCTTCTTTCTCAATGTCTGTGCAGAATTTAATAAACCCAATAGATTACACAATGATAATATACAGCTTGTTATTTATGATGTTTTCAGTATGGATCTTAAGCATATACTACATATATTATCCAAATAGCTCTCCTGGTTTAATAATAGAATTTGTTACAGATATTGGCTTTTCATTTTATGGAGAAAAAGCATGAAGTTGGTAATAGCAGTGTAAATAAAAAAAAAAGCTGTAGAAATTGAGTCATAGAATATGTCAAGTTGGAGGGGCCTCATAAGGATCATCAAGTCCAACTCCTTGCTCCTAGCAGGACTACCTAAAAGTAAACCATATGACTAAGAGTGTTGTCCAGACACTCCTTAAACGCTGACAGGCTTGGTGCCATGACCGCTTCTCAGGGGAGCCTGTTGCGGTGACCATCCACTCTCTCAGTGAAGAACCTTTTCCTAATATCCAACCTGAACTTCTCTGATGCAGCTTCGTTCCATTTCCTCGTGTCCTATCACCGGTCACCAGAGAGGAAATCAGCACCTCCCCCTCCGCTGCGCCCCGTGAGGAGGTTGTAGGCTGCCATGAGGTGACCCCTCAGCCTTCTCTTCTCCAGGCTGAACAAGCCAAGTGACGTCAGCTGCTCCTAGCAAGTCTTGCCCTCGAGATCTTTCACCATCTTGGTCGCCCTCCTCTGGACACACTCTGAAAGTTTGATGTCGTTCTTCTATTGAGGTGCCCACAACTGCACTCAGTACTCGAGGTGGGGCCGCACCAGTGCAGTGTAGAGTGGGACAGTCACCTCCCTCGACCAGATAGCTATGCTGTGCCTGATGTACCCCAGGACCTGGTTGGCCCTTTTTGCTGCCAGGCACACTGTTGACTCGTACTCAACTTGTCATCAACCCAAACCCCCAGATCTCTTTCTGCAGGGCTGCTCTCCAGCCTCTCGTCCCCCAGTGTGTACATATAACCAGGATTACCCCGTCCCAGGTGGAGAATCCTGCACTTGCCCTTGTTAAATTTCATACGGTTATGTAAAACTGATGAAGGCTCAGAAAGATAAGTTCAACAGGGAATTGCTGTTGGCTAGGACAAGACTTCACTCCAGATAGTCTACAAATATTCTGTATGTGATGTGGTAACCATCTCACTTGGGTCCGTAACCACCATGTGTTTTCAACAGGCAAAATGAGAGAAACACTTCACATTCTAAACACTCTAGAATAAGCTAGTCCATTGCCTTTGTGTTATGCCACCACATACAGCCTAAGCTTTAGTTCTCTTCATAATGAAAGAAAAATAATGTTTGTCTATTTTGTGTTGCTAAAGTGACAAATATGTCACTTGAAGGTAAAGATTTAAAAGTGTGCCTTGACCAGATCTGTTGTGGGCTGGGGACAGTCATGGGATAGGAACTTGATTTCATTTTAGCTACTGAACAAGTTGTTAGTAAAGACATTTCCTTCTGGAGGATTTATAATTCAGCTGTAAGACTACAGATAAGAAAATAAATTCTGAGAGGACTAGAGGTAAATGATGTTAGTTAGCATGAAGAATGACAGTCACAGCATACTATGCACATTGCTAAAGTGGAATATTTTCTTTATACAGACTTTTAATGTAGGGAGGGGGAATGACAGTGTAGGGGCTTTTCCCATTTATGTCAGGCTATAATACAAGGAGTTGATACTGATTTATGAGTCCTACAGAGCTTGAAACTTGGCTTCCTAGAAACTGCTCCTCCAAGGCAATGCAGTTAGCAGCTCTCTAAATGGAACTAGTAGCTCTGTGTATATTTATTGAGGGATGATATAGACTAAAGATCCTGAATGCTAGATTAGCATCCTTTTCTCTGGTGCAACCAGATAGACTCTCTGGGTTTTCAGGGCTTTGATGCAAAGTGTAATCCTTTTCTTAAAGGATTTTTATTCGTGTGCTTAGAGGATAGTTTAGTTACATGGATCTTGATGGATGAATTATATCAGTAGTTTTGAAATATCCATTCTTCATAGAAAAATATGAGGCTACAAAATCTGTAATTTCATTGTTTTGAATGAATGCATTTAAAAAAAATAAATGCAGTTCATATTCAAAATTAAAATCAGGTGTATTCTAGGTTCTCTTATGTGATGAGATAGAATAAACATAGCAGGATTTGGTTGAAACATTAAAGTGAATATTCATCTTGCATAGCAATCCTGCTAAGTGCCTTCACCTTATAATGAATGATATGGAAGATGAGGAGACTCAGCCTCAGTCTGGGTGAGACTGTCAGTGCTGTTTATTTCCATTTTCTCTCTATTCATTAATTTCATTTCAGACTTTGAGATCGTCACTTTTAGGAAGCTCATCCATACAGGATAGTGAAGAGAGTTTCTATGCTGCTTATTGTTACATCTTTCCTGGTCTTTAGAAGATTAGACAATGTCTTGTGAATTCATTTAAATGTTGATTACACTGTCATTATGTGTGCTCTGGGTTTTTTGCAGGAGAAGAATGAGATGATCAAGTTGGTATACTGTGAATAGACTTAACAAGATTGCAACATGGCACTTTTATTGGAGGAGGAGATTTCATTTTAAAATATACTATCAAATGTGTTTTTCTTAAATGCTGAACTGATGATTCCTTTTATTTTGCTTTTGTTTCTTGAATGTGTCATTTAGGAAAATTAACAGAGATCTACTGTTCGCTGGAACAGTGGTTTGTCTGACAGTGAGCACGCAAGGCGTTGTAGTGATTTTTATATTCTGTGAGTTTTTCTTCCATCTTTATTTGATACTTCCGTATTTTGACTGTCCAACTTTTAAAAAACATCATTTTTATGAAAACAAACTAGGAATTCAGTATCACAATCTATAAAAGCAATTTGAACTGGATGGAAAAGTACTCATGAAAAAAACTTAGCATTAAATTTCTAGTCCAGCACGGATAGCTAAATAATGGTCTTTTCTCTTGCAGTTGTTCCCTAGTCGCAATTGCAACATGTTGCCTTTTAGCCATGTTGTTGTAGGGCAAGGAAAGCTCTCTGAAGCACCTTCCAGTAGAGCTTAATTACCATGCAGATGAGGGAAGAGCCTTTTCATAGACCATATGTTTCCCTTAAGATAGGGACATATATCTTTAAGAAGCTAAGGTAAAGCATACTAATTATTTGTTCTACCTGTTTATAGAGCAAAGTAGAAAAAAAAAAAAAAAGAAAATGGATCAGTGGGAGTCACAGCTCCAGGAAAAAAAACCACGTGCCCGAGTCTTCTCGCAACTCCTAAGTCATTGCATATTTTAGAGAGGATAGAAGTTGCTGGAATTATTAGGAGAGAGTTTTATGTGTTAGTGCCTGATCTGTGTTTACTAGACATCTGGAGTATTTCCCTGGAGTCTGTGGCTTCGTCAGAATTTACAGAGATGTAAGAACCGAATTTGACTTCAGAATTTTTATGTTCAAACCTTCTTAACTCTCTTACACTTTGCTGCTCCTCCCAAATATGCATGTATTTTCAGCTGCCAGGACTTGTGAACTCCTTGAGTAAAGGAGGTTAGTGTGTAAGAATGTAATACATATATATTTTTTATTATCCAATTAAGTAGCTAAGTTTGGAATGGCTGAAAGGAGAGTAGGTTGCACTGTGGTCTCTGGGATTTTCACCCTGACCTGGACCTCACTTTAAATGAGCTCTCGAAATAAACTTGGAATGATTTAGATGAGGGTCTGTAGTCCTCGTAGGCAGATGCTTCTGATAACTATATGTAAAAAGCAGGGGAAGATTGTAATTCCTGGTCATGTGAGTAAGAAATGGTGACATTGTTAAAGAGTTTGGTATGTTAGGTATAAAGATCTTAAAAATAGTGCCAGAAATAAGGAAATATTAGGAATTGTGTACTTTTAAAAAGCCAGGCAGGTAGTTCCCTTGTAAGCAGATTTTTAAGCTGCTTGAATGTTAGAAGCGTGGACTTCACCTGAAGCTTATTAAAAAATTGCTACTTTCACCATTTCATTTTAGGACATATCTTAAGTGTTTTTCAAAAAACAAAATGATGGCTTTACAATGGTGTGTTCTGGATAAAGTATTATTAACACTGAAGATGTGAGTAGAAGTAAGTTTGTTATTTCAAGGTCTAAAGACCGGTATTTCAACTGGAGCTTAAGGTATCTCGGTTAATGTGTTGCATCTGGAAGTGTTGGTTCGTTATGATCGTAATAAGGGCACTCACACTCTGAAAAACACCACTTAAAATGGCATTTATTGGAGCTAACACTGTAAAGAAGAAGGTCTTTTGAGCTCTTACAGGACTTTCTTAAAAGAAAACAGTTCTATTAATAATTTGTACTGTCAAAAAAAAAAAAAAGAGATGTTCCCATGAGAACTTGCTGCATTTTTAGACAAAGGCAAGGACACACAGGTGGTGTAATCACTAGCACTGAGCGGGAGCTGCCGGCAGGCTCCTCTGTAACCGTGGGTGGGCGAAGCTTACCCTGCAGCCGAGGGACACGCACAGCACAGCGCAGCGCAGACCTAATGGCACAGCTCTGCGCGTAGCACAGAGCAGCACGGGCAGGCACCTGCTCCGCTTAACTGTTGTGTGGACTGCTCGCTCCCCAATGTACAGGGGTCTTCTGGTTACGATCACTACAGCTGCGGTTCTGGAATTTTAGAAGGCTTACTTGGTGTGGTCATAACATAAAGAATTATTACGTTATGTTGTAGAAGTAGTTAATACTATTTTTTATGCTTAGTTTGAGATTCAGTTTCAATGTTTCTGTTAAGGTCTGGACTCTGATACCTGCTTAACTCCTGTTCTGTCAGAGGCTGACTTTTTGATCCGTTCATTCTTAGTGATGGAAATAAATGTGAGCATGACATACAACAATCTCCAATAGTCTTCTTTTAGTTTATTTGATTTCTTTTTACTGTTTCTTCGGTGACTTGAGGACCAAAAACTGTACCTTGGAATTCATCTGATGGTTTGCAAAAGATCGGAGCTCACACTTGCTATCTTATAAGCTGGTAACTTCTAATTTGAGAGCAGTGGCCTTGCACATCTCAGACTAAGTGTAATTTAAACACAGTAGTTGTGTTTGCTCTTGTTTCTCTTTTGAAAAGGTGCTAGAACTTGCTTAGGTCAGTGAGCCATAGCATTATGCAGTACCTAAACCTACAGGCTGTTAGGGGGAAGCTGGAGTGGTGTCACACCTCTCATGGGCACTTGGAGGCACAAGCATTCAATTCCTTCCTAGGCCTTGAAGCAGGTACTGGACCTGAAGTTCCTCCCTTTTAAGTGCCTTACCTGATTATTTATGCAGCCATGTACACTGTCCGCGTTTCCAGAATCTTACCAGATGAATTCCTACCTGCCTTAGGTCGGAGACAGGGAGTACCCCTAGCCAATGCAGCCTTCTTGTTAGAGTGTTCACCTACTAGAAATTGGATTGTTTCCTGCTGCCAGGCGCTAAGCCATGGCATGAACAATGATTGCTGCTATGGATATCCCCTTAGGCTTTTCTTGAAAAATTACCACATCCTTTGTTCTTTGAGAGAAAGATCATGACCTCAGGAGATTCCACCTGTGAATGAGACATCTTTTTTTCATCATTTTCACCACTGTCCTAGTGTTTAGCTTTATGTAGGTACCTCAGGTGGCTTTGCTTTATTTGCTCTTTTGGTTTCTGTTCTGGAAGGCCTCACAGTTTTTGATTCTGAAAACAACCAAAATATTAAACTGTCACTAATTTTATTGGATTTGGGCAATTCGTAGTCATCTAAAAATGTAAGTGTCCAATTTAAGCCATTTCCCTAGACTTTCTCCAAAGTTAATGGAAAAGAAGAGGCACAACCAGCTATGATTCATCCTGTTATTTTGGGCATATATCTTATGACAGGATGAATAGTTTTTTGGAGATGTTTCTGTGGTGGCCCCTGATGGAACCAAGAAGACTAATGCCAGCTAAATGTCTTTTCGACTGCTAAAGTAGCTGCAGTTAAGGCTCAGCTAAATGTTTTGCTGGAGGAAATTAAAAAACCCTATGGCAAAGAAGGGATTGACAGTCTGCACTCTTAACCATTTTACTGCTAGTTTGGAAAACAATTTTTTAATTGGGTGTTTAGCCAACCATCTTACTCCTTTTCATATAATTGGATTTCAGTATATGATATGGATTATGTTATCTGTATGTTCACTTCACATTCTGTTAGTTTCTTTTATATACTGAGAACTTCTCAGCCATGACCTTTCATCAGAAGAAGACTAATCACTTAAAGAATATTGTTTGAATGCTGGAAAAACCCTACCATGAATGTGCATATCAAAGAATAATTAAATACTTTTTGCAAAAGGAAGCAGAGAGCAGGACATGTGCAAGGAATTTGTGACTAATTGTTGGATTTATTCTGTAAATGTATAGAAAAGAACATGCTTGTACTGTGCAGAAGTACTCAAGCACTAGAATATTAATCTGACCAATAGATCTTTCAGGGAGACAGCAAAATCATCTTTGTGTCTAAACGAAACAGTTGAATCATTCCTTAAAAAGGAGGAAAAAATAAGTAACTATTGATGTTAGTATTGTCTCACCTTTGTTTGCAGAGGATTCACTTTAGTACTTTAATTTGGTCAGTCCTCTGGTGATCCCCAGAATGTCCAATTTAGTTTGCATATAATTGTCCTGATATTTTTTGGTTAGACTGCTCTTTTCAGTTAAGATTATTAGTTTTCTGCTCTGCACTGTGCAGCTTCCACAGGTCTTTCTACACAGGCCCAGCTTCTAAAGCTTGGAAGGGAAAACATTCATATTAGAAGCAAACTTAACAAAAACCTAACGCAATGGTGAGGGTAACAAATTTTAGTTTGTTCTTTTCTCATCGGTGTATATAATAGCACTAATAATACAAAAATAACCTGATTTAAAATATTTTTTTTAGAATGCATCTCCTTTCATTGGCATATAGTGTGGTTTGTTTGACATGCAATTAGAAGGCCGAATAAATTTATGTTATTGGAAACTTCCTAAGAACTGAAATGTTCTCCAGGATAAAATATGAAGCTCTCCATTAATCTTCATTATCTGCTATAAAGATCTGGAAAGTCGAGGTTCATCCAATAGACTCCTAACTCAGTTACATGAGGTAGTGCAGTCATGCAAAACTCCACCAAAAAGAACCTATCTCCACTGATTTTTGGAAAAATCAGTAGACCTAATTTAAATTCCAATTAAATGTCCAAAATTAGGGGAGATGTACTCAGTCATACTTTTCTAAATAATATTTTTTTCTCCTGATTGAAAGTTTGGACTAACTTTTTGGTATCTTTTCCATCGCACACAGGATTATCTGTCATTAAACAGTTACATGTTCCTCCCACTGTATCCATATTCTGTTGTTGATCAGAACCCGTATGCTAGTTTGAGCCATAAAGTTAGCTGCAGTGGGTCTCAGTAGTCACTATTTTCAGCTGTAATCAGTACTTCGTGATAGCAGAGGCTCTTTCAGGCCTGCTACATACATGGCTAGGAGTGCATTACTACTAATGCAGTGCTTCTCATCTTGAATACTTAGGACTAGGTGGTATATTTGGCATAGCGAGCAAATCAGAGACTGGCAGTCTGGCTTAATCATTTCAGACTAGTACTGCTGCAACTGCAGAAGGGCCAAGAGAAGCAGAAGAGGAAAAAGTTGACCCAAATGTAGTTTGTAGAGAACATTTATCAAGTGTGAAATTTTGTATTTTTCCTTTTTTTTTTTCTTTAGAAAACACACTCCTTATCCATAGAGGGAAGACTAGAAGGGATTATTACAGTATCTAATCACTTCCCTTGTTAAGCAGGCCACAGAATGACACCAATTTGTCTGTGTACTGAACATAGTGCTTGTTTGCTGGGTTTTCCCTAAAAGCATTTTGCTCAAATCTGATATCAGTAATCTGTCTAGTACATCTCTAAGTGAGAAATTTTATTAACCTTGATGGCTAACTTATTTGCTTGTTTAAAGAAATAAGATAAGCAAGCGTAACAGCAGATGCTTTTTAAAGCACATTATCTTAGTTTCAATCCCTTATTGGGCAATAATACAAATACATCAGCAGTTGAGGATGCATGGCCTTCTGGTCAAAAATTTTGGAAAATATTTCTGATTTGGTTTAAAAGAGAAATTATTTTAAATATTACAATAATATATATTACCCTAGAGATGTACTCTAAATGATCCAAAATTTTTAAACTTCCTCATATAAAGTTCTATTTGAATGTGATTGTAATTTTTAAAAGATCTCTTTTTCCCTTAAACAAAAATAAGAACACTTTATATATAACAAGCTTTCTGTAATAAGCTCTTGAATTCTGATCATGATGTCAAGAATTTACAATGATATGATAAAAAAAAACAAACCAAAACTGGATTGAAGGATTAGTGGGGAGGCTGGACAGAAAGCAAGTAATCAGCAGAGAATAAGTTCTTTAAAAACTACCTTTGAATGTTACAATACAATGAATGTTATGAAATAAATTAATCAATCAGATTCATAGTTTCCTGCAATGTTGCAGCCAATTTGGTCAGTCTTTTGATGAAGTTGTTTTTTGTGGGAGTTTTACTAATACTACCTTTTTGATGCAGACAATACTAGTAGGCAAGCAGGAGGAGAAGGTGCTGAGGTACAGTAAATCCACTAACCCCATATTCAGATACAAAAGCTAAAGAGAAGTACTTCTCCACTTAGGATGACTTCGGGGGGGAACAGGGTGGAGAATAAAGTAACGGAGATGTTTAAAAACTACCTGCCATCTGCCTCTGACTATAATGGAGCCTGTTTCTTCTAACTAATTTGTAGCCTTCTGCATTGCTGAAGCCTTGGCAGCTGGGAAAAGCAAAGAAGAACATTGAATCACCCTTTCTGGACAGTATTTCAAGGTGCTATTGGTGTAGTATGAAATACATAGGTTAGAAAAAACTTAAAAGCTTTCGAACACAATCAGAACTTTTTACTATGAAAGCTTTTTGAATACCCACATTTGAACATATCGTTTGCACCATGCAGAGAGGTGATAAGAAAACCACAATTCAATTTTGCTAGCAGTTTGCAGCCATCTTGGGCAAGCAGAAATGAGACTGAAAGCAATGAGCAATCAGACCGAAGTGCTCCGTTTATGTTTTGATGTCTTCTTGAAGCCCAGTAGTTTTATCATCTGTTCGGAGGGGAAATGTGTTAGTTTGGCTACACAGAAAATCTAGTGCTCCTTTAGGTTCAATTGGCAGGCAACACTGGACAAGCCATAGATAGAAATTAGGAAGACAAAACATTCAGGCCTTTGTCAAAAATGATTTTTTCTTTTATTTAGAATTTTTATTTCCCATTCTGGTTCTCTTCAAATGTTCTGCTGGCCGATTTTGAATGGCTCCAGGGCCCTGCCAGAACAACATATTGTTGTTCAATGTTTTCATATAGCAAACACTTTTCTGTACATCCAGAATGCAGGTTTCCAATTGCAATTAGCTACTTACAGATTAGCATCACCAAAAAGCTCTTTTCTTCCTCCAACACTCCTGTGTAATTCTATGAGTAAGCATCTCTTCAACAGCTATCTGACCATGCTGTCATGTGAAACAATAAAATGGCTACGGTTTAATTTTTATAGGACAAAACAATCTATCCTATGTGTAATATATACAATATCTCTATGAAATGAAGCATCAGACTAATACTTATAAAAATAGGGTATTTTTATGTAAGTGGAAAAGATGAATTTAAATACTGTTTTTTAATGAAATGGTTTTCTTATTGAAAGAAAAAGGAGGACACATTAGTCAAGAAGTTTTTTCAAATCAAGTTTGACAAACTTTGCATAGAAGGTGTTTAAAAAATAACTAATATCAAAGCCTTTTGATTGAAAAGATATTTCTGTAAAAAAAACCAAAACAAACTACAAAACAACTAAATTAAGCATATATAAATATTTCCAAGATGTAGTAACGGGAGACTTCTTAAGGGAGCACTGATCTTAAGGACTTTTCTAGTCAGTTGGCAGAATCAAACATATCTTTAGAGCAGCACGATCCTTAAACTTTGTTTTTATTGTGTATGCATGTGTGCAAGACATACAGGTATGCGTGAGAATTTTTTTTTTCCCCACAGGTATGATTTTAAAACTTTAGGAAAATATTTAGATAGTCCAGAATATTTCTTATTATTGTATTCGTCATCATATATTTCAGCTTCTAAGTCACAGAAAAGCAGTAGCTACGTGGCTACTTCTTGAGCCCTTAACAGGATTTTCCATGATAAATGTTTGATGCACAAATGTGTATGAATCATATGGAAAGATACTTTGGCATGTCATATATTTTCTCCACTCTGACTATCCATCTCAGTACATAATAATGACTACTCTCTACCATCCTTATCAGATGTACTGGTCTGGTTCAGAAGAAAATTTTAAAAACTGTGGTTTGGTCCAGGGGGGGCTGAATTAATCACTACACATCTCTAATAGGGCTTTCCTAAACTGCAGTTTATATAAGTGCTGCTTCCGTGCTGCTTTCATGGAAACTAGAACAAGGAGTTTCTTTGTTTCCTGTCTTAATTTTCTAGGTGGTTCCTCACAAGTAATTGACTTACTTCCACCTCCAGTGTGAGTACTTAAAGATGGAACACTACTTGTCTTTGAAGAGGCTTGGGAAGGAAGGGATCCCTAAACCACCATCACTACTATGAAGATACAAAGATACAGAAGATGTAAATAGTGTAGATAAAATTATTCAATAACTCATCTTCTTTATGATACCTCTGTTTCTACTGCTACCGATGTAGCTTTAACAACCCTTTGTCCTCATGCTTCACTATTAGACATATCCTAACGACTTTTTCCTTCCCTTTGGGATAGGCTATTTCCCATTTTCTCACCATGCTCCTAACTTCAAAGATGTCAGATAAATGTGAATTTCCCTGACATCCAACTAATCCTTCGGGGAAAGGGAGAGTAGAAGAAGCAGGGGAGTGCAATAGAAGTGTTCTATTCAGTTGCCAATGTGTAGCAAAATACAGCACATATTTCATCGAGGAATTCATTGTGGCTTTCCTTTTCCATGATGAGGTAGTTGAAGTATAAAACATAAAACTGAGAAGAGAAATAATATATACTTCACTTCTCTGAAGCATCTTTTGATAATGTAAAAGACATAGCCCCTATTATTCAAAGGTGAAAACTGAAGTTGTAAGAAATTAAGTTACTTTTTCTGAAATCACACATTATTCAGTGTAACATAAAATTAGGTCATCTTGTTCTGATTCTGGTGCACGTCTCAACATACCCCAGTGAGAACTCTGCCTCAAAAAGACTTGGGGGAAAAATAGAGTCGGTAATTCAGGACTTATCCATTTTTTCTTCTATTTTAAGATATGTACTTTATATAGATTTCTTATGGATTTTGTTACACCTTCTAAACACTTCAATGCAACCATGTGCAAATTTTCATGTCTTTCATCTTTTGCTAGTAAATTAATTATTGTTAAAAATAAAAATTTTAAGGAAAGATTAGTAATAGTGACTATAATCTTACCATATAAGAAGAGCTTCATTAAACATTTTTTTCTAAGAAGAATGGAGGCCGAAGGCGGATAGAGGATATTTTTGTCAGGAAGATTATGTATTTAGTACTAAAGGTTTTTATGTGGAGATTTTCTGAAATGTTTTCCCAGAAGTGATCACTTGCTGGTAAAAGATTTATATGAGATCCCATGAAAATAGAATTTTAATCTGTCAAGCTAATCTAAATAATTTAGGCAGGCAGGTTTATTTACAGAAAGATTTTCACAGAACACAATAAAGATTCTGGAAACAGATTGCTTGTGGTCTCTTTTGGATTAGGCTAGATCTTGAAATGCCATTTAAAAGAACAATCCCCCCTTTTTTTTTTGTTATTGTTGTTACTGGAAAGTCTTCCCCTAGTTCTGAAAAAAATTAGTTGTTTCCTTGCAGACATCTATTCATATTTTTTTGCTTTTTTTGAAACTCTTATTTTGAAGAAAGAAGTGAATAAAGAGTTTTGGTGAAAATGAAGTTAAAGGAATGTGATAGCCAGCAACCAAGAGAATTAAATGACGGAGAGAGTTGTGTGAGCTTGCCTACTTTCTCTTGGGATAAACCACCTTGCAGTTCATTGATGTGGCATATCCTTTTTCTAAACATTCCCAGAGCACATATTTTCAGACCTTCCTACCTTACTTTTCTATATTTAGGCCCTAAAGCTTGTTTTGCAAACATATGAGAAGCAGAAGCTTTCACTCATCTGTCCCACGTTCAGAGTCACATGCAATCCAATTTCTAAGCAGTTATCATTGTTGCTGTATTAGCTTGGTAAAGTACAATTTAAACAGGCACTAAATTTTATCATCATGGCAAGAAGAAAGCATAGTAATAGTGAAGTTTTCAGTAAAGCCATGTTAGAATGGTATTCCTTTTGAAAAGCTTTGTAATAAAGGGATACTCTTCAGCTACAAGGTGTACATTCTATATAACTTGCCCCAATCTGGCTGTTTCCCTAATTTTTCTGTTGGAACATGAATTGAGCTTCTTGATGCTTTCCCTTCCCAAAACAGTTTTTTCGTATTAGTTTTCATACTGATACTCAGTACTCAGCAGTACTAACTGGGTGAGCCAAATTCATTACTGCTATGGAAAGATGGATGCAACATCACATATTGCAGTCAGGTTCTGCATTCTTCTGCCAATAGTAAACCTGGACCTCTCTCTGGTTACTTACTTACTTTTAAGCTTTGATAACAGACACGTTTTTGGTGAGTTGTCTTCTATTATGTACCAAGACAGTCTTTTAGCGTAAAAATTTTTAAAGGACATAATTGTATTCAGTTTTTCCTAAGTTTTATCTATTTTGATTTTTTTTTCCTAGGCATGCACATGTTTAGTCCAGTGATTGCTATGGCTTAACCATTTATACCTAGAAAACTGTGAAGTGGAGCCTAATGCAAGTACCAGCTAAATGTCCTGTATGTCAACTTACATTTTATTCATGCAGCAGGATTAGGTAATATCCATCTTTTGCAGTGTTCTTTAATTATATTACAGGTCAAAACTTCAGCTGATGGTTCACCCAACTAAGCATCTAATCAAATCAGCTTTCTTCTGAGAGAAAGAAAAATGCTCCAATCTGTCAATCTTTCCAAATATGGATGATAAATTCCAACATCCTAGATTCTTATTTTTCAGTTTCTAAAGAGTTAATCTAGATGGCTATGTAGAATAAACTTTTAAAAAAAGATATTTTGACGTCATTTTAATCTTATTCTCATGTTGTTTAGGACAATTTTATGTTGCTCTACTGGTATTTTATTTCTTCATAAAGACAAGATACATTTCAGGAACATTACATTTAAATGTTAAGCAGCCAAGCTAGCAAAAATGATTCTTCCTTCCTGGAGTAAAACATCTGCTGAAACTACTGAAGAGTCTATTTTCTCTTAATAATATGATGCATATATTACTTCTGTTGATTGAGTTACAAGTGCATTTGAGGAAGAGAATAAAATTCTAAGGAAGCCTGAAGATATTTTTTCTGAGCTAGCTTTCTGATGTGATTACAGATTTGTAACTACTAAGCAGTTTGTCCATAGATTTCTATTATCATTACTTGTAAATGTGACAATATATGGACCTTGGGTTGGAAAGAAAAGTATTGTTCTAGTGTCATTCACGTTTAAGTGCAGCAGTAGTTTTTCTGTCTCCTCCAAAGACAATGATTGGTTGCAGCTCCTCTCTTAGGGATTCGGATAGTATCATTTCTACTGTTCAATTACAGTATCATGGTACTGTTCATGACACTAGCCTTGGGGAAAGATAGCAATGAGAAATGTTGCCTTCTACATGTAGGCCCTTCACACAGAGATCTACTGCATAGCAAAAGGACCCCCTGGTTTTGGAGTATACTTGAAATCTGTTTCCCCAATTTTAAATATAGCAGGCAGGCTCGGGGCTAGACACAATCTTTTCCTCATATGAAAATCAGCTGTTTTAAAATAAAATACTCCTGCATGGCATACGTTTGGCTTGGCAAAAGAAAAAAGAAGGAAAAAAAAGAGACATCCTTGACTCTGAAGGTGCAAGGGATTTTAAGACTCACTATTCAGCAATAGACTTGGAGGGTTTTTAGTATATTTGTACTTTAGTAGACTGTTTTTTCCTTGTTGTGAATTATCATAAAATGTTGAGGTCCTGGAGATATTTCTACCTCTTCAAAACCAGCGGTACCCAAACAGAAACTACCTACTAGTGAAAATTCTGATTCTTTCTTCCCATCTCTAAGAATTAAAATAATGTGTAATTCCTTAGTAGTTCTGCCAAGTCTATAGTGGCAGAACCCTCTCCTCTTCTCCATCTGCTTTCTTGTGAGAGGGAGAGGAGACAATGAAATGGTTATCTCATATTTTAAAGTTAACTGATCTCCAGTTCAAGCTGCTTCATCCTACAGATGATTCTGGAGATGATTAAAATTATGCTGGAGAAAATGTGCATGTATGTTATAGATACGTTCATTACCAGACCTCATCTGAAGTATTGTACTATTCTCCATTTTGCTACGGCAGCCATTCATAAAAGATTTTGTGGGAGAATATTGTGCTTCTTGCAAGCACGCTTCTCTGGCCGATTTCACAGAGAACTCTCCATTCGTTTGAGTCAACCCTAGAGAGCACTGAAAGCAGATGAAATAGCTGAGCTAAGCAGAAGTCAATTTGTAACAGTGCTGGCAGGCTATTTGGAATGTCTTCCCATTTCCTTATAGCGGCCTTACAGTACTTAAAGGGGGCCTACAGGAAAGATGGGGAGGGACTCTTGAACAGGGAGTGTAGTGATAGGATGAGGGGTAACGGTTTTAAACTGAAAGAGAGTAGATTTAGATTAGATATAAGGGAGAAGTTCTTCACTGTGAGGGTGGTGAGGCACTGGCACAGGTTGCCCAGAGAG
>JANHGO010000069.1:24578576-24610200 GCA_024606505.1 Aquila spilogaster
AATTAGGCTCACATCTGAAGAGACATGGACTTTTCAGGGCAAGCTGTTAGATCTGATTTCTGACTCGAGCGATGCCTAGTTGAGATTTAGTTTAGATATCAGGAAGAAACTCTTTGCCATTAACGTTCTGAAACGTCACGTGAGACACCAGCCACAGGTTGCCTAGATGAGCTGTGGATGTTCCATCCCTGGAGGTGCTCTAAGCTGGTCTGTATGAGGCCCTGGGCAGTCTGATCTGGTGGGTGACAGCCCTGCACATGACAGGGGTGTTGGAATTAGATGATCTGAAATGTTCTAACCCAAGGCTTTCTATCATTCTGCAATTCCATGATTACCAGACCTCATCTGAAGTACTATTCTCTATTTTAGTATGGTGGCCATTTGCGAAAGATTTGATGGGAGAATATTGTTTTTTTTGCAAGCATGCTTCTGTGGCCCATTTCATAGACAACTTTCCATTCACTTGAGCCAACCCTAGCAAGTACTGAGAGCAGATGAAATAGCTGAGCCAAGCAGAACTCAATTTGTAACAGTGCCAGCAGGCTGTCTGGAATCTCTTCCTATTTCTTTTTCCTCTAGAAATAACTAAGTACTGGCACATTCTGATGCACAGGTGTTTAAATATTTTGTTTTCTCACAATTATTTAGGGCTACAGTTCATACAATTACTGCTTTTCCAAAAAAAAAAAAAAAGTGACTAGTACAAATTTGTACTGGAATTTGTATGAAATTGTTGCTGGGAACATCAGGTAAAAGTGTTTTAAACGATCGTTATTATGTATGCAAACAAGCAGCTGAATTTAACTTATGTATGAGCCCTGTAAAGTTTCTGTAAAACCCAAATGATGCCTCTGTCAAAAATGACAGAATATCCAAAATCTGAGTTTCATATTGTAATGTTGATGTTTTTCCCCCACTATGCTGTCCAAGCAATTTTAGAAACTTCTGCTCTTCTACTACATAGCAATGTATACATATGGCTTTGCTCAACCACTGAAGATGATCTGTTGTCAAAGATTCATGCCAGCAATTGTTTTGCCAAATAGTTTACTTTAAGGAGCAGGGAATCCAACCTAGTTATCAAAATTTGATGTTTTGAGAGAGCATTAGAAATTTTTAACTGTTTCCATGACAACAGCTTTTCCTATTTCTTATTATCTTTTTGATTTATCTCTGCCATTCAGGAAAATATGAAGCAGATTGTTTTGTTTAACAATTAAGATACCTATTTGTTTCATTTTCACTGCAGAAAATTCACATAACTGCAATTACTGCTCTGCGTAAATTGTATAATACCTAGATCACCTTGAATTCTTGAGGCCAGCATAATTTTTATGTCATCAGCCTGATTAAATGATAATCAGGCTTTGATGATACTTTATGTCAACAATTAGATAAGTAAAGTTTTAAAGTAGGTGATATGAGAACAAGATTAGGAGCACAGAGGTCAATTTTCTGTTCTTCACTGTGCAAACCTGCTTGAATAACCTTAAGCAGAAGTGTTGGTTTCTTTTGAGTGCTTCCAATTTTAGATGTTTAGTTTCAGGTACTGAATAATTTTCATGAAGCTGAGTGGCTTCAAGTCTCATTTAAAAGAATTTGAAAATACAAACACACTCTCTCTCTCTTACCTAATAAATAAATAAACTGACTTCTTGCTGCTATCATAACCAGAGGAAATCACAGTGAACTAATCAATCTCCTTCCAACTCACAAAAAAAAAAAAAAAAAAAAAAAGAAAGAAAATGGAGAGAGATAAAGTGTCATTTGTTTTCACTTCGTAGTCACTGTTGTTGCCTTAGGGCTGTACCAAACTTGCTACACTCCCCTCTGAAAGACAAGAGAAGAAATCAGATGCGTGTATAGAACTGAATACATTATCACCAAACTCTGAATGCCTTGAGCAGGTGAGACAGACACATGTGCAGGCACTCTGTATTGCCCCTGCATGAAGATAAAGCACCGTTTATTTCCCTTGTGTTCAAAGCCTACTTCAGTGGTATTATAATGAGAATATTTTTCCTTCGTGGGTCATGTGTGCTTCATATGTAAAGATGAAAGATTGAAAATACCTGTTTACTCTTTTGCCAATGCTTTAGGATTTTGTTTCTCATGACATTTAATAAGTACATGGAAAACGTTTTGTTCCATGAGAAGCAGAGCTAAAGATGCTTGGTTTCCCAGGGATTTGTATTCATTATCTTTCCCTCCTTCCTTCTGCAACAACTGCAGCTCTCCTGGTATGGAAAAACCTCTAGGCAAGAGCTAGCCACATACTGTGGCTCACACAGAGCTATTCATATATTGATCAGCTGGCCAATATACACATCTGGCCAGCTGGTTGCTGTCAAACAATGTGTTACTAGCTCTGTTCTCACTGGATCTTATGTTTAGGAAGGTCTTTTACCTAACAAACCATTTTTATAAAACTAGGAAAGTAATGGACTCTGTTTTTCAGATAAACAGAAATTATCCAGATGATTCAGAAATTAATGAGTGCCATGTAGAATGACAGACATTCAAAGCAATGATCTACATTTTATACCTGTAAGAAATAAGCTAAAAGTATACTATATGAATATTATTAATGTCTCTATGTCAAGCACTCAGAAATTAGCAGAAGTAAGAATTAAGATTACCTCTGCAATGTGACTTTAACCACTCTGTTAATATGCTATATTTTTAAAGCATTAGCTGTTGGATCACGTACTATATTTTCCATCTTCATCTGTAATTTATGTAATTATGAGGAATGCAACTTGAAATATGTTTTAGATTTTTCCGAGATTTCACACACCAGGGTCAAAGTTGCAAATACATGTTGCAATTAAAGATACATACAAACAAAATCTTGGCAGTATTTTAATTTAGAGTATCACTACTTCTAGTAGAGATATTTAAGATTAGTAGCTATTGATTGGACTTGTTTCTGCTCTCATTTAATTGATGTAAACAGGAGATACTCTAACTGAAATCAATAGGGAGAACTGACCTATGTTAAGTTTGATTTACACAGAACCTAAACAGTGAATGCTAAATTTTTTCAAACTTTTCGTATGACTGTTTCTGTGTTTCACATTACTAAATAGATATGGAAAGCAGGAATAAAAGGTTTGCGCATCCTAAGACGAGTTCTGATGTGGTTGAGGTCATCGTGAAACAAAAATTGTGTACGTGGCAGTTAACTGTGATTGCGTATAAGCCATTTTAAATGCCACTTCAGTTATATATATATATCTTTTTAATTAAAAAAAAGAAAAAAAACATTATTTTATTGGAAGCAAAATTTAATGCTTGTCATTTTTATGTAGATAACTATTAAGTATAAATGTTTGAGATGCCTTCTATATCTCAAACAGAGTTTTGGAGTACAGATTTTTATGGACACACATTAGTCTGTTTAAATCAACTGTAGCATTTCAAATTTGATACAATTTGTACTGTGGCATCTAAGTCATTGCTTCTAATTTAGCTGATCTACTTTACTGAGAGGGAAATATATTTCTTACATGCCTTACATTCTGAGCCCTCCATCATGTAATCTGGTTGATTTTGGAATCTAGTAAGTGTAACATCAGGCATTTCAAGGAAGTCTTCAAGATGGACGCAGGCAATGATTGATGATCTGTGTCCTACTAACTTATGTAAACAAATAGCTCCTTGAAGCAAATACGGTTTCTTTTGCTTCCATTAAAGCATGCATCTTTCTGAAATGACATTCATCCATCGCATGTCTTATTTTTTCAAGATAAGAGGGACGATCACATTTATGTTCCAAATTGACATTGAAGAATGTAGACCATATGTATTCTGTGCAGAGATTATTTCATATTTGGGAAAAAATACTAAGGGATAAAAGGAAAAAGTCATGTTTTGACCTTAGACCTGGAGATGCTTTGAGAATTTCCCTACTGGATGATTGTAACTTGGTGAATGGAACCTCTAAGTCTAGAGACAACAACAATTAGAAACTGAATATGAATTTATAGGTGTAATGTATGAAGGTGATCAGAACACAATGAACTTGAATTTTATCTTTCACTTGGGGAAAATTGAGACTAATTCTTCTGAAATCAGTAGAATTACGTTAGAGCAAGGTTTGTATATAGAAGAGAAATGGATCAGAATAAATTATTCTGCTATAATTGTTTTCAAATAATTCCCTTATGGTCCTTCTGTTCTGGAAAAAAAGGAATCATTTTAAGAATAATAATTTTTTTTCAGGCAAGCAAGGCCTAATGCCCTGGTATGAGAATTTGTTACGTGGTTTGAAATGTTAGCAGTATGACATAGAGGTTTGGATATCAAGTTATTGATTTGATATTAAAATGGTGTTCTGGTAATTGGGAGCTTAGTGCCAGTGTTCACTCAATTGGTATTCTCAATACTGCACTAGTGCAGTATCCTTTATCAGCGACACCCTTCATATTTAGTATTCTACTTGACTGTTTAGATAGACTTGTAAAAGACTGCCTTGTTCTTAGTCACTAAAAAGTTAGATTTTTGCTGAAGTATAATTAATAACAGATATATAGCAATAAATTTTTGATAGAGGCTGAGTAATTTTTGTCAATATTTCATAAACATGGAGTCAAATACACAGTTAAAAACCTTTTTTTCTAGTGTAAACATAGCCTGCAAGACACAAAATTTACTGCCCAGAGAAAAAAAAATCATAGAATTATAGAATATCTCAAGTTCGAAGGGGCCCACAAGGATTACTGAATCCAACTCCTGGCTCAACACAGGATCATGCCAAAATTAACTGTATTTCTGAGATCCAAATGCTATAGGGAAGCTATAAAAACAATTTAAAGAAAAGCTGTTTTCATGCCTTTCTGCTGGCCTACAAAACTTTGGGCTGTCAGTACTGTTTGTGAAATTGTAGGAGACTTCTTACAGAACTGTAGTAGCTGCCTGATTTCAAGAATCTTATCAGCATGTCTCTAAATGGCACTCTCTGTGGCAAACCTTAATTTTACTCCTCAACAGACACTACTGAAACTGTCTTTTGTAATATCTTCATGGGAAAAACAATTTTCAATATGCCAGTTAAATATCTGTGTCATGGATGTCACAATTTAGCTGAGAAGTCTTATTCAGAGTGTCAAAATTTCACACTTAAGGTTATCTTCACTTGCTTTCTAAGTGAGCTACTGACTTTGGAGAGAACTAGAAACAAAGGCGCAAGCCAGAGCAGGCAGATACACATGGCCTGCTTGCAGCCATGCTCATGTGCAGTTGTCACAGTAAGACCTGCAGGTTGGGTGCAGACTGACACTGTCAGGCACTGTCTTTGTGCACTGAGTACCAAATTCCGCTGCAGACTTACTATATTTAATGCAAATTGTGAACACTGTATTCTGTCTATTACCCTGATCTTAAAATGTGTTTTGTAATTCACGGAAGAAGGATCAATCTGAGTAGAGCTGAAACAACACCTTTAGTGAAGACCATCAGACAACTTCTCTGAGGGAAAACAATTTTGAATGGACCAAAAGAAAGATATAAAGGCAATAAAAACAGCAGTATAGTTCTTGAGAAATCATTTTTCAGATGAGTTTTAAGATTTCTCTGGACATTAACAAATTATATTGAAATAGGGTGAAACAGCTTATAGGAAAAAACAGTGAATCTAAAGTTGTGGGGAGCATTAAACATCGCACCCTCCCTTGCTGTTGTGCAGAGATCTATCAGTGATCTATTCATTTTAAGGAATTGAGTATAACTTGGTAAGGATGGTTTTTGTTTCGGAAAAGATAGCTTTACGTTCAGGGTTAAGAGTAATTCTATGTATGTAATATGTAGGTCACTCTGAAAGCAATGCCTCTTATTTATTTCCATGGAAACTACAACAGATACAAAGAGCTACAAAACTCTGTTTTTCAGTGTAGTCACAACCATTAACTATGCATTTTCGCCAGCGATGAGTAAGAGCCTGTATGCCATGCTCATAGAAATCTGCACCAGCAGAGGTGACCCGCTGTTTCACAGCTGCTATGATGGTGTTGTTGCTAGGAAGATATTGCCCATCTTGCATCAGCCTGAACAGATGGAAATCAGAAGGTGCCAAATCTGAACTATGTGGTGTGTGTGGTAGGACAGTCCATCTAAGATTGGCAGTATGCTCCACAGTCTTCAAACTGGTATGGGGCCTGGTATTACAGTATTTCAAGTTGTTTTCTTTTATGGTCTGTAAGTATGAGCCTTCAGCTTAGTCAGTGTCATGATGTAGAAATCAAAGTTGATGGTTTTACTGGATTCCAGCAAATCCAGAAGGATCACCTCTTTCCTACTGCAAAAGACAGTACAAACCACTTTACCCTCTGAGGGCTGTGTCTTGAACTTTTACTTTGATGGGGAATTCACATGTCAACTCTGTGGACTGCAATTTTTGCTCCGGCTCATAGTGGTGACACCACATCTCATCACCGGCAGTTTTGTGATCCAGGAAGCTGTCACCTTCAGCCTCATATTACTTCAACAGATCCTGAAAAGGTTGCACAGAATGTTCTTCTGTTCTTGTGTGAACATTTATGGGATGCACCTGACACAAACTTTGCAATACTCCAATGCTGTCATCATAATTTCCAATGCATTGAAGCTGATATCAGCTCCATTCACAGTTTCCTTGTACTGCTCTGGGTTGCGTGGATGAAGTGATCAAGATGCTCTTCATTTCATGGTGTGACAGCTGTGCATGGCTGTCTGGAATGTGGCTTGTCTTTCATGTCACAGTCACCACTGATGAATCACAGAATGACAGGGGTTGGAAGAGATTAGTGAATCCAACCCCCTGCTAAAGCAGGTTCCCTACAATAGGTCTCACAGGTAGGCATCCAGATGGGTCTTGAGTATGTCCGTAGAAGGAGACTCCACAGCTTCTCTGGGCTCTGCGATTCATAACAAGGATGTTGTTAGTTGTTGTGGAAAATACACCACTCATTGCCTCATTATTCTAGCAAACACTGTTTGGTCTCCATAAATGTTCAGCAAGTGTCAGTGAATGTCAGTGAGTGATATTTTTTTCTGCATGGAGGAATTCAATGATACACCTTTGCTTCAAACACACTTCCTTGTCAGAGGCTATTTTGTCAGACTGTCCCTCTGCTGCCTCTGTCTGTTGGAATATTGTTGGGAAGGTTCAACCTCTACTGCCATACCACTAACATTTGTCCCTGACATCATGGGCAAACAATAAAATAGGAAGTATTACTTTTGGAGCAGCCCTCACATGGAAGTGCATTTCACTTCAAAACATTTGTTCTAAGCAATAGTTAAGGAAAGATTCCATATAGAAAACTGCTGGAAGTAGGCCAGTGGGTAATGAACTTGTTTAGAGCTTGCCTATGTTGCTATTTCAGAAATGTACTGTTGGAGATAAATGCCAGCTAGGCATGGCATGGAAGAAAAAAAAGATATAAAGAAATATGGATTAAGTACCATACTTACAACCAAATAAAATTTCAGTTGATAATTTTTTTAGTCTTTTCAGCTTAATAATTGCAAATATTCCAGACCTGTTCATATGACAAATAGAATACTACTGAATAAAATCAAAACTTCTCTCCGTTATCTAAACTCAGTCCAAATCTATTTTAATCTGGGCCATAGTTCCATGTGTGTTAATGTAGTCCGTGAAAAAGAAGGGCTACCACTTAAGGCTGGAATGAAAGAATAAAAGGTAAGAGCACAAATTTCTTCTTATTGTATTTAGCAATTAATGTATGTAATTCAGAAATTCCTTTGACTGATAACCACATTATTGGCAAGCGATTCTCACCGAGAGGGTGAAAACAGTGCCTGCTTGTCAAGTTCTGTTCTCCACTGAAGTCTGCCCTGACAACACATGTTCATCTTGGCAGGACTTCAGAGGCATTGCCAACTGTATTGCTTTCTGTCCCAGAGCTGTAAACGATGCTGCAGTTGATGCATTGTTAACTTAAATGGCAGTCATGGACTACTACCGTCATTTTACTTTTCAAACTGAACTTTCCAGGATGAAGCAGCTCAATGTTATATATGTCTATATGTGTATTTCCACATATACTTCTCAGCTGCTGGCACACAATGGTGTTTGAAGCACGCAGATGGGCAGCGCAGTTCCATTTACCTCTGGTGTGCATTCTGTCATTGGCAGCTGTTATGAGGAAGCTACAGAGACACATCTCCATACAAATGTGATTTTAAAAAGGCAATTTTCATTTTTTATGGTGGCTTTACAGAGTTTTCACAAAACGTAATGTGCAGATGACTTGCTGCAGCATATTGAAAGTCAAAAGGCTTTATTCAACTTTTGTGTTTAACAGATTACATGATATTTCAAAATTAAAGTAACCACAATTGTAAGATGTTATTTGTGGTTGGAAACAGTGGACTTCTTTGCATAGTTTGGCATTTAATCATGCAAGACACTCAGCTGCTCTGAAAAGAAGACATTAAAAACAATGTGCAAGAGTTTAATCAGTATAATTACTATTTAAATATAGGTTTAAAGTTTTAATGCTTTTAAATTATAGTTCATTATCCTTACAGTGAGTGAAGTCTATACATTGCAAGAAAGATAGTGAGTCTTTGTTAATAGAATTATTGCTGTCCTTTAGTACCATTGCTCTGCTTAGCACTGCTCTGGCATGTTTGGATAACAGCAGCTCTGGTGAGAGCTAAAAGAGCTGGAGTTCTTCTCCTCTGAGAAAGGTACCAGGAAATATAGACAATCCATGGAACTGAAGCATTAACTCTTTAACTCCCAGTGCACTACATGATGTTATGATGTAGAATACCAATAACAGAAATCATAAAACCACAACAATCCCATAGATCATATTCTAGACTGTACTATTATTTATTTTACTATTATTTAAAACTGACAGACTGAAAAATAAAAATAAAAATCAGGGACATGAAAGACCTTGTGAGTGTTTTTGAATTAATTTCAAATTCTGCCTTTAGTTAACTGGTTACATGTAGCTACAAAGTCTAAGAAGTCTGTGAATTCATAATATTAGTTGACATGAGAGACAACATATTTATTCTTTTAGTATTTCATGCCCTGTCACTATTCTTAACTCCGCAACATACCCACAACAGTAAATATGTGACATTCATTATACTAGGGAATTCTTACTTTTGCAAACTTTCAAATTGGCCTAGTGCTTGTGAATTATTTTATTGGCTTTAACTATAACAGTAGTAAATGAAATAATGCATCAGTAATAGACATTTGTGGAATTACTCCTCAAGAGAAAACAGTACATGTACAGCATCACAAACAATAATTAAAATAATATAATGCAATAATCCTTAGTACTTATGGACATAATGGAAAGACCACATCTTTAGAACTTTTGAATGATGAGTGAATAGGGCTTTTTGATTGTGTAAAATAGTGAATAAAAAGTTCATCTACAGTTCATCTACTGATGGATCAGAACAGTAGGTACAGAATATAGGTGTGACGTACATAACACTTATATTTATAAATCATTTCAACAATCTGCTTGAACTTTTGTTTTACTAACCTCTCCATTGTTTATCATTACCAAAATGTAGACTAGTTTGTCCATGTTGAGAAACTGAGAAGCTGTACTGAGTAATTGCTGAGTATATCCTATTGCAACTCTGCATTTTTTATGTAAGATTTTCTCTTTAAACCTCGTGTTTTAGGATTTCTGCAATTCAGTTTCAATTTCTGCTATACTAGTGGTAATCTGCAATTCGTATTTTTTTTGAAAATGAGGTATCTGGAGCCAGACTAGCATCATATTGTCTCACTAGCTCACGGTCTTTAAAATATCCTCTAACATTTACATGCAGCTGTATTTTAAGAGGATATTATTAAAATAATACAATCCTGTTATGAGCTATGCCTTACTCATTTTAGTCATTAGTTTTAAACTGTTTCCAGGAAAATAATTCAATTCCTTGGAATTACTTTGATTTTTTTTTTCCTGATTTTTTTTTTTTCCCTCCTTTGGCACGTATTAAATTGTAATATCTTTAGTTTCACTCTGAAACAATAATAGCAATGGAAATTGTTCCAAGTGACCAACATTAAAGATTCTTCTTCAGTCTGTTTTTAAGACATCTCTAGGCTTGGTATCTTCTCTTCTGTATCTTCAGTTCATGTAGCTTCATTCACATCTATTTAGGTACAAGAGGATGATATTTTGTGAAACATAAGTGAAATAAAACACTGGAATTACTCTAAATATTTAGGTTGTTATGTTGTAATAATACAGTAATTGCAGGAATAGAACCAAGCCAGTTTTCAGACTCCTTCTCCTGTAACTGTAGCCATCATGCCATAACATTTTTGCTTAAGAGGATCAGTGAAACTTCTTTTAGATTTCACATCATTTTCCTACACTTTGTAACAAACTTTAAACCTTCACAAGAAGCACAGCCACAATGTGCTTCAAGAATACAACAAGAGCAATTCATGCAGAACCTTGGTCTTTATTTAAAAAAAATAGTGTTACATCCTGGCATTCAAAATGATGCTTTATGAGGTGAACAGCCCAGACGAGAAAAAAAATGTGGAGTACGTCCTGAACAACAGAGAAGCCAATGCTTTCTGCCTATCTGATGAGGAAAGCCTTTTGCTGATTGAGAATCCCATTTCTGATTAAGCTCTGAATGTATAAGACACAAAAAACAAGTACGTCAGTGAATTTGAAACCTGAAGAATTACCAGCATAATCTACCTTACATTCTCTCTCAAGGTAGTTCAAGGGAAAGCAGTCTCTAGCAATCAGGTAATGAACCAAGAAAAACGATCATTTTTAATCCTTGCAAGTAGCAGTACCAGGGAAACATGGGATTCATACAATATAAACATTGCAAACAAGTACAGGAAAATAGCATTGTTAGGTCTTTCATGTGCCTGTTGTTTTTTTACTTTTGTTTCTACTATATAGTCTAACATGAGAATGCTCAGTGTTTACTCTGGTATTCACTTAAATGAACCTTAGGTGAGTCTTAAGGGGTAAGTGAGATTTCAAAGGTGAAAAGGTTGTATTAAGATATATCATGTGCATGTTACCTATTATGAAGTCCAGAGCAGAAAAAAGAGGCAAAACCATAGTTTCAAAAGCACCTATGATTTCCAATAAAAATTAATGGTGACAGAATTATACTGGTATTAACTGCTATTGAGAACACCGTCCCAGATGTGCTGTACAGCTGCTTTTACCCTTTTTTTATGCACTACCTCACTGTGAATAGATGAAGCAAATTAAACTCTCATTTTTGCTAATTTAATGACAAGCAGTATATGGGGTAAGTGTTCTGTTGCTTTTTTTTGCAGATACATGCTCCTTTAGAAGTCTTCAGATTGGTTTTTGTTTTTGTTTTTTTTTTTTTAAGTGTACATCCCCAAGTATAAATGAATGAGCATAAATGCTTTTCACTATTGGACAACTGGCTGGATAGATGAAGGGAGAGCAGTGGATGCTGATTACTGTCTGCACTTCAGCAAGGCTTTTGATACTGTCTTCTGTTACATCCTCGTGTAAGCTCAGGAAGTGCAAGCTTTATGAGTGGATGGTGGGGTGGATTGAGAACAGTACTGTGTTGCACAGCTATCTCATCTTTATTTGCCAGTCACGCTGTAAACACTACCTAGACATTTCCATCTGTTCTACGTCCCATCTCTTCTAGGCAAATAGAACACTGTAAGAGATGAGTTTTTGTCAGCTGTCTTGTATTGCTTAAGGAAGGCTGTGAAGAATACAGAGAAATATTATATTATTAATAATATTATTATTTAGTATGTAACTTATAAACAGTCGTACTGTCTATAAGCATAGTTGTACACAGAGTTGTGAAAAACTCACAATAACTGAATTTGTGCAATTGCAGCTGAAAGTGGGATCTGATTCTCCAGTCACTGTGAAATCAAACACTTTAAGCAATCAAAAATCAGTTGTCTTAAACATCAAGAAAAGGTATCGTAAGCCTAAAAGTGGTCATCTTCACACCTATGACAACTTAGTAAGGACAGAATCTGTTTTACTAGGATATGAAATTCATAATGTTGACTTAATTAGTTCAGACTATCAAAACTTTTGTTTTTTCTTATCTTTCCCAATACAGTACTTCTAGAAATATGAGAACTTGCTATTTGTTTTTTTAAAAAATGCTTTGGTTTGGAAGGGTGGTGATGCAGTGGAACAGGTTGCCCAGAGAGGTTGTGGGTGCCCCATGCCTGGAGGCATTCAAGGCAAGGCTGGATTTGGCTCTGGGCAGTCTGGTCTAGTGGTTGGCAACCCTGCCCATGGCATTTATCTCCAACAGTACATTTCTGAAATAGCAACATAAGCAAGGTCTTTTTCAACACAGGCCATTCTATGATTCTATGATTCTATTAAGACAACTACTTAGAGAGGCTTTTTTCCCAATTTTTAAAAAACTGTATCATGAAGACTAGAATTGGTGTAAAGTTTTTAATGCTTTTTAGACTCATCCATCTATGTATATGTGTGTGCTATTAATACAGTACATATGAGTTCTTCTCATGGTTTTGCTTAGTTATTTAAAATTGGAATGAGTTTCATGTCCCAAATTACAATTCCACTATCAATGACAACAGGTGCTGCACACTGTGGCATGCTTTAATACGCTTTCACCCTCAAAAACGTTCTTTGTAATATTATTGAAAATATGACCTTTCTAATTCACCAGAAGTGGCTTGTTTTGTTTAACCATGTCAGCGGTTTATGGGCTGGTTCGGCCTGGTTCCATGACTAATGGGGTGGGGGATGCATGGACCCATGCCCTGGGAAAGGGGAAGGGAGAGAAGGGAGAGGGTAGGGAGATGGGCCTAAAGACAAAACAGCAGCAACGATCTGAGGAGGAAAACTGATTTACTAAATAAGATATTGGAATGCAAAATAACACAATATAATACAATATAATTTGAATTGAAGCTAATTAATCAAATAGAAAGTGTCCAAAACCGAAGGCCTTACGCTAAAGCTGAAGGTGAGATGGCTGGGGAACCTCTACTGCTGAGATGACCAGCAAAAGAGGAAGTCTTGGGACTTGCGTGCAGTTTTATCTTTCCCTCTGGGTGGAAAATGGGAACGCAAAGTATGGAGTTCTCTTCTGAGAGCCAGGTACCCAGCAGTCCATGGAACTGGAGCATTAACTCTTTCACTCCCAGTGCACTACATGATGTTATGATGTGGAATACCAATAACAAAATAATAAAACCATGACAAACCATTAGACAACACTATGTACTGTATATAGGTAAATCTCTTAAGAGGCAAAGAAGGATCCTTTTGTTGAATGTATGTGATTGTAGGCATTTATTGGCATTTGCAAAACAGCCAAACTCTTTGATATAATTGCTGGTGAATGATTATTATTCTCAGAAGCTTGTGAGGATTCAGTGATGCAACTGACCTAGTTCTCTCCATTTTTAGTTTTGTTGGGAACAATCAACAGGATTACATGGAGAAAGTCTGTTAATTACAGTCTTCAACTACCTTGCAGGCCAAGTGGTGTGAGCAAACAGAAAATTAATATCTGCATTAATTTATTTACTATCTGTGAATTTGCTAGCAAGCAAATGGAATTCTGAATCCAGTAAGCAAATAAACTGTGCCACTATTTTTTTTTATTAATTTTATCTTTTGTTGTTGAGTATACATATTTTTAAATCCCTCCTAGGCTTGGTCAGTATTTTTCACACACTCAAATATTATGCCTGCTAGTTTCAGCAGGATATTAAGTTGAAAATCTATTTCAAAAGCCACTATGGCTGCAGATCATAATAGAAAGCTTCTTTGGTGTTCAGACCAATAAATAAATTAGAAGAAGGGCTTTAAGCTCTGCATGATAAAATGAGCTGAAAGTAGGGCATAGAAAGAACAACCTTTGTAACGAGCCTAGCCTGGAGCTAAAGAGAATCAGAAGTTCATTGTGTATTTCAGTACATGGTGCAACAACAGTATGAAGAGTTGGTGACTGAGGTTTTTCACTGCCTCAGGATGTCAGTGATTCAGCTGTATATAATGATAGGGAATGCCAAGAATGCACTAAATAAATCCTGTCTTTTATAGCTCATAATTTCATTCTGGAGCTATGAGCAGGATGGAAAGTCTTGACATGAGTTTGTAGCCAGCAGGATATGGTATGGTCACATTTGCTGTACTTACTTGATCACGCAGAGTGTATTAGTGTGATTTCATAAAAAGAAGAAATAAAAGCAATAGAAATAAGGCATGAATTTATGGCATATACTGTATTTACTTGTAGACTAAGAGAATCATCAAATTTTAAGATGGTATCACATGTTCTCTTGAAAATCAGAGAGACAAACACTGAACGGATTAATGAATGCCTTATCTATTGAATCATACACTCTGGAGTTGTGCTTATTTCTGAAGTACATTTACAGGATGTCCTGTCAGATTCTCCTTTCTGCTGTGTATGTACCACTTCTGAAAGCACGATAAACACATATACGTGCTTGTGGAAAATGATTTGAAAGTATGGACCTATTGAGATGTTAATGTGCTTGTAAACTGCAACAAAAGTCACGTTTAAAGTACTGAATTAAGGCTAGATTTTTAATTTAAACTAACACATGATTTTTCACCATTTTCTCAGTTCTTAGTTTTCTACTTCTTTTCTAAACCTCTCCAACCTTGAAATATTATATTAAAAAGGGTTTATACTAGATGAAAATACCTGAATTCTTGACATACAAATATTGCCTTCATCAGTTAATATCTGAACTACATCATTTTGCATTGTGAATGCATAGAATTTCTTCTTTCATGAAGTTTCATCTGTAGAAAAGTCACAACAACTTGAAAACAGAGGAGTTCCAACGTGCAGTTCGCAGTAGTGACGGTGTTAATGCTGTTCATAGTGATTTTGTTTTATGGGCTGAGTGAAAGCAGCCTTCGGGAGTGCCAGGGTATAACTTAAGTGACAGATCTGAACAAATACATTTCTGCCTTAGCAGAAACATTTTCCAGTGTTTGAGATGTTCATTTAAAATTACGAGTATTGTTCTGGTTCCATTAAACAGCAACAACAACAACAAAATAATAATAAAAAAAAACACCCTGGGTTGTTTAATATGGAAATGATGTTTATTTATCTTCCTATTCCAGTAATTTTCATTTCTGCTTCCTTTACATGAAGTCCCCAGTGGTTTCTCACCTTTCTAGAAATGTAAAAAAATCAGTCATGTGAAGTGCTCTTTCTAACCTAGTTGCTGCAAATATGTAGACCTTTGCACAAAGTTCAGTCAGCTCTTAGAAATAGCCAGATTCCTTGGGGGAGTAGCCCTTGGGCAAGCAGGCTTCTCAGGTTAGCCAGGTAAACAAAATAAATAAAGAATAAATGAATAAAGAAAAGCTAGAAACCTAGCATAAAGCAAACAAACACACATTAAAACATTTTTAGATCTATACGCTTCAAAATGGCTCATGATAAAAAAAATGTACCTAAAACCTTTCCAAACAGCAGCCCTCTAAAGAAGGCTTCATGGTAGAGCAGAGGGATGAACCATTCCACCTCTTCTGGGGTAACGGTGTTTATGTACTAAACAGAGTTAAAGACACTTAAGCAGAGAAGAAGCAGTAGAATCCAGGTTCTGTCCTTGCTCCAAGTAATGTCTGTGCAGGGAATATGTCATGTACATGAATCTCCTAGCAGATGAAGCCCTGCATAGTTTCTCATGGGTCCATCTAGATACAAACTAGCTCTAATATGTCTGTCTGATAGCAGAGCTTTTCCCAATTTTGTGTGGTTTTGTGTGTCCTGGAACAGGCTAACACAAGAAAAACTGGATTAATATTTATCTGTTATATAGTCTGTGCTGAAGTTTGGCTTCTGAAACTGCTGTTTGCCAAGTTTGAAGTTATCTGGGTTATGTCTGTGTGAGATCAGTAATTAAACGGAGGAAGTATCCTAGGTCAGTTCTGACAATGAGATTTATCCCATACCACTTTGGTGCTGCTACACAGTATTTCCCTCTTCTTCATCAACTATCTTCCTTGTTCCAATTTACTTTTAAACTTTGGAGTAATCCTGAGTTAATAGTCATTTAGTGTTGAGTTAAACTGACCATTGTTATACTACATGTTGGATGACAATTCTTAAGTAGCTCATCATTTTATAACGCTGCTTTATCTATAAAATGTAAAACATAATAAATAGCTACTATGTTTGCAGGAGTTAATTTTCTGTATTAATGTCAATGATCAGTAAACATGTTAATCACTGAAAATGAAATACAAAAAGCAAAAATTCCAATAATAATATAATAACCTGCTAAGTTGAGAAGTCCCTTGCAGGTGTTCCTAAACTATCGGTAAAAAGGCAAGAAACAGAGGGGAAATAATTAAGATCAGTAGGAAGCAAGATGTTGTGTGGGTTTAAGTTTACAAAATACAGTATTTATTAAATACTGAGAAATTGAGTAATAAATGGTTTACTGGCCTCCTTCATTGTCTTAATTCCTTGGCAAGATATTAACGTTTTGATTCATGTTTGTAGTTTTTAGAATTGGTTCATACAGCAGGTAGCTCTTTAAAGGGAATGGCTGCCTTTCCTTCAGCTGCCTTCTCCCTACATTGAGCAGGGAAGTGGTGGTCATCTTTCCATTTGTGCTGCTTTCAGAGAACATTTTCTCTCAAGATTAAGAAAGGGTGATTCACTGCTGCTTGAACCAACTGTCAAAGAGCGGCCGTTTTCTAAGGATGGGGAATGGCATTGTTGTCATGAATTTGTCCTCTTTCAGTGAGATCGTTTTAAGCAGCATTGCAACACTTCTGTGCTAAGGCCAGAAAGGCACAGTAGTTGTGTTGTGCCTCATTTACCTCAAATATCCCTTAATTGTTGCTTGAGGGTTCTAAAATAGAGGCATGGCAATAAAAGTATGCTCATAACTTTTCACAGTTGTAGTAGTAATAATATATTTTGTATTTCTTGCAGTAATGGCTGGTAATGGATAACTCAATTAGTTTAGACTCCATTTGTTATGGCACTATTCAAATACTGTTCCTCAAACAGCTAATAACTTAAAAGATTAGAAGATGACAAAAACAGATAAGAGGATTGAAAGAAGAGAGGATAACAATGATAATTAGAGGTTTTTAGCTCAAATAAGTAGTGGGAAATTCTCGACCATTAAGCTTTTATTACTTGTTATCTGCCAGTATGTATGACAGCAGGAGAAACTTAACAGTGGAGGAGATGCTGTTTTCATAGATTTAAATGGGAATTCTTTACATGTGAAACAATCTTATTTTTCACTTTAGTGTGGCTGCCAGCTAAAACATAGAGGCTGGCCTTTCAGTAAGATAGTATGGTAGGAAAGGTTTGGTTAATTTTGTGAGAGCTTTCCAATGTGAGGTGAGTTGATCTGGGTTTGAAAGGCAGAAATGAGACAGGTGATAGTAAATAAAAACTTAAAAAAAGATATAGTAGTTAGTGATAATCTAAAAAATGATTTTACTTACCAACATTTTGAATTGATTAGAAGAGGAATGGTAACTGAGTACAGTTCAAGGACTTGAGACGTCAAGGTCAGTAGGATATTGATGACTCTTAGATTATAGTCCTTGAAGAATTAGAAAAATTAGGAAGAAGTTACAAAGTTTGAAAAGCTATGGTTTTCTCCTGCAAAAAGCTGTGGTTCATTTACTGGTATTATACTCTAGGCTAATTAATAGCCTACATGAAATTATTGTAGTTAATTACGCAGTCATTAATATCCCACAAAGAAAAACTCTTGGTTTCAGTACACAAACTGCCACAAAAAAAAGATTCCAGTTTAATTACAATCAACTCTAAAGCAAGAAAGAGAAATTACTCTTAATTTTATTTAAAAGCATGTCAATTCCTTCCTATCTTTCTGCAAAAGGACATGTAATGAGATTTATTGTTGGTTTTTTTCAGTTGTTTAATTGTTTGCTTTTGCTGTGGTATGCAGCTATTTTCTTTTCTTCACTGCTACAGATTTACTTTTGAAGCAAACTTCTGAAAATAGTATTTTAAGAACTCTTTGAATTCACTTCCTTTAAAAAGGACCTTAATATTTGTTATCATACTCTTTATAATTTACAAAACAGCAAATTACTATAGTGACACTGAATAAAATAAATCATTTGTACTATAAAGGCAAAATGTTCTTCCATAGTACTCTCCTGCAATCAAGTCTTGCATGAAAATTAGGTTAGGATATTCACTTTGAGGTTACATGAGCGATCAATTGTTGTTTGCTGATGTGTTGGTTTTTTTTTTTCTTTTTTGTTAGTTTCTATAACATCTGAAGTGTGCGCAAACATTCAGTGAGTAAAAAACCTGTAGAATTTATGTCTTTCATTACTAGAAAGAATGCTGGCATGAGATCAATTTGCTTGGTTTGCTTCCTGCACTAGCTCTTGTTGGCTTTCTCTTCAGGAAAAAGAAAGAATTGAGTCTGAACTTTGAAAGTTGTGTCTTGGCCACTGATTTGGCTAAATTAGATTCTTCAGAGCACAGGCTAAACTTTCATGAAAATGTTTGAACCATAGGGTATATCTACCTGCAAAGCTCTTAGCAATGCAAGGTTTCAAAATTATTTGATTTGCTGAAATTTACTGCATATCAGTAAATGTTCAATCTATCTCATGCTTATCTTTAAATATAAAGACTAGTTCTTAAGATGAACTGCCTGACTAAGATGTTATGCTAAAATAATTATATTCCATTGACTTTCATAATGAATGTGTATCCTCTGCAAGTACTGTGACTAGATTCCAGCTGAAAATTCATGTGAAATTATTTGTTTGCTTTTATTGAAGAATAATTGCCTGCAAACCTATAATTAGGATGTAGTTCTTTAGCTCTCATTCAGTATTGATGTTCAGAAAAGTACCTTTCATGTAACATTTTTGCCATTAGCAGCTTTTAGTTATACAAATATCATCTCTAGCTATGCAACTTAGCAAAAATACAGAAAACAAAGTTCTCAATAAAATATAATCCAGTGCTGAATCGCCTGGAGAATCTCCCATATGAGGAAAGACTGAGTAACCAAAGTGTGTTCAGCCTGGGGAAAAGAAGACTGATGGGGCATCCGATAAATGCTTAATAGCTAAAGGGAAGTGGGAGGCAAATGGATGAGGCCAGGCTCTTCTTGGTGGTGTGTAGCAATAGGACAAGGAGCAATGGCCTAAAACTTGAACATAGGAAGTTCCATACAAACATGTAGAAGAAATTCTGTACATTAAGGGTGATGGAGCACTGGAACAGGTTGCCCAGAGAGGTTGTGGAGTCTCCTATGGAGATATTCAAACCCCATCTGGATGCATACCTATGCGGCCTATTGTATGGAACCTGCTTTAGCAGGGGGCTGGACTTGATGATCTCTTGAGGTCCCTTCCAACCCCTGCGTTTCTGTGATTCTGTATACATATACTTTTCTATATTGTTGCAGCATCATATTCATATCTGAGAAAGGAGTTTTATATTGCCATATTCAGCATACTGTATGGCAATGTCTTACTACTGAATATCAGTATATTTTAATTTGCATAAACAATTCATTTCAAAAAGAAGAATTCTTATAAAACAAATATTAGAATATGCAAAAATTAGAAATTATACGAGGGCTGCTCTGAAAGTAATACCTTCCATTTTACTATGTTAACTCACAATATCAGAGGCAGGTGTTGATAGTATGGCAGTAGAGGTTGAGCCTTCCCAACAATATTCCATTACATTTCGTTGCCATGTGACAGATGACAACAGGGGGGCAGTCTGACAAAATGGTGTCTGATGGAAGTGAGTGTGAAGCAAAAGAATGGAATTTAATTTCTCCATGTGGAAAAAAGTGCACCCATTGACATTCACTGATGTTTGCTCAGTGATTATTGAGACCAAACAGTGGATGTGAGTGCAGTGAAGTGGTGGGTGGTGCATTTCAGCAGTGGTGACAGTGACGGGAAAGACAAGCCACATTCCAGATGGCTATGCAGATATTTATGAGAATGGCACGCAGGCTCTTGTTCATTAGCTTATGTTAGTGACTGTGTTGAAAAATAGTGTTTTGTGGGTGAGCATTTGCTCAATCTAATAATGTTATTGTGCTCTTTGTATCTGTTATAGTTTCCATGGAAATAAATAGGAGGTAGTACTTTTGGAGTAACCTACATATGTTTGCTGTTATGTGCAGATACAGGTACATCTTTTTACTGAATAAATTTAATGTTTATAGGAAAATAATTCAAAATGGAAGTGACACAGGTTAGTTAGAAATAGTGCATTTAAACTTAACCTGCGCAATAGCCAAACATCTTTAAAACAGATACAGAATAGTGACCTTAGTCTTTAACTGTTAATTTATTTTTCCTGTTACTACTAATACTAATTAATACTATAACCTCAGGCTAAGACAATATTTTATGGCCTAACTAAAGGTGCAGCTCAGTGTGATACCTGTGTAAATACAAGGTACATCCACTCGTAGACCTAGTTTCACCCACTTGAAAACATGAGAATGAGGCGGGTTGAAGTGTTGTTTAGCCTTCAAGAAAACTGTTCTAATTAAAAGCAAGTTTAAACACAGATCACACTTTGTCTTCCTGACTTTAATGACAGGCAGTTTATTCTTTTTGTCAACATTCTGTATCCTGATGACTACAGGAAACATTTTTTTTTTTCTGTTATTAAAAGGCAAACAAACTCAATTTCTCAGTTTCTCAAGAGTTTTAGGGAAGTGAAAGGCAAAATGAGAAAACTGCAATACCCACAGCGTTCTTCTCTTTTGAATACCACATGATAAAGGGTTGTTAGCAGATTTTGGATCAAGACAACAAGAAATGTTAATAGAAGATATATTTTTATCAGGTGTTTTAAGATACCCAAAATGTAGATATACACCTAGACTGTATAACCAAACTTGTACAAAATCACAAGGTGATTTACCAGGTCGGAAGATGGAATTTCACCTACCAGGAGTGTATTCAAGCATAGCAAATTTTGAAAACTTGCTGCTCATGGTTAACTGAAAGCACAATAGAACATACGGAAATTCAAGAACAGTCCTTAAATGTATCATGATATAAAATGCAAGGTACAAATATTATGAACAGTCAGTTAATATATATTATGTGTATAGGAATATACATATACATACGTATCTGTATATATATATATATGTAAAGAGAATATATAAATATAGATTATGTATAGGAAGACTTAGACTCTCAAAAAGATAGCTATTCCTGTGGATTTTTATCCAAACTTTAGGGGAGGAAGCAGAAGGCCTAGGGCAAAGGGAGGGTCTAATGTTCTACAGAGTAATGGGAGAGAGATTTGTCCTGCTAGACAAGGAGACATTTTTTTGGTTAATTGTATTAACAAACAAAAGAGATGTTACATAAGCCCTAATCATTGATACAGCACTGGCTACATTTATATGATAATACAGTATCATAGTTCTGATGAAATCAGGTACATAGTTTTCTTCTACTTCACTCATCTGGCAGGAGCCTGGGCTGTAACCTGGAAGTGCCACAATATTTCACGAAATCATATTTACTATTTTTGAGACTTCTTTTAGATGGCAGAAACAAGCTCAGGAAGTCATTATTTTTATAGCTTGTATGAATCAGTGTGAAAGAAATGTCTATGAATCTGTTCCAGTATTTGTGGAACAGATTATCCTGTAAATAGCTGATATTTTATTAGCTGAAGAATTAGTTCTGCATTGTCATGAAGGTAACCAAACATAGACCAGATTTGTAGGAAGGTTACTGAAATCAACCAAACTTCCTTACTACTCTTTACATTCTTCCTTTCACTTCTATATTCTTTTAGAAGTTGGCTACCAATTAGATTACCCACTCACCTTTCCAAAATTATTATTCTTGAAGAGAATCACTATGTGTTTATATTTTTAGGAAAATGTATCACAGTATTAAATGTATCTTCAGTGGAATGAAGAACTAACTGACAAGGGATTTTCTGAGTGCTCTGTGAGATTGGCTTGTTCGCTCTTTTTTAAGTAGAACAAAACGAGGAATTGACCTCTGTATCACCACAAATGTAAACCTGCAATAGCAAAATAATTGCTCAATGTCTTGCTTATGGCTGTACAAGTATACCAGAAGGCTACTGAGTAGGTCTGGAGTGAGTCGTGCAAATAAAGAGATAATCTTGACTCTCCTAAGGCTGATTTGTTTGTTTTCAAGGCCATGCTTACTGCTTTAATTACCATAATGTTTATTTGTGAAAGATAAACAATTTAGAACTATAAGGCACTCCATCTCAAAATAAGATCAGTGGGATTGAGATGTAAGCATGATATTAGTTACTGTAATTGTGTGTGTGTGGCTGTAATATTTTTCAGTATATTCCAGTTTACACACCATTTGTACACACATTTTTGTTGCCTTATTATCCATCCCTTTACTTTTCTCTCTGCTCAGTCTTGGATCTTGAATTAGTTAGAATTTGTTGAGTACATTTAATATGTGCTTTAATTAGGTCAATCACTTCAAATACCCTATCAGCATTTTTGCTAAGCTCATGATGCTTAAACTAGTTTCAGGATGTTCTGATATACATTACCTGATCTTTTTTTTCTCTCTTTTTTTTTTTTTTTTTTTGGTCAAGGTTTGGTTATGTGATAGGAACTAACAAAAAGAAAAAAAAAATCAGTCACCTGCCTTTTTTATAGTCCTTATGAAGAGAAAATATGATATTTACATTTGACTTCTGTAGTTCATCAAAACTGATAAGATAAAACAACTACTTCCAGACAGCTCTTCCATGTCTCTAAATACTGACAGTACAGAAAGGTTGATCCCTCTGCAGACTTTTCTGCCTTGAAAGTAACTTAAAATCAAAATTAAGAATATATGGAAAAGGCTTAAGATTCTGAGGACTCTGTGGAAGAAATTATCTGTTTCTTTTTGAAAACACTTTTTTTTTTTTTTTTCTCCTGAGGATGCGTAGTGCATTGAAGATAATTAGGGCCATAATCTTGTTTAGAATCAAAAATGTTTCAGACGTATATATGACTTCACATCCTTTGTAAGGAATTATTACACACTGATAACAAAGACCCTTTCAAAAACAAAATTCTATTAATCTTTACATTCAAAAAGGAAATGCACAGTAGTTACGCAAACCCCACCAGTCATGATTTTTATTGAAACACAAAAAACTGTTGGTTCCAGGCCATAATCACGAAACCTGTGTCTTTGACTAACTTTTCAGGAGATACCTATTCCTTCAGAAAGAACTGACCAGTAAAGTACTTCTGGCAAACTGCCCAGTTTAACTGCATTAAAGAAGAATATTTAAATGTATATATCAAATAAGAATATTGAATTGATTCAGAACAAAAATATTTACCCATAAGCTTCAGTATAAAGATGTATTTTACTTGTTATGTGCATCCATTTTTTGTTATATGTATATAAATTAATTTTTTTTTATCAGAACAGTTAAATGCTCTTGAGCAAGCATTTATAAAGACTTGAACAGGATGATATTACAGATTTGAAAAAAAAAAAAAAAGACTGAAACCAAGCTTTAATGAGAATGCAAATGAGAATTACTAAGGTTCAGTGAAGGTCAGAGTAGCTTAATCATCAATTTGTGTCAGCAACTTCTCACAAGTAACAAATGAGTATTAATAACAACTGTTGTCTTAACAGATTAAACCACAAAATTATGATTGCTCTAGAATTTGACCAGCTGTCCTCAAACACATGCAGTTCAGTTTAAGTTGGCTCTTTTATCCACAGATTCAAGAGTAAGCTATGTTGGTATTATTTATTTATTTGTTTGTTTTTAATGAACATTTTAAATGACTTGGTATGGTGTACAAATAGGAGTTCTAAAAACACATTATGCTTCTGTCTGATATATCACATTTCTCCTCTGAAAATACAGTTTTTATAATGATGAATTTGTAAGGTACTTGTTTGAGTTAAATGTAGATAAGTTGCATGGATATGCTCCTACAAAGTTGAATAAAAATCTTGAATTTCCTAGGGCAAAATCACTTAATTGAAATTTAAATTGAATCTCATTTTACCTTGTAAATTACATCTCTACAACTGTATGGTTTTCAAGAACAGAATGTAATGTTGAGAGGGAAAACAGAAAAATGGTATCTTTTATCTGAAGCCTTCATGAAGCCTAAACAGAAGAACCCAAAAAAAGCAAACTTCATTGCTTTTTTAATTTGCACAAGTTTCTATTTTGACAGTTTGAATATATTTATTGTTTAACAAATAATATTCCTTTAATGTAACTAAAATATAAGCTCGAAATTATGTAGCTAGGAGGTTTTTATTCTGAACAATTGCAGAAAAATACGTATTTACCCAAGTATGGGCAGTTATTGCTGTAGACAGATGCTTCCATTTTTATGAAAGCTTTCTGATCTTAAAATAAGATTATCATGTCACAGATCCCCTAGTTTATACATCTTCTGAGCATGCAGATAATCAAGTAAGAGGAAAGATTCATTAATACAGGCATAGTTCTTTGCAAACATGACTTAGTAGCTGTTGGATCATTAACAATTCCCACTCTGACAGCTTGCAGTGTGGGCTGCACTTATGAGCTGCTTTCTACATCAAACTGTTTAGACAAGCCCACAAAAACATGCGCAAACAACTAAATTAGCAGAACAGTTTTTTTTTCTTGAAAAAATTTCCAGCATCAGACAATCACTCTTGATTACTGCTTGCTATCCTAGAGAATAAGTGAAATCAAATGAATACCACGTATCAGCTTTGAGGCCAACAAGCACTTTCACTTCTTATATCAAGATATGGAATCTAAAGTTAGAGTATTAACTTCATAATGCATGAAACCTTCCTATAGGTGTGCAAAAAGGAAACTTCAAGCTATGAAACTAATGAAAATTTCAGAAAATGTGAAACGCTAATTACTGTTAAGCATTTACAGAGAGGATTGAATTAAGGATTTCTTAATTTTATCAGTATTAGTCATTTTAAACCAATGTTAAATTAAATAAATATGTAAATAAATAAAGATGAAAAGATGAACTTCTCAAAAGCTTGAATTAGTGGGGAAGAATTAGTGAGTGGTCTGTCAAACAAGTAGTATTTTCATGTCTGCTCATTTCAGAGCAGATGGAAGAAAGATCAGAGCTCTTGTCCTTTTGTGGTACAAATTATATGGCTACATGACCTTGTTTTGGCAGTCAGTAAAGGCTGGGTTGGTAGTTTGTGTGGGTGACAATCCTCTCTCCTTCCTATTATCACCACATGGACGTGTGTTTTCTATAAGGGGGTAGGGCATTTATTTCTATTAAGTCCCTTGCTACTCTTATTGTACTGCAGCCCATGCTTCTTAAATCTTCATTTATGTGTACCCTAAACATCAGCAGGGATGTGCACTGATGCTTTGAAGTTCCATACCAGTGTGCTCACTGTGTGACTCACCTGATCCTTATCTGCTTCCAACAAATACCTAGTTTAAACTGATGCAGAAGCTCAGTAACACCAACCAACTTTGTGTAATACTAACTCTAGTTCAGTGACTAATACATAAGAATAATAGTCCTCCTACATAAAGAAATTATATCTCTACCTACCAGCTTTGTTTCATCTGTGCTCTTAGACCACTGTAGGTTCATCAGTAAAGCTAATCATATAGGCTATGCTTAAACTCAGAGGAGAGAGGTAGGTATCTTGAGGTAGGAGTCAAAGAAAAATAGAATTATACCATCTGGGAAGCCTGCCTTCCCTCTAAGATTACAGATGGAGTCTAGTTGAGCAGCTGAGGTTAGGCTTCTGAGCTTTTACAGATTTGGTGAGATGGATCCTGTTTGTGCTAGTCTACTTTCACCTTCCCTGAACAGTAATAAAATTACGCTTTGCATTATATCTCTTTTGTACATTAACTGCCCTTAAGTTTGTGTATATACTATTTCTTGGTATTTTTTTTTTTATTTTTTATGGAAATGCTCTGAGTGTAAAAGTTGCATTTCATTTTAGTGACACCTAATTGCATATAACTATTTTGAAATTTTTAAATTCTTTATGTCATTGTAACTTCATCTTTTACATCATATGTAAAAGTTATGTATTATATGTTATATGTATTGAGTTATGATTTACTTACACTATTTGATTCCCTCTTATAACTCCACATCAGATCAGTAACAGCTGAAACACCCTGCATTGCTGTTAACAGTCATCTTACTGTACATGTAAAACTAGTTGCTTCCTTATTTTAGCAGTCTTTAACCAGGTTTAAATATGTAAGCCATGCATAAATAGAAGGTGGAATTTTTAGAAAAATATTTTTTACATAACCATTCATATGAATTCTGTTCTTATTTTAGAAATAATAGGGGAAAAATACCACACTGAAGGCAATACTAAGATGATTTGTGAGCTTTACATCATCAATGGTAACAGTGTTTTTAATTATATTATCCT
This sequence comes from Aquila spilogaster, assembly GCA_024606505.1. Lineage (NCBI taxonomy): Eukaryota > Metazoa > Chordata > Aves > Accipitriformes > Accipitridae > Aquila > Aquila spilogaster. The sequence goes on from JANHGO010000069.1 coordinate 24,605,021, forward strand.
ACCTGTTGCAGGAGTTAGCATTTTCATATATTTTCTTTTAAATAAATGTAGTGTTGGATTACATTATAGAATACATTTCTCACTTTACTTTCAGTGATTTTTTTATTTGCTACGTTAAATGTGGCTACTGATTTTGATGACATTTGGCAGTTAGTCTACTTTAACTGAATATACTTAGAATGCTATTAGTAACTGAATTAATACCACTTTTATCAAGATACATTTCCTGTTGAAAGTGCTCAGTGAAGTACTCTTTCTACTTTTTTCCCCAAATAATACTGAAATCTAGAATAAAATAAAAACTTGAATATAATTTAATGTAACTTAGTTACTTATTATTTTAGTTATTAATCTGTTCATTGTTTCTAGTAATCTTACTATTTCATTATTTGAAAATCAAATCATTATGTTAGTTTTTTATGGTGTCTTCTAATATGTAGAAAAATAGATCGATAGAATGACTGAATAAAGGATAATTCCATGATTTAGTTTTATAAAAGTTGATAACAATAATATGAAGGAATAGCAAGAATGGAGAGCTCCAGGAGGAGCAAGTAAGGAGCTGTGTGACAGCAAGGAAGACAACAGTGAACTCACCAGAAACGGTCCAGTCCTACAGTACAGAAACAAAGCAAGCAGAGCAAGTCTGATGGCATTAAGCAGAGTAAGATGACAGTCTAGAGCAGCGGACAATACTGAAGTGATGAGATATATCCTAGGTCAATCTGGGACCAACCAGGACCAACCACAGCACAGTGATCACCAGAAAAGTCTGTAGTGAGAAGTCAGGTCACAAGGCTAGCCAAGAAATTGAGTCTCTAGATCAGGGTTCCGTTCCTTATAAGCAGAGTACATGACCAGGCAGGACATAGTTGTACTGTAACTTAGAAAGGGTTCAAGGGTGAGAGCCTGAACTCAAATACAGCTCTTCAGAAAGTGGTAGAGAGGCCACTTCTTCCCATAGCTCTTTCTCACATCAGTCTGAACCACGGTTATATGGCTGTGCCATATCAGCACTCACCCTCAGCACAAGGGGTTGAACCCCAAGAGGGAGGAGTGCACTAAGGATCCTGACAAACAATTTCATAGATAATTGCAGATTCTTTTTTTTTTCTCTGAACTAGTCATATGGAAAATAGATATTGATTTTATCTAATGGGTAGCTGGGAGAAGTAATTTATTTTGACAATTTAATTTCTTTCCTTTGGTGCTTTTAACTTGTTAAGTGTTTAAAACCTAGCACTTAGAAAGACAACCTATTATCCTCACATAACACCACAGTATTTTTAAATCTTGACTCGCGGGTTATATTTAAAATCAACTGTGACTTTATTTATTCTTTTCTTTGATGGTGTTTTCCTTCTTTAAATAAATGAAATTGAACTTAAAAAATCCCTTTCCACTTTCCAAGTATATACTTAAAATTGACCTCACTGAACAACCTGAATCCACTGAAATCAATAGTTATGCAACATGACATAATATAAAACTTGTACATTGCATTGTCAAGATTTGTAGGTAGTACTTGTTTTTATCTCAATTAAACAGTTCCTTTTTGATGGTGTAGGGCATGAAAGTGTATCCAGAAGGCAATTTAGTTCGTTCATCATCCAGACCATAGGAAAACATCAGAAATGTCTTCCTGTACATTCAGGATCCTATCTGCCCACTTTTCTTTGAGAGTGATGGTATGTACAACACTAGTCTTTTATGTATTAGCTAATAAATAATGTACTCTCACAAGTGAAAGGAGATTAAACATTTATCTTCTATATTTCTGATAACTGGTCTAATAACCAGACTGCAGGTGTCATAGGCAAGAGTACTGACACTGCTTCTTCTTGAAGTTAAAATGGTATGTCAACAAAGAATGCAATAATCATGGTACCAAGAAAATAGGAAAGGTCTGATTTTAGTCTAATGATATGAACAGTGAATGGGCATGAGGTATGGATTTTGTCCCAAATACAGCTCTTTGACTGCATAATTGTTTAATATAGACAACATTTAAACAAATTAACCCATTTCTACCCACAGCTTCTACTGTTATACAATCTGCATTGATTGTTCTACTTTCATGGTAGTCTAGTCTCAGGAAAAGATATAGAAAAGTTTTACACAAGGTGATTACTACAGAGCTCTTTTGAGACACGGATTCACTATTTCTCAGTTGAGTACGGATGGAAGCCCACCTCACAATTCCAGTATGAGTGCTATAACTGCAAATATGAGTTATATGACAGTTTCTAAGTTTTTCATCATCTTCAGAGATGCACAGGAATAAGGGTATGAGCAAATAAATGTTAGAACTTTTAATTTAGTTCCTAAAGAGTATAGATTACAGGAGACCTTACTGAAAAAAAAAATGGCTTTAATTTAGTTTTAGATATTTAAATCTTATTTTATGAAGAATTTAGATGGACTGGATTATTTTCCTGAGTTGATCTTTTTAAATGAATTAAATAAAATATTAAAAAAAAATGCATTGAAATGGCTTATTACTTATTCATTATGATGTATAGAGGAAGAATATATACAATCTGTTTAAAGAATAAAATGATTTGAATAGGCACATGGTACTCCTAAATAAAGTCAATTCAGAGAACTTCCTTATAATAAAATTTCCCTCTATTGTATCGTGAAAGTTTTAATGCTACTAGTTTAATTAACTTTACTAACAAAGAAGGATTCCTAAATGTCTTCAACAAATGTAAAATCACAGCAAATTTTGGAACACTTAACATTTATGATTAGCACTGATACGCATGTGTGACAATGTTTATTGAGATTCCCAGCTTTCTGCTGTCTCTGAAGCTGTATCTCTTGGGAAAATGCAACATAAGCAGCATTTTACTTATTTATTTGTTTATTTATTTTTACATTTTTGTTAGTTTTTAGAAAACATCATTTTAAGTGGGTACAATCCATCCAAAGTATAAGATCCATCCCCAGAAAAAAATGTTAAATACCAAATTGACCTTCTGTTTTTAATAACGAAAGCCTATTTTTCTATGAAAGAAAATTCTTCATGCATTTATCTTTACAATGCTTATCCACTGCAAGTATGTGACAGAAAACATTAATTTCTTCTAATTTCCATAAATGCTGTTTGTATTATTTTATAGCATTTTCTGAAACATTTACATTATGTTGAAAAGGAATATTAATGTTGTAACATATTAAATGCTGAATCTATTGCATTAAACTATCACTTCTATTGAAATCAGAAAAGTATACTGTCTTTAAGAACTGTCTATAGGTGTGGTTTATGTTTTGAAGGTGGAGTATACATTTCATAAATCTTCTCTGAAGGACTACAAACAACTCAGTCATGGAAATGATCTGTAGAATTTGAGGACACTGCTGTAATCTAAATCTGCTTAACAGACCTTTGACTAATCATAAATCCATTCTGTTTTTCTCAGGATTATTTAGCAGTAAAATTTCTTGGAATTTAGTATGTGTATGTAATAGTAAGTATAATAGCTACATTTTACACAGTGGCGAAAATATAAATGCTTTGCTTGGTAACATTACAACCTAAATAAACCTGTAGCTAAAAACTTGGAAAACAGGTAATATGACAGTCCAAATACAAAAATTGCATGCTTTAGAAGCTGTATTCCATAAAAGAGAGTTCTTCATACAGATTAAAACCTGTCAAGAGTTAGGTCAGAGACGAGATATCAGCAACATTAGCTATTTCCAATAATTCAAAATTGCATACCTCAAATTAGAGAAAATGATTTATCTGTGTACTGGATAACTGATATACACTCTTTGTGCACACCTGGAGCTTTCGCTGCATTCCTAATGTCAAGAATCAGATGAAAATAATGTATGACATATACCTTAAGCCAACATCTAATCTTGTACTGTAAGGTTTCTGTTTTTTTCATTTTGTCAAAGGGGAGTGAAAGTGGCAGTAAAAAATTGGCTTGAGCTTTTAATGCCAATAATTCTTTTCAGGGTGATCCTTCCTGCACAGGGCACAAGATATGAGAGCAGTACTCTAATTTCCATTGGCTCTCATACGGCTGTACTGTGATGACAATTAGCCTTTCCTTGTAGGAACATCAGAGATCCTATTGAAAATATACAGTGAAAAAACAGTGAAGTATGTCAGTGACTTGCAAGCTGAACCGTTATAACACTGATCTCATCACTGATAAAAGTGAAAATGCACTGCATAGACAAAATGTCGTGGCCACTGTATGCCAATAGTAATATACTCAAAATGGACATTTCGAAGGCTTGAATAATTTTATGGTTTCCATCAATGATAATAAAGCCAATACAACAACAGTTCCACTATAAAAAAAACAAAACAAAACTTTTTTTAAAAATTTTTATTTTAAAAATACATATGTGAGGGAAACAGGAATACTTTAAATGGGATCTATTGGACAGAAACCATTGAAATGGTAACGTGGAAGTGTAAAGTGCCGAGGAAAGTGTTGATTTATTTCATTTCCTTTGTCACTAGGAAAGAAAAGTTTTTCATCAGGAATGTAAGAACCTAAGAATAGCCACATAGGTTCAGCTTAAAGGTAAATCTCCTGTATTCTGTCTCCAGCAATACTCATAGGTCAGTGCTGAAGAGTAGAAATAGAGCAAGCATGTAGAGTACTTCCCAATGCAGCTTTGCCGTTTTTCTTTTTGCCTTTTTTTTTTTTTTTTTAATTCTAGATTAGGAGTTTTCCTGAGCTTGATGTGATTGTTCAGATTAACAGCTCTCAGTGGAATTTTCATCTGTGCTAATTGCTCTGTTTCCTCTTGAATTCATCCACAACATCACAAGGTGTTCCACAGGTCTATTTCTGCTAAGAAATATTCATTTTTGTTTCCCTAGAGCACAGTTACTGCTAGCTTCATCTGATAGCTCCGAACTTTTGTACCAGAGGAGACAAAAACTAGCTACTCCCTGTCTACCTCCCTTGTGTCATCATGATTTTGTCTATCTCTTTCATGCTCCCAGTTTTTCCCTTTTCAAGGCTAAAAATTCTTAGGAGTCAGAAGTGTTGACTTATATGATACAACAATTATCACTGTTTTTCTGGTTGTGTGAATATGTTTGTTAATTTCTACAAGTTAAAACATCCACTCCCCAAAACATTAGGCAAAGGTATTCAGGCTAACAACCACAAAGTAAGTAGACATTGCTTTTTAGAACCAACACC